>JARCFY010000007.1:40232500-40762500 GCA_029233225.1 Lepidodactylus listeri
TTGTGCTGTTATGGCTTCAGGCAAAGGAAAGGGTAAGGGCAAGGGCAAGCAGCCTGTGCCTAAGCGGCCTCCGGCGCGACCGCCTCCAGCCATCCCGTCGGACGATGAGGATGAAGAAGATCCAGTGAATGCTGCCATCCTTCTGCGGCTGGCAGCGTTGGAAAAAGGATTGGGTTTGCCGCCTTTGTCCACTGATGCTAGGGGAGAGTCTGTTTTTTCATTCCAGGCCCAGGTGTTGGCGCATTTGGCATTCCTAGAAGATAGGAAGGATGCGGGCGCCTCGGACCCAGGAGCAGGGACGTCTGCGGGGCTGCCAGGACAGGGCTCTGGGAACCAGCAATTGACTCTCTATTCTCCACAACAAGGTCAGGGAGGTAAGGATGTGACTACGACTGGTTCGGTAGGTAGTTGGCCATGGGGCCCCTCCCAGCAGGGCTTTAATACCTCGCCTAGCTTGCCACTTGGTGGGCAACCTTATGGGACTTCTGGTCCTTTAACATTTCCCAATGCTCCTCAGCAGGGCATCAGTACTCAGCAGGGCGTTAATACCTTGCCTAGCTTGCCGCCTGGCGGGCAACCTTATGGGACTCCTGGTCCACTAGCACTGCCTAATATGCTGTGGCAAGGAGGGGGTTTTATCCCTCACAACTTAGGATATGCCGGAACAGCTGGTTCTCCTTATGAGACAGTTTATCCCGGTGCAGTGCCTAGTGGGGATACTGATTTGCCGCTAGGCGACCATCTGTCCATAACAACTAAGGAAAAAATCATCCGGGGAGAATTTGTGGATGTGTTTAGCCTTCTTTACAGAGAGATGGAAAAGAAGGATAAAGACAATTTGGACGACCGCGAGAAGGAGCGGTTAAAACGGCGGGTGGTCGATAGGACCTGGGCTAATTGGCTTCCTGGATTCCTTATTTATACAGCGGTGATAGTTCGCCACCAGCCTTGGAGGGCTTTGTCAATGATCCAGTATTTGGATATCATTTACAAAGCGATGACTGATTTTCCGAGTCCGGCGTGGCTGCTGTATGACGAGTTCAGGATGCGGGCGGCTATGAACCCGGCTATGCGCTGGGATAGAGTCTGTCCGAATCTCTGGCTTATGATCATGTCGCCTAGCAGAGTGTCAGGAGGGGAGAGGTCCCACAGTGGTCACTCAGTGAAGAGGGCCCAGGCACAGTTTAGTCCCCGTGATCCTGTTGGGCCTGGAGTGCAGCGCCGTCCGCTCTGCTGGGAGTTTTCCTCTAAAGGGACTTGCAGCAGGAAAAATTGCTCCTTTCGCCACGAGTGCCCTTTGTGCACCGGACCTCATGCCTTTCCAGATTGCCCTAGACCCAAAGGCAGAGGCGGAGGAAAAAGGGGTCGGCGAGGGGGGGGGGCATCTGCCCCCCCTGTTGAAAAAGGGGCCTAGCCCAATTAAACTGGGGATGTTGAAGAGGTGGTTGCAGTTGTACCCACCCATGCTGGACTGTGTTTATTTGTTGGAAGGGTTTTCATTTGGTTTCCATATACCGTTCCAGGGGCTGAGAGTGCCCTTCTCTGCTCCTAATTTGAAATCAGTCTGTGGACTCGAGCATGTAGTACGGGAAAAAATTGCCAAAGAGTGTAGAGAAGGTAGGGTTTTGGGCCCCTTCAGTTTGCCGCCTGTGCGGAATCTGAGAGTTTCACCCTTGGGAGTGGTGCCCAAGAAGGCACCTGGGGAATTTCGACTCATTCATCACCTCTCCTACCCTCGTGGGAGGTCGGTGAATGACGCGATTCCTCATGAGTTATGTTCCGTAAAGTATACTTCATTCGATCAGGCTTTGAGGGTGGTCCGCCTTTGCGGGGTGGGTGCAGAGTTGACAAAATGCGACATCAAGTCGGCATTTCGGCTCCTTCCTGTCCACCCAGAGGATTTTGAGCTCCTCGGCTTTGCCTTTGAAGGCAAGTATTACATGGACAGGGCTCTTCCAATGGGCTGTTCCGTGTCCTGTGCTGCTTTTGAAAGGTTCAGTTCCTTTTTAGAATGGGCCTTGAGATTCAGGACAGGGATGGATACTACGGCCCACTACTTGGATGATTTTTTGTTCGCAGGGAGACCTGCTTCGGGCCAGTGTCAATTTCTGCTGTCCAGCTTTCAGGTACTAGCCGGGGAGCTCGGGGTTCCTCTAGCTCAAGAAAAAACGGAGGGCCCTGCTTCTAGATTGACATTTCTGGGGATAGAGATCGACACTATAGGCCAATGCTGTAGGTTACCTAAGGATAAATTAGATGCCTTAAGGGCAAGGGTGGCGTTAGCCAGATCCCGGAGTAGGGTTACCCTTTTGGAATTGCAGCAGTTGGTGGGCCACCTCAACTTTGCATGCAAGGTTGTGGCGCCTGGCCGTGCTTTCGTGAGGAGGCTCTGTGAGTCCATGAAGGGCCTCCATCTTCCACACCACAGAACCAGAGTTACCAAGGGGATGAGGGAGGACCTGCTTGTATGGGAGCAGTTTTTGGACTCATACAACGGTGTTTCCCTTTGGCGGGAGGAGCTACTGCTTGAAGCAGAATTACAGGTTGCTTCTGACGCAGCCGGCTCCTCCGGCTACGGGGTGTACTTTAGAGGGCATTGGTGCGCTGGGGACTGGCCCAAGGACTGGTTCAGGGCTGGTTGGATCAAGGACCTCACCTTCCTTGAATTTTTTCCTATTGTCACAGCAGTTTGGATCTGGCCCGGTGAATTGGCAGACCGGACGGTTCATTTCTGGTGTGACAACCTGTCCACGGTGCATGTAATCAATTCCCTGACATCCAAATCCCCCAGGGTCATGGCTTTGGTCAGAGCTTTCACTTTGCAGTGTTTGCGGCTTAATGTAAATTTTAAAGCCAGGCATGTCCCAGGTGTGAGCAATGGGGTCGCTGATGCACTTTCCCGCAAACAGATGACGAGATTTCGTCAGCTGGCCCCAGAAGCCGACCTGTTTCCAGCGATGATGCCCGACGCGGTGTGGGAGATTGGAGGGCTGAAGCCGACAGGGCTATGAGCATGGCCCTTGCCCCCTCCACACGACGAGCTTACTTGAAGGCGGGTAAGCAGTTCCTGGCCTTCAGGGTTGAAGCTGGTTTGAGGCAAACTTGGCCCATCCCCGTGACACACTTAATGCAATTCTGCGTGTCGCTACGGAGGGAGGGTTTGTCAGCCCATACAATTAGGGGCAAGTTATCAGCCTTGGCCTTTGCTAGTAAGGCGTCCGGCCACGCAGACTCCACGGGAGATTTCCGTCTTCGGAAGATGCTCGAGGGGTGGTCTAGGGAGAAAGGCAAAAAGGTTGATTCCAGAGAACCTTTGACCCCTGCTGTGCTGCGTGGGCTGGACTGCTTGTGGCCGTTATTGTGCAGCGACTGCTATGAGGCATCGTTATTTCATGCGGCTTCGCTGGTCGCATTTTTGGGGGCATTTAGGATAAGTGAGCTAGTGGCTAGTGCCCGTACTGATGTCTCTGGTAGGGCCCTGGAACGCAGGGATGTAACATTTATTGATTGCAGGGTTAGGATTAATCTACGGAGATCCAAGACTGACCAGCGGGGTAAGGGTGCAGTCATTAAGTTGGGGCCTTGTTCTGAGCAGGGTTTATGCCCGGTTTCAGCTCTTCGCCGTTACATTTGTTTGCGGGGTGATGAGCCTGGGTACCTGTTTCGGCACAAGGACCTCACACCCCTCACGAAGTTCCAATTTTGGAACGTGACTCAAAGAGCGCTGGTCCGTCTTGGATTGGGCACGGTCCGTTTCTATTCCCACTCCTTTAGGATTGGGGCAGCATCGACGGCTGCGGCCATGGGATACGGCCCCAGGGAAGTTCAAGGTATCGAGCGTTGGAAATCACGCTGTTACAGAGGTTATGTTAGGCCCAGTGCTTTATAAGTCTTTTAGGTTATTAAGTTAACTTGGTTGTAATGGATCCCCTTTTACAGGTGCTGCAGGCCGCAGGATGAGACGCAGGGTCACTGTCTGCGGCCACAGCATGGTCTTCTGGGCGGCGCATCGAGCAAAGAAATCAGCCTTCGGCTCCCAGCTCGGCCTCAGCGAGGTGGCCACGGTAGAGTGGCTGGGTAGGAGGGGCATGAAGTGGCCGGCTCTCCTCCCCTTATTGTTTGAAGAGAGGGTGAGGCCTCCCCCTCATGTCTTAGTTCTACACCTGGGCGGTAATGACTTGGGTCTCATCAAGGGTGTGGCCCTGGTGATACAGGCCAGGTCTGATTTTGCCAAGATTAGGGCAAGGTGGCCTGGAGTCCAGATTGTTTGGTCAGCCATCCTTCCCCGCCTTGTGTGGTGTAATGTGGGGGACCCCAGGATTATTGACTGCGCCAGGCGTAAGGCTAATAACCAGATGAGGAAGGCTGTAGAGGCTGGGTTGGGCATCTTTTTGCTGCACCCCAATATACGGGTCGAGTTTCCCGACCTGTATAGGGCTGATGGGGTGCATCTATCCGACAAGGGCAATGGAATATTTTTAGAGGATTTGCAGCACAGGATCAGGTTGGCACTCGGTTGCTGATTGGGGTAGCAAAGGCCAAAGCAGAGGCTTGGCCTTGGCTGTGGCAGGTTTGTGCAAGCAGAGATGGAACTGGTGAGAACCTTACGGCATATCCCGATTGGGAACAGGAGGTCATCAGGAACCGCTCTAGGGCAGTGCGGTCTGGGGCGGGGAATGGTGCCTCCTCTGGGAACCTCTCAGGCTAGGCTCCTCCCTGAAGTTCCGTGTGGTCTCAGGGGTAGGTGCTCCTGGGGGGGGGATGCCAGTATGCTGGGCTGCCGGTTACGAGCCAGAATTGGCTGGCTTCAGACCGGAGCTAGGTGTCCCGCCCATGCTAAAGGCAAGGAGGCCGTGTCTAGGAAAGACGCCTGCCTTGCCTGTTCCTGTGCTTGCGTAGTTTTTCCCGTTGCTGCAATTTCCTGTAAATAGTTAATAAAGTGGCCCTTGTTTAATTCCAACCTGTTGTCTGTCTCTTCTTTGCGTCTGGGGGGGCAATCGAGCTCCCGGGTGCCCGGCAAGGCTGTGGCGCCCGATTGGGTGCTCCTTTGCCTCCCCGTCACCGGGAGAGGCAGCAATGGCAGCACGCCTTTGCGCGCATCCGGGACCTTCTGGGGGGCGTGGCTTGCTGGCTAGAGGCAGGAGCCTCGCCCCCAGACTGGCAGTTGCTCCGCGTGCTCTCCCACCCGCCCGCCCCGTTTGCAGTGTAGGCTTTTGCTGCTTGCCTATTGGGACCAGGTAGGAATTTTTATGCCTTCACCTGATTGGCTGTTTTGGAGGAGGTATTTTTTGCCTACCTTACACTGTGATAGGGGTTTAAGGGCATAGATGGCGGAGAGAGTTAAATAGAATGGTCACTTGGCAGGTTTGTGCAAGCAGAAATGGAACTGGTGAGCGCCTTACGGCATATCCCGATTGGGAACAGGAGGTCATCAGGAACCGCTCTAGGGCAGTGCGGTCCGGGGCGGGGAATGGTGCCTCCTCTGGGAACCTCTCAGGCTAGGCTCCTCCCTGAAGTTCCGTGTGGTCTCAGGGGTAGGCGCTCCTGGGGGGGGGGATGCCAGTATGCTGGGCTGCCGGTTACGAGCCAGAATTGGCTGGCTTCAGACCGGAGCTAGGTGTCCCGCCCATGCTAAAGGCAAGGAGGCCGTGTCTAGGAAAGACGCCTGCCTTGCCTGTTCCTGTGCTTGCGTAGTTTTTCCCGTTGCTGCAATTTCCTGTAAATAGTTAATAAAGTGGCCCTTGTTTAATTCCAACCTGTTGTCTGTCTCTTTTTTGCGTCTGGGGGGCAATGGATGTAGTCATGGCAATGAGTGTATATGGCTTTAAAAGAGTTAGACAGAAGTCCATCAATGGCCAATAAACCTCTGAATATGAGCACTAGGATGCAGCAGGAAGGGAGAATGCAATTGTCCAAAGGTCTGTGGTCTAGGGTATGAAGAGATCTGTGAAGTCTCCAATCTGTTGAGTTTTCTAATTATTAGCACTTTGTGAGAGATAGCAATCTACTTTGGAATCAAAATTATATTTGACCATGTGCTGCCTTCATGCCTATTTGGTTCGGTACCAATGCATGAAGTATCATTAAGTGAGCTTAATTTTGAAGACTGTTTCCTCTATTATCTCTTTGGTCCAACACTGCCTCATTTGCATGCTTGAAAATTATAAGTTGAGGAATGGGCATGGTTTAATGTCGTACAGTCAGCGAGAAAAAAAGATAGTAAAAGGTAAAGGTTTCCCTTTCTTGAAAGCCCGTCAAATATGACTCTAGGGATGCGGTGCTCATCTCCGTTTCAAAGCCAAAGAGCCAGCGCTGTCCAAGGACTTCTCTGTGGTCATGTAGCTGGCATGACTAGACACTGAGGCACATGGAATGCTGTTACCTTCCCACTATTTATCTACTTGCAGTTTCTTACTTTTGAACTGCTAGGTTGGCAGGAGCTGGGGCCAGAGACAGGAGCTCACTCTGTCATGCAGCACTCGGGTCTCGAACTGCTGTACTACCAACCACTTGAGCCACTGAAGCTCCTAAAAAAAAAGATAAGGGGACAATGAAACAGCAAATTTTGATTGGTGAAATAGGCAGCAGTAGAAAGGCATCAATTGCCCTACAATTACTGTGTTTTGTAGCTACACGCACACACATAAACACACATTTACAAAAGTTATCTTAACTATTTGAAGTGGTCATGTACTTCTCAAAGGGTTGTTATTCTGCCCTACCAAAACAAGCAAATAAAAGGTATCATCTGTAATATTTAGGAGTTTGAAGAAGAATAGTAAAGAACCTGCCATTGACCTTAACAACATGCTTCATCCAGAGTCTCTTGTAGAAAGATTTTTATTGAAAACATTTCTTTTTCATGTTTTCTTTCAGATTCCATTCCTTTCCCATAATGTATGCTTTGGGTCTGAAATGACAGAACAATACATTAAACCCAGTGTCAAGAACTAGTACTGAGAAAACATCCTGCTAGGAAACTTTAATCATCCGCTCTCCAGACAAAAGTACACTCTCATACTGCTTATCCCACATTCTCTCGCCTTTCAAGGCACATGTAGCATATTTTCTCGGAGCAAGTATAAATAGTGCATAGAAAGAGAGGCATTATTTAGGGAAAATACTAATTAAATTTAACAATAGAAATGGCAGTCCTTGTGTTTCTAAAATTAGAGGCGGGTTATTTTATAATACACGGACATTTCATCATTATTAGCTTTTAGACCCTGCTTTCTGTGTCTGGCATAAACATTGCAAGCACTGTTGTTCCCTTCTCATCTCTAAACATGGTTTGTCTCCCAGACACTGTTTTGTTGGCTTGCTAGGCCTTTTCTACAATAAGATCCAAAACCTCTAGATAGTTGGGGGCAGAGTTTAATACAGAGACACAGCCTTTCTGATTTGGTCTGAAGAAGAAATAAAATTTCTTCCGCATGAAATAACACTTACGTGGATATATCCATAAAAGTTTTGGAACCATTTCTCAATGTCTTATTCTTTGTAGTGCTCAGTGTCCTAAATAACCCTAGTGAATGGTTACATACATATACAGTGGGTCAGTGCATGCTGCTTTAGATAATACCCATATCAGTTCAAATGTAGGTGGTTTGCACCATTACACATGCTTAAAAATATAGTTGGTGTGCATGGCAAATGTATGTGGCACTTGGGCCTTTGACTATTTAGAGTGATCACTGGGGAATATTGGGTTGTAGCAACTGAGAAATTTAAAATCACGTACACTGAATTTTGCATGCAGGCATATGTCAGAGAATGAATATTTTGCTCTTATGTGTTATCAAAATATAGATAAAGGTGAAGGACTTGGTGTTTAAAAGTCTGAAATATCATGAGGATAAAGATATGGCATATGCGGTGCCTTGGCCACTTCACCTATCTCAACAAAGCCTTTCGAAAGTACCGCCCTGCAAAAGAATAACATTTAGGTTTTTACAACCTCCAAGTGGGGCCTGGAGATCTCCTGGAATTGCAACTGATCTCCAGGCTGCAGAGATCAGTTCCTCTGGAGAAACTGGCTGTTTTGGAGGGTGAAGCGGATGGCATTATACCCTGCTGAGGTCCTGGCCTCCCCAGGGTCCGTCTTGAAATCTCCAGGAATTTTTCAACCTAGAGCTGGCAACCCTAATAATATCAGAACCAGCCTGTTTGCGCTCATTGTCTGTGACATCTCCCGCCTTCTGGAATGGCCTTCCTGAGGGCGGGCGGGCAGATGGGATAGACAGATAGACAGACAGACAGACAGACAGACAGATAGATAGATAGATAGATAGATAGATAGACAGATAGACAGATAGACAGATCGTAATCCCACTTAAATCTATGTGAGAAATATGGGCTATAAATGAAGTAAATAAATAAATAGAAATGCATAACCTAACTGTCACATGGAGGTAGGTTTGTTGGAATCTTGGAATCTTCAGTTTAGGATCTGGATTGGAATGGCAACATTTGACCTCAGAACTGAAAGAACTGATTCCAGGTTTTGCCATTTCCAACTCCAGTATGACTGTTTTGTCATTTAGTTGTTGCTTGTAAAGTCAAAGCAGAAGTAGAAGTTGTGTAACCCTGGTGGGTGTGTCCAGCTTTGCAGATTGGCAGCCCTCTGAAGTAAGAAAAAGTGGGGGAAGAATGATTTTTGCTCACTTCAAAATATGCTTTCAGCATCTGGACAGGTTTTTCTCACTCATGCTTCTCTGTCAAGAATCTGTTCTGCCCATCACTCATGCCCAACCCATATACTTTGGGCTGCCCTCAGATTTAACTCATCATCAATATACAGTATAAAACTGAGTGTACATGGGGGATGATATAGACCACAAGAGGTTCTACTAGGTAATTTTCTGATACAGTATTAATGATGGCACTCCTTGCAAAAAAAGGAATCACTGTACGAAGGTCTAGATAAATGTATGTGAATACTGGGGACTGTAATAAAGAACAAAAAGATGGTGGGATGGGGGAGGGAATGGTGAAGAAAGAAACCAGAATTCTGAAGTGGGGGGGAATACAGATAAGAGGGCAAAGGAGTATCAGGAAAGAAAAGGCCTGAGAAACTATAAAAATTCACTGCTGTCAGCTGAAAATTGGGGCGACCCTGTCAAAAAAATGACAGGAAACAGTACCTTTCTTGGCCATCACTGACAACATTTCCAGCAGCTGCTCTGGAAGGGAGGTGACTGGCGTGTGGGTGAAAATCTCTAAGACATTGTGCATTTATTTTGTTGAGAAGAGAGAATTTCGGCTGGGAACAAGGATTCATCTGTCATTATCATATCCTCTGTCGAGTGAATGTTGCCCTTGGCAATGGATACGTGGTTGCTAATTTAGTTTTAGTTGTTCAGCAGCTCCATTCTCCTCTTTGGTTCACTTAGCGGCTGCGATTAAAAAAATATATAACTACATGACAAAATAAAATAAAAAATATGTTTTGATTCCTGAGGGCCCGCTCGCTTGGTACTTTAAAATGTCAAATGCCAAATAACATCCTTGCTGTTTTGGTTGGCGGTTATATAACAATGCAGGGAGAGGGAACCAGATCTCTGCCGCTGTTAGAGCTTTTGTTAAGGAAAATGTGTCAGGGAGCCAGATGCACGAAGAACCTCTGTCCCTTGCTTATATATTGTTGCCTCAAGAGGTGTATTGCCATGCCATCGTTTCCTTATGAAGTCACTGCTGCTGAAAATAAAAAAAGAATGAGAAAGCCATCACTGTTTTTTAAAAATTATAGAACGACAGTAGTTTCCTGATGTGTCTAGCTTTAGCCAGACTATGAAATCCACAATGATCCTCACATGTTCTTGGTAAATATAAAGAAGGTCCACCCCCTCCGGTTATTTATCACATCCAGACCTTCCTCCAAACACTGTAGAGTAGATTTCCCATTTTATATTGGCAAAAATCTTATGTGGTGGTAAGCTAGGCCTGAGAATCCAATGTGAACTTCATGACTGACTGGGGAGTTGAACTCAGTGTTGCCAACCTCCAGGCTGGAGTTCTTTGAGAGCGACCACTGATCTCCAGGCAATACAGCACTGTTCCTCTGGAGGAAATGGCAGCTTCAGAATGTGAAATCTATGGTATCACATCCTTGCTAAGTGCTTTCCTCAAATTCTGCTCTCTTCAGGGCCTAGAAATTCTGACACATCATAGTTCCCAAGGATATGGGCACCGGCAAGTTCCTGAAGACTTAATGCAGGCCTAAAGAGAACCCCCTCCCCAGTCAATGCTGCCAGAAGGTAAATTTGGGTGGGGAGCAGGGTTCCCTCTAAGCTGAGTTATTGTGAGCTAGCTCACAGTTTTTTAGCCTCCGGCTCATGCTGTTCTGTCGTAGCTAAGGAAGGATGCTCCAGGGCAGACTAATTTTTGCAGCAGCCAAATCGCTCACTCACAACTTTAATGCCAGTAGCTCACAAAGTAGAATTTTTGCTCACAGGACTCCACAGCTTAGAGGGAGCATTGGTGAGGAGAATGTAAATGAGGCAGATGTATTTTTATTTACATGCTGAGCCAAAATTCAAAGGGATCCCCCCAAAATAGTAATAAACTTGGCATTTCCAGGTCATTGCTTGGATCCACTGGCACTGCCACTAGCTGAAGGATTTCTACCCATGGAGTGTGACTCCCCCCCCCCCCTCATTGCTCCCCCAAATGTCCCCTGAAATGCTGCTTCTTGGGAACAAGATGACATCCAGGAACAGCATTTTGGGAGGCATTTCTGGCTACAGTGGCAGAAGGGAGGCAAGAATGGCACGGAGAAGTTCCACCCATGGAAATGCTACTCTGGCTCCAAGCCAGTATTCTTAACTGGACAGGTTATTTTTTTAATCCCTCCTCCTGAGTTCTAAAACTTATCCAAGGCACACAGGGCGCTTCTTCAAGACAACAGCTTCATACTTTGGGTAATACATCTGTCAGTCTTGGGGAGAGTATATTGTTTCACCAGCTTTTTGCCTTCCACTAATAGAGAACAAGCACTGTAAACAGCCTTGCCAACCTTCAGGTGGGCCCCAGAGATCTCCTAGAATTACAACTGATCTCCAGACAACAGAGATCAGTCCCCCTGCAGAAAATAGCTGCTTTGGAGGGTGGACTCTATGGCATTATACCCTGCTGAGGTCCCTCATTTCCCCAAACCCCAACCCACCCAGGTTCAACCCCCAAATATTCTGGAATTTCCCAAACCAGATTTTGCAACCTAAGCTGTAAGGGAGATATCAGGCAAGTGTAGTTTCTTGCAACTGTATGTGGGGAAAAAATAACTACAGTTGATATAGCAATCAAAGACATCTACAAAAGAGTGCTTTTGGGGTGAGTGCTCCACGCAACTCCAAATTACAAGAGACCATTTTTAAATATGAAAATCTGCCTGTGCTCTCAACTCATTAAGTACTTTAAAGAAGTAATAAGTGACACTGCTGGATATGATTGTAATAACGCGAGCGAGTCTCTCTTTGGTATCCCAGGCTTTCGCCTCCTACATCTCCAGATGACTATAAGTCATGGCATGAGCGATTGCATTTGCTGCACATAATTTCTAGTATCCATTGAGATCCAATCACTCTTTAGATAAAGTGATTTTCAGACTATTCCTCCCACGCTTTCAGGGCTGTTTGTGGATGTGTGTGTAATTTATCTGTTTATTATAATTCTGATAAGTGAAAAAGAGAGCAAAATGCTATTAGAAAGCCCAGCGTGGTAATCAGTTTGTTGTTAAGTATGGTCATGGGAAGCTTTCTAAAGCCTCCTATTTTTTTGCTCAAAGGCATATACTACATTTTCAGAATGCTATTCTACAATACCGGGCATGCTACTTAAGTCTGTGGATTGCGGGACAGGTGATGGATGGTTCTGAACAAGGCTTCCCATAAACAGTTCTTGGTGTGCCGTATGTTTCAGTGGCTACACTGAGCAATGATATGCTCGTTTTCTGGGTATCGTGGTGTGAGGGTGGCCCCAGAAGGTAATTTTGTATCGGGGGTGGGGGGCTATGGTGGCTTTTGGGTAGAAACAGAATTCAGTACTTTTTTAAATGAGGAACAACTTTCTGAGAGGGGGCATTGTCTGGGAGGGGGCATCATGCCAAGTGAGCCATGTCATTCATTTTTATTGGATGTTTCAGTTGGATATGGTGGTGTGAGAGCCCCCCCTCCCCCAGACTGTGCTGACTTTTAGTAGACTGGCAAGTAGGAGAACGTTCCAGAAATAGAATTTCCATCTGCAGCCTCAAGGACTTTCCCCAAGTTACTCTACTACTTCATTCTAAAACCTCTGCTACCTCATTCTACCACCTCATTCTGTGCATCGTGTCAAACAGATTTTACTACAGAACTGCACACTGAAGACCAAACACGAGACTCTCAACACTGAATTCACATCATAATTCTAATTTGTAAAGCAGCATCTACAGGGGGGGACACCCCCCCCCGGCCGGGTTTTAATATTTTTGTCCCTGCTGGCCTCCAGGATGAGTTGAGGAAAAGTGGGGTATAAATATTTTAATTAATTAATAAATTCAACTGGAAGAGAATACGGCTGAGAGGAGAGGAAACTTGCTGAGAAAAACTGAGGGGCACAAAAAGGTTTAAACACCTCTCCTCTTGCCACTTCTCCCCTACAAGTGCCCTGACTTCCACATTCTGTCTGCCTTGGTGAATGTGCATTTGGGAGCATATGAGTGCCACAGTAGCATGCAGGTATTCATTTTGCCTCTGACATTTAAACAATATGCATGTTATTTTGTACTGAGAGTAGAATGTTAGGTGTTGCCCCATAATTTGCAGACCAGGCCTTCAGAAGAACCAGCATACAAATCCACAGCCACCCCAAGACACAGTCCACTGTTTTGCTGTTTTGTGTATTGGTTTCTGTGTATGATACTTTTTTTTGCACTGTAAGCCATTTTGGGTCCCTTTGGGGAGAAAAGCAAGTTACAAAAGCTTATGAGTGCTGAGCTTGTTGCCTGATATAATTGTATGATTTTTGCTTGTTAGTCCAAAGGGGCATAGTGTTTGCAGTAAACTCAGTGCTAGGTCATTTCTCTCCAGGCTTCTGTGATTTTCTCTTCAGATTAGTTTTGTGTTCAGGAAAGGGCTAAATTCTTGCAATACCTGACCTTGAATGGACTCAAGTCTTGTGAATACTTGCTTGGATTGGAAGAGGTGGTCCAACCACTACAGAATTCTTTTACAGTTTTGCCTATTTCTTCTATTTTTTCTCTCTCTCAACCCAACTAACAAATTATACAAATCCATCAAAACGATCACTGTACCAATAGTTTCCAATCTGACATGAGCTCATGGCACTTCTGTATTCACCATTAAAAGATCTATCTTTGTTTGAGCTGTTATTGGTACAAGGAAAAAGGTTAGTTGCTATAATTTATCAAATGTTATTTGAACACGATAAGACTATTAAGCTCATTTAAAAATGCAGAAAGGATTTCAGCAGGAACACTTCAGGATCTAAGTGGAAATGGATTTGGAATAATTGCCTAGGAAGTTTTGTCTCACCATAATGAAAACAAAACTTTAAAAATTAAAATGTCAGTGTTATTTAACATCACATGGGTTAAAATAGATTCACCAGGCTGGGCCTGGCAAACACAGGATGGAGGGTGGAGCAGCAATAGGGGGGGCAGCATCACCCACACATTACTTCTGGGGAATATCCAGAAATAATGGTGGTAGCTTTAGGACTTGCTGGAAATTCTATGGTTTTACCATAGAGAATGCAGGGAATGGGAATTTGAGTTAGACGACTGTGGGTGGGCTGGACCTGATGGAGCAAGGAAGGCCTGAAAAGAAGGCTGGAAGGCCTGTTCCATTTATTACCATTTCTTATTATTTAAAGGACACCATTAATGCACATGCCACTTTGCAATGTCGGCTTTGGCGCATGACTCTGTGAGTGCTGCCAGTACAGCTGGATTCATTAAATACTGTGCTGAAATCAAGTAAAATGCTATAATAAAACCTTTTGTAAAAACAACTATGGCTTGAATCCATTCAGGTGGATTGTATAGAAAGGAAATATCATATTTACAGTGCAAAGGGAGGGGATGATGTTTTCCGGGTTTGTCCCAATTAACCTTGTAACACAATGTAGTGGAATGCCTATTAATGACACTAATGAGATGCAGGGAAGACAATGCATAAAACATCATTGGCATATAAATTAAATTCCTATACACAGATACCTTTATGTGCTAGACATGAAGGAAAATTATTACGAGGCAATTTCATAAAAGAAAAAAAAAGCTAATTAGATAGAAAATTCAATACTTCTCCCACCTCATATCCATCAATGTTAGAAACCAATCTGGGCACTTACTGATGAAATGTTCCCATTGATATTACTGTGCAAGTCAGGAAATTAATTTTACGATTGTTCTCCTGGAAGCTACAGTTGCTGCAAATACTTTTATGTCTTACCTTTGACTGTGTACTGGTTTACATTTTAATTTAACCAGATTTGTAGGCATAAATTTATCCTTAAAAATATTTTCTTTCTTTAAGGCAAGTTACATTAGTTACAATATGCAGAACAGACTCCCCCTCCCTTCGTCGTTCTATTCCCAAGAGTCCTTATCAGATCTTTGATTCTCCTGGCAAGCTTTCTTATCGCCCATTCAGTCTTTAGTGTAGGTTAGGGGAGAAATGTAAGCACATTAATATAATAAATATTAAAATAATCTTTCCTAGCTACTGAGGCAAGAGAATCTGAAATTCTGGATTTTGTAAAAAAAATTGTGACTATGAAACAGAAAGGTATTTATTAAAATCCATAAAATATATGACCGTTAGAAGGTGGGGTGGAAAGAGGTACAGTGAAGGGACGGGACAGCAATGATTTCAAATTCTTCATCCCTGCCTGCTTCAGCCCCTTTCCCCAAATCACCAAATTGATTTTGCTTCTATTTTGTGAAACGAAGATCTGTGATTCTTTATTTTTGTGCCATTTTCTGCTTCCTTGCATCAGAATTTTCCTGGAATGATAAAGTAGCATTATATATTACAAGGGGGGACCCACAAGAAACTTGTGGGGTGACTATCCCATCCCCCACCTTTGCTTCCTCCCCTCTCCCCCTACCTCTCTCACACTCTTTTTCCCTCCTGCTATCCCCCTGTCTCCTTCCTGCCTGTCACTTCCTCTCTCTTTCTGGTCCCCACTCCATCTCCCTTTCTTTGTTTTTCTGCAGCCACCCATCACTCTCCCTTTCTCTCCCATCACTCTCCCTTCCTTCCTCCCATCATTCTCACAGCCTCCAGTCTGCTACTTTCCCACCTACACCAGCTGTGGCTGTGGGGCTCCCAGCAAGATGTGGAAGAGGAGTGTCTGTTGTGGGGAGAGGAGAGGAAGGAAATTGTAAGCCGCTCTGAGACTGAGTGAAGGTCGGGGTATAAATCCAATCTCCTCCTCTTCCTCTTCTTCTTCCTCCTCCTCCTTCCCCCCACAGCAGCAGTGGCAGTGGCAGCTCTCCAGGAATCACAA
The DNA here is from genome assembly GCA_029233225.1 of Lepidodactylus listeri. Lineage (NCBI taxonomy): Eukaryota > Metazoa > Chordata > Lepidosauria > Squamata > Gekkonidae > Lepidodactylus > Lepidodactylus listeri. Next base: position 40,248,011 of record JARCFY010000007.1, read on the forward strand.
TAGATCTCCCAACTGCAGGTATCAATTCCCTTAGAGTTGCCAGCTCCAGGTTGGGAAATTCCTGGAGATTTGGGGGTGGAGTCTTGGGACAGTGACATTTGGGGAGGGAAGCAACCTCAGACTCCACCCTCCAAAGCAACCATTTTCTCCAGGGGAACTGATCTCTGACATCTGGAGAGCAGTTGTAATTCTGGGTGATCTCCAGCCCTTACCTGGAGGTTGGCAATGGTAGTTCCCATGGAGGAAATGCTTGCTTTGGAGGGTGGAGTCTATGGCATTGTACCTATCTGATGTCCCTGCCATCCTCAAACTCCACTGTCCACAGAGTCTATCACCCAAATTTCCAGGAATTTCCCAACTTGAAGTTGGCAACCCTATATCCTTCCCACCCAACAGCCAACCTACCTTTCTTTGCCTCTCTGTTTTCAAATTGCTATCTCCTCACCCTTCCCCTGCACCCTCTGTCTAGGAAAAGGGCAATCTTTCTCCACAGTAAGGACCAAAGAAACATTATTTCTCTTCTCCTTTTTATCTGCACAACAACCCTGTGAAGTAGGTTAGGCTGAAAGAATATGACTGGTCCAAAACCACTCAGTGAATTTTCACAGCAAGACAGGGATGTAGACTTGGATTTCACAGACCCAACTCTAAAGCGCTAACCACTAAAACATCCTGGCTTTCATAGGGTAGCTGCTGTTGAACAGTAAGTGGCAAGCATAGGGATGGGCACAAACTGCATTTTTGTGGTTCAGTTCATGGTTCATGGCTGAGCCACAAACCAATAGGTAAACCAATTTGCATCAGTTGATGAGCCATTTAAAGTTTAAACCCCTGCTTTCTGCTCCCTGCCACTCAGCTGTTTGGCTTAAATGGCTTGGAGCCATCTAAACCACTGCTTTCTGCTCCCTGCCACTTTTCACAGAGATCAGAAAGCAGGAATTTAAACTTTAAATGATCCACAAACTGATACATAAGAACACGAGAGAGGCCATGTTGAATCAGGCCAATGTCCCATCCAGTCCAACACTCTGTGTCACACAATGGCTCAAACCCAAGTGCCATCAGGAGGTCCACAAGCAGGGTTAGAATTCCAGAAGCCCTCCTGCTGCTGCCCCCTCCCAGCACCGAGAATACAGAGCACCCCTGCCCCAGACATAGTGCTCCATCTGTACCTTGTGGCTAATAGCCCCTGATGGACCTCTGTTCCATATGTTTATTCAATACCCTCTTGAAGCTGTCTATGCTTGTGGTATTATGGCCGAGATCAGCTACCTTGGAGAAAATGGCTACTTTGAAGGGTAGACTTTGTGGCACTGTACCATGCTGAGACCGCTCCCCACCCCAAACCCCACCTTCTCCTGGACCCAACCCCAAAGTCTCCAGGTATTTTCCAACCCAGACCTGGCAACCCCAATCCAACCTTAGCGCATATATCTTAGTTTTTGCATCTGTGAGGCAAGGAATAAGTTTGAAAACAGAAAACAAATGTTATTCTAAACAAAATGTTATTCCATGGAAACAGTTTCATACAGTCATCATGGGCAATATATACTGAGTTAAATGTTAAAACATTCAAATCATTTAACACTTGCATCATAACATGTTAATAGTCTTAAAAATATTGTTCATGTGTTCAGTAGACATAGAAATTACCATTCTGCTTTTTCAAGAAATCTTGCATGAGCAGCAAGCACCTAGAGTTGAGGGAACACGCTCAGCAAGGAAAATGTAGAATTAAGGCTCGTTCCTTGACACAGCAATAAATACAAAACAAAGTTGCATTAGAAAACTGTACTTCAGCCTCTAATGAAGTATGGCCTATTATTTCCCCATGGCATAGTAGCACACCCTAAGCATTTTTGAAATCGCTGTAACTTGGGCTCCTTAGTCTTTAATTGATCCAGTATTTTTTTATAAACAAAGTTTATTAATATCATATTATTGCTGCTGTGATGGTGTTATTCCCTGGGCATCAATTAATTTTTGTGTGTTATGAAAATAAATAATATATTTGTTTTACATTTGCTATTGCCATTACACTAACAGAAAACTAGAAATATGACTGCATCTTAATAATGTTCCTTCTGGATGGTTAAGAGTCAAAATTAAATGTCATAAGAATATGTATCTAGGCTATGTAATCTATAATACTGATTTTAAAGATTTTTTTTTTAACTTCAGTTCCTGAGATTTCTGGTTAACACTAACTGTGATCTGAATATTTCCTCTCTGGAAACATCAGTCTCTTAACTTGGAAATCTGTTTGGTGTAGTGGTTAGAAGCATGGACTCGAATCTGGGAGAACAGGTTCGATTCCCCACTAATCCATATAAATCTGCTGGGTGACCTTAGGTCAGCCATAAATTTTTTTAGAGCTGTTCTCTCAAGGGCAGTTCTTGGGAGAGCTCTCTCAGCCCCACCTACCTCACATGGTGTCTGTTGTGGGGAGGGGAAGGGAAAGGGATTGTAAGCCGCTCTGAGACTCCTTCAGGTAGTGAAGGGTGGGGTATAAATCCAGTCTCTTCTTCTTCTAGTTCTAAATCCTTCCATGTACTAGTCTGGCATAATAGGGTTTGTCATGTCATTACATAGAGATTCCTCCCTGCTGGTTTCTTGCATATTTTGTTTACTATTTGAAAACTTAAAAACATAAGAAGAAACCTGTTGTAATTCAGCAGGTGGTCCATCTAGCCCAGTATCTTCTTTCACACACTGGATAATCAGTTGCCCTGAAGGGCCATAAGCAAGGGCATAGATACTGAGGTCTCGCCCTGAAGCTGTCTGCTAGCACTGCTATTCAGATGTTTGCACCCTCTGTGTATGGACGTTCCCTTTACTCACCATGACTCGTAGCTATTGATGGACCTCTCCTCTATGAATGTTTAACTAATTTTAAAAGCATCTGTGGTTGTGGCCATCATGTCCACTGGCAATGAATGCCACAATTTTATTATGTGTTGAGCAAAGAAATCCTTGTATTCCAGATTTCATTATAAAATCTTGCAGGCAGTCTCCAACCCTTTAAAAATCAGTTAGAAAATGACTAGCAATAAAAATAGATTTCAAAAAATCAGCAACCGCGAAGGTCAAAGAAGTTAATTACTATTAATTTTTTTAGTGAACTACTGGAACTAGTTGAACTGGGGGCCTTGCTTTATTATTAGTATTTTCTTTTGAAGGACAAATAGCAAAGTGGCAGGCGCAGTTTCATTTGGTAGAACAGAATGAAGGTTGAAGGGTTAACCTCCTCTCCTCTTCCCTGCATGACTCTGATGCAAATTGAGGCTGCACACAAGCCTGCAGTTTGCATTTTATACACCCAGTATTCACTGGGATTGTTTTTGCCCTTATCCTGGCTCCTCAAGGATATTCTAATTTATGCCATCAAAATTATTTTATGTAGATAGTTCAAAAGCCAGAGCTGTGCTAAACAAAACACCCTTTTTTCAGTAGCCACCTGCATAACCTCTGAACACTTGTGACGCTTAGGTAGGGTTGCCAGGTCCAACTGGGGAAATACCTGGAGATTTTTCAGGCAGGGCTTAGAAATAGCATGATGTCATTTTGTCATATCTTGTCCTGTGATCTCACTTTCACATCAAAGATTAAATGTCATCATGTCCCAAACACCACCCTTCCTTTGATGTCACTTCTGGGGCTCTTCCCAGAACCCGCCCTGTTGTGTGATGTCACATATGGGTCATGCCTTATGGACGGCTTGGACAGATAGGGAGATTTTTACTTTGAGTTTTTGTTATTTTCTCAGCTGAGATCTAGATACGACTTCTTAATCTCAGCTGAACAGCTATATTTACAACAGCAACATCTGTTGGCATCTAAATATGGCCATAAGCGCTAAGTGTTTCAGAATCTCCCTTACTCTTCGAAACTCTAATTGAATCAAAGCATAAAATGAAACCAAGAATGTCTGTTTATGAACATTTGGTGTGGATTAATAAATACTATATGCAAAGTTTCAGAAATAAATTGAATGAGGAGTTAGCTCACCCTGTTTTGCCAGAGTACTGGGATATGGCCCTAGATTTTATACCTGCTGTTTCTGTGGCCCTCAAGCTGCAACTTGTTCAGAAAAAATGTATACTGGATGCCACAGTGCCTTTTCAGTAATAATAGTTAATAATAATTAACTTGTGAATAAAAAGAGAAAAACATCAATCACATCTACCATTTAAATACAGTCTTTATGCATTTATGCTAGATGCCTCAGAGAACAAAAAGAACTAAAAGGAGAAAAAAGCAGAAGCCAAAATAAAACAACAGTCTCTTGACTAACCTTTCTTACATACCAGGACAAGTTATCATCTTAACTAAATACTAGAATTGTTGCTTTCAAGGGAGTAAAGTTGAAAATTCTATACAGACATGAAGCGCCAAGTTTCCATAGTCAATCTCTCGTAAGTCATTTTCTGTGTTATTGCAACCCCAAAAAATTCCCTTCTAAAGTCAACAGGAGCCATATACACGGTATGTTTCACAAGTATATATTAACTGGCTATTTTCTTTCATGACTGGAATGTGAAAGTGGTGGGAAGGGTGTGAATATGCATTTATTCAAGGAGCAGATGTACTGCTAACGTGCAGTGGATCAAAGTTACATTTAAAGTTTAAAATGTTCAGGCCTGAAAATGGAAATAATTTCCAGAAGAACTATTCAGGGGAGCTTCTGCCATGAGTGGAGATAACAAAGAACAGCTTAATAAACATAACATGCAGGCCACAAAGAGCTTCCAGCTCTCAAGTGTCTGCTTGTGAATTTCTTGCTTATAATTCTTAAATGTTGGGGGGAAAGGAAGAGTTGTATTGTGCAGAATGCAAAGACTTGGGAGATGACTTTTGCAGGGCCTGGTTGTGTCCCATTCTTCATATTCAGGCTGTATAACAGAACTATTCAAACATGCTTAAAATCAGGGCTCCGTTCGAACCGGAGCTTGCCGGAGCAAAGCTCCGGGAGTGCAAAGGCCAGGGGCACATGACCAAGCCCTGCCCCCTGGTCCCGGGAGCCCTCAGTCTCCCAAGGAGGCAGGAGGCAGGAAGGTAAGGAGGGGCTTGAAGAAAGGCCTGCAGAGTCTGCATCCAGTCTGGGGCCCCAGCATAGGCATCAACTATGGGGGGGGGGGGCTCGAGGGCTTGAGCCTCCCCTGAAATTTCCCGGGGGGGGGCTCAGCCACCCCCGGCAAAACAGAGCACCCACCATGCCCTTCCTAGACCTGCCTGCTCGCCCACCTGCCTGCTGGCTGGCTGCCGCTGCCACCTCTCCCCCCCCGTCTGGCCACTCCCATAGGCGTTGAAAAGCCCTCCTCAGCTGCCACTCCGCTCACCGCGGTGTGCTCCTCCTTGGCTCAGTCCCGTCCGTCCGTCCGTCCCCCCCCCACCCGCTTTGCTTTCACGACAAGCCCTGCTCGGCTGCTGGTCTGCTCACCCTGCCCTGCCTGCACTCCACCTCAGTCCAGGGAAGAACTGGCGATTCACAGACCTGAAACCCAACCCCCTCCCATGCACATCTGGGGGGGGGGGGTGATACGAAAGCCCCTTCCCCAGAAAATCAAGACACACAACCCAGGACAAAAAATTCTCCTCTTGGAAAGGAGCAGCACAGCTGATGCCTGGGAAATTCTGTAAGTAGCTCTTGCCTTTGAGCCCAGCCAGAAGCTTCTCCATATCCTCAAGGCGATTTTGTGGAACAGAATTTGGTATGCATAAGGATCACACCTTAGTGGCAAGAGGCCTCTTTTCCCTTTCCCACAGTCTGCATTTACTCCCGAATTATGACACTGGACTGACTCTTTCAGGCGAGGCAGGGATCATGTCCTACTGACTTTCTAGAGAGTTCACTCGAAGGGTTAAAGGGAAGGAGTCCCCAGTCCTAGAGAAGCCACAACAAGGAAAGCCATGTGACTTGCTAGAGACACTTCTTGCTTGGCTTTCTTCCACGGAAAAGTTTCCTGCAAGTTTCTCTGCTTAGTTGGGGGCATCGCTGGCAGAAGGGGAGACGAGGGGGAGCCCGAGAGCTCTTGCAAAGGATTTGTTTTTTTTAGCAAATAGGTAAGCCATAAAATGATATTTCCATTGCAAAATAGCTCCCTGCTTTGACAATGGAATACGTAGGTTACAAAATCAGCCCCTGCATGATGGAAAGAATAAATGCCAGTGTGTGTTTTCCGGATGGGGACCTCTGGTCGTCTGTGGCAGTCAATGAAACAGGAGAGCAGCGCCAGTTATTCCAGCCTAGGCTGTTGTCAGTTCTTTGTCAGCTGCAAGGAAGTGTTCAACCATTAGGCAGATGTGTTTGCACTCAAAGCTGCAGGAAACAGAAAGGTTCGGGGGGGGGGGGGTGTGCAAAGAGAGGCCAGTTTAAAAACAAAGGCTACCAAAAGAGGAACCAGGCCATTAAAAGTATGTGAGTGGATGAACCAGAGGCATAATTATGCCGTGGATTTATAATAAATACAGTAGTTGTAACATATGGGTTATTTTGTTTGTGTGAGGCACTATCATGTTGAAATGCACTGAGTTTGCCTCTCTGTGTTAAGGCTCGGATTGGGGCTGGACGGATCTGGGTTCAGATCCTTGCTCCACTATGAAACTTATGTTGACCTTGGAGCTGTTGTGCTCAGCCAGATTATACCTCATAGGGTTGTTGTGAGAATAAAATGGGGAACTGTGCAGGCTGACCTGCTCTCCTTGGAAGGAGAGCCGAATATGAAATTATGATAACAGAAGAGCACTTGCAAACAGTGTAGTTGTGGCCCAGACCATGAGCTCAGTTCAAAACTCATCTCAGCCTTGAAATCACCAACCTGCCTTGAACATACTATACTTTATTTTCTAGGAAGCCAGAGTGGTTAGAACAGTACACAAACACTGGGAAGTCATGGGTTCAAATCCCCTCTTGTGAAACGGGGTGATTTTGGGCCAGTTACTTTCTGCATCCTAAACTCCCTCACAGCGTTGTAGGGGGGATGAAATGGAGGAAGGGAGAACCTTGTGTGCTGCCCTGAGATCCTTGGAGGAAGGGTGAGATGAGCATGCACTAAATAAAATAATAGTTCTTCAGGGTCCTCCCCATAATTTGCACCATGGGATAATAGTACTGCCCTACCCTGTGTGGTGGCTGTACAGGACATGTAATAAGGTAGGTAATAGCTATCAGCATGCAGAGAGTAGATTTTGTTGAGTATGCAAAAATGATTACACAGGAACATAGGAAATCTTATACTATCAGACCTTTTGGTCAGTAAGGTCAGGACTCTTTTCTTTGGTAGCAGCTATTTAGGTTAATGGTCTTTCACCTTGCCTGCTTACCTGGTTGTTGTAACTGGAGATGCCAGAGACAGACCCTGGGATTTCATTGTTGTTCTGGATCCAGACTTGTCAACATTATTTATTTAAAAATGGATAACCTGCTTTTCCTCTCTGAAAGTGACCTTGTGGCTGACAAAAATAACACTAAATGGCAGTGATATAAAACCCACAGTCAACTATAACAGAGAGGAAGGCTGCCAGTCAAACAGAAAAGGAATACTAAAAGCACCTCAGCCATCAATGCCAAGGAGAATAAAAATATATTGACCTGGTATCCCCCCTCTTTACCTGACATGGGTGGTTTGTTTGTTTCCCCCCATGTGTGCCATCAGATAGGCTTGTCAGCTCTGAGTTGGGAAATACCTTGGAGATTTTTGAGGTGGAGCCTGAGTGGTGGGTGTGGCCTTCTGACACACTTCCGGTGACATCAGGGGGTGTGACATATGCAAATGAGTTATGCTAATGACTTATGCTAATGAGCTCCTGCAGCTCTTTTTCTACGAAAGGACCCCTGCTTAAAATCAAAAGGGAATCTACATATACATACCAAAATGTGCATTGCAGTCCAAGGTCTCAAAACTCCCCAACTCCCTACCTTTTAATAATTGCTTCTTCCTAGGCCTTCACTCCATTTATAGGACATGAAGTACTTGGTAGGTGGAAAATTCTTTATTCTTTGCTCACCAAAGGACACTTTTGAATTCAGCTTGGGTAGCCATCATTTTGTTGTTGTACCAGATTCAGCTTCCATGGGGGTTCTGCCACACCGTCTCTACTCTTGGCAAATGTATGAAGGTGAAGGCTGAAATCACATGCCTTATTTTTAAATTATTTGATTTACAAAATTTATGTCCTGCCTTTATGCCCCACAAGGGCTAAACAAATTAGAACATGCATCATGAAATCACATTTTAAAACCATTTAAAACCAACACCCCATACAAACACAGACATCATGAGAGCAATTAAAAACAGTGCTAAAATGTAGACGAAGACAAAAAAACAAAACATTGGGCAGGAAGGAGGGATCACTGAGGGAATGCCAAATCAATTTTTTTCACCTGCTGGTGGGAGATGGCAAACACATGGCAAATCCCTGGGGAGAGAGTTCCAGAGTTTTGGTGCCATGAATGAGAAGGCTGTCTCCCAGGTTGCCACCCACCTAATCTCAGAAGGCAGGGGCACCCAAAGCGGGACCTTCAAAAGATGTATGTTGGTCCCAAACCATATAGGGCTTTGAAGGTCAACACCAGCACCTTGAATGGTGCCCAGAAGCAAAATGGGGGCCACTATAGATGGCCTAAGACTGGAGTGATATGGTCCCTATGGCTCATTCCAGTTAACTATAGGGTTACCAACTATAGAGTGGGTGGAGGATGGGGGTAGGGTTGTCAGATCCAGATTGGAAAACTCGTGAAATTTTAGGAATAGAGCCTGGGGAGGACAGGGTACAGTGCCATAGATTCCACCCTCCAAGGCGTGCATTTTCTCCAGGGGAACTGATCTCTGTAGTCTGGAGATGAACTGTAATACCAGCGGATCCCCAGGTCCCACCTAGAGGCCGGTGTCCCTAAGTCAACATCCAGGCTGCAGAGTCCTGCACCAATTGAACTTTCCAAACACTTCAAGAATAGGTTCATATGGAGTGCATTGCAGTAATCTAATTGAGATATAATGAGTACAAGAAGGCTGAAGTGCAATTTTAAACTGAGCTTCCTGCAAGGCCAATGGTTAATTGTGAAATGGTACAAGTGTGTTCTGTTTTTTCACACCTGCATTAGAATCATGGGATTGGAGCTGAAAAGTGCTTTCGGTGGCTTGCATAACTTTGCTCTAAAACCTCAGACTGCTCCTCAAAGCAAAAGAAACTTTGGATATGCATTGTGCTCATGAATGGTGTCTTAGCCAGTTAGCACAAGTGTTTGAGGACCTTTTAAAGGAACAGAGAGGAAAGTCTTGGACTTTGGAGCTTGTCTTCTTCCACTACCCAACCTTCAGTGTGAAAAGAAAAGGGCCTTGCTTATATGCTCTGTATTGTAGAAGGACTTCAGTTCCTCTTGAAGGATCATCACAGAGCCAAAGGTAGGGTTGCCAGCCCCCAGGTCCAGGCAGGAGTTCACCCACTTTTGGGGGCTCCAATCTGCCCCTGGCCAGCTGGCTGGTTTTTTTAAAAAAGGTCTTTTTGTGAGCTGAGCATGCAGCTAGATTTAAAGAGCCCTCCAGCTGGTTGGCGGGCCATGTGGTCCCAGCCAATCAGCTGAAGCCCTTCAAATCAGGCAGGAGGGGAAATAGAGGGGTGGCTGGGTGGGTGGTCATTCTTGAGGTGGGGCTTGGGGGAATTCCCACCCACGCCTGGAATGCCCCCCAAATCCCCTCCCCCAGAGTGACGAGGGAACCTGGCAATGCTAGCCAAAGGCCAGCATTGCTATGCTCCATTTTCCCCTCAAGAGGCAGTTCATGTGCTTTGCAAAAAAAAGAGAGAAATGCACAAGCAACAGGAGGAGTAAAGAAAAGTATCTTTCTACATAGGATAATTGCTTTTGTCATATAAAAAATCCTTGGGGGGAACCCAAGTGGGTGTGTGTTTGCCATTCACAAGTAAAGTGTGTGTGTGTGTGGGGGGGTGTCTTTTTGTGGTGAGGGGAGCTGAAACCTACTTTCCCTATGATCTTCCAACTATGAGTATATGGCTTCTTAAAGATTTTGGGTGACTTTGGTTAGCCACCTTCAATGGTCCAATTGATTTATTTAGAAACTTCAATAACTGCTTCTTCACCAAACGTCCAATGGTCACTTGCAACAGCAATTAAAAAGACAACACTTAATAAAAGTACACCCACCAGATCTTCAGTACTTAACAAATTTTAAAACAGCAGTAGTACTAAGCAAACAATTAATAGACCGATCCACAACTTAAAAACAATTATTGTACATCCAAGGCAGGTTAAAAAATGAACACACATGTGTTGGAATGTACAAGGCCTGCAGTACAGCAACTTGAAGAAGAACAGCCTATAGGGGTCATCTGAAAAACTGCTAGCATAGCTAGATTAGGGACTTCCCACAATTTAAAATTGGCTCTTTGGAGACTTCCTGCTCCAACTGAGCTCTTTCCCTTCATTCCTGTCTTTCACAGCAGTTAGTCAGTTAGTTAAGTCCCTCTCCCTTAACTGAGTTGTTTTCTTTAAACAACTGGTACTCCATTCCTCTACATGTTTAAGCTCTGCCAACAACATGAACTGCCTTATACTGAGCTGGACTATTGGTCCATCAAAGTCAGTATCGTCTACTGAGACTAGCAGTAGCTCTCCAGGGTCTCTCATGCTGGTCTTTCACATGACCTACTATTTACCACCTGATCCTTATGGGAGATGCTGGGAACTGAACCTGGGATCTTCTGCATGCCAAGCAGATGCTCTACCAGTGAACAACAGTTCCTCCCCTAAGTGGAAAAATATTACATATCAGTAGGGAACAAAAATAGCCTTGGCATTGCACTGAGAAACCCCAAGTGATGACACCAGGCACAGGGACAGAGGAGGGTATTCCAAACTTGTGATTGAACAGGCCCTATCCCTAATGGTGGCCATCCACCTGTCATGAAGAACATAAAGAAGGCCCAGGGATGAAGACCACAGTGTGCAGCCTGGACTGGATGGGAGCAGGCAGTCCTCTAAGTACTCATGTCCTAAGTCATTTAAGGCTTTATAGGTCAAAAACGGCATCTTGAATTGGTACTGGAATTGAACAGTCACCCTATGAAGATCTTTCAACAATGGAGTAAGATGCTGCCTGTAATTCAGCCCAGGTAGCAATCTTGCTACTGCCTTCTGGACTAACTGAAGCTTTCAGACCATTTTATGGGACTTGTTATGTAGAGCTTATTACACTAATCCAGCCAAGATATAACAAGAGATAACTAATAGGGCCTATAGAATGGAGTAACTCTGCATAGGTTTGCATTGTCAGTGAACTTCATGGTGAATGGGTATTTGGACTCCTATCTTATCAGTCCAAGTAAAGCACTCTAATCAGTATACCACACTGACTTTCAGTGTCATCAGTGGATTGATAACATTCAAGGAAAAACTAGATAAGATAAGACCATGTCAAGAACTACCAAATCACATATGTAATTTATAGAAAGCGATAGGTTCCCTCCACCCATGTATCAAAACACACATTGTTGGGATCCTGAGCACATTTACATGGAGGAAGCATCCATTAGAATATCTTAAAAAGGCCTGAAGTAGGGTTGCCAACTATGACGACCTCACCCACTTCTCTCCCTCAGAGGCAACATTTTCCCTCCTTTTTTTCTTCTTTTCTGACTGAGCAGCCCCTTCTATCTATTTTCTTCTTTTCTAAAGATATATGGCTGTTCCATCCTGTCACAGTATGATGTCCTGGGCTCAGCCCAGGAACTTGAAAAAAGGGACAAGATCACCCTCTTAACTTAAACTTCTGGAATGGCACACAAGAGGCTTTTTAAAAGTTCAAATAACAAAATATTTTATTCAATATAGAGGGTGAGAGGTTAGGTGAAATCGGGTAAAATGTCTAAGATAAATCAATAAACCCTGAGGTATATCGGTATAGGCACAGACAACAGTTCATATGCTTCAAGCATCTGAGAATGTCTTAAGCATTTCACACAGTCTTAGAACCTTAAAGATTAGAGGCTTTTGTTTCAGTGTTTCCTAAACACTTCAGTATACTTTCTTGAGTTTAACAGACTCTTAAGGTTTCACCAGGCAGTCTCTAAACACACCAGACCAGAGATCACACCACTCCTTAGAGCTATCTCCCTTTTTAACTGGGTGGGGAATCTCTTCTCTCACTACATCTATCCCTTCTTCTGACCCAAATCGGAGTCTTCACTGATCTACCCACTCCTCCTTGCCCACCGTCCCAGTTCTCCATCTGTGGTAAACTACTTTCAGTCAAGGCTAAACACAAACTCAGTCAGCACCTAACACTTCTTTGTCAGGGCTAGAGTCAGACTGAATTCTCAGCATTCAATTCTGAAGTCTCTCTGCTCAACTCACTTTTAACCAATCAAATTCTTTTGAGCAGCTTGTCACTCAAGGCTCTCTGGCTCTTTGAGGCATTAACCCTTCACTGCCCATTATCTGCTTACACAGCACTTATGATATTTTAAAGGGCACTCCATCACACCAACTTTGGGTTGGGAAACCACTGGAGATTTGGTGGTGGACCCTAGAGAGGGCAGAGTTTGAGGACATCAAAGAGTTTAGCAGAAATGTAATGCTTCAGAGTTCACCCTCCAAAGCTGCCATTTCCCCCAAGGGAACTGATCCCTGTAGCCTGAAAATCAGCTGTAATTCCAGAAGAACTCCAGGCCCCACCTGGAGGCTGGCAAACCTTGTTGCCTGTCTGAAACCGGCAGCCTTCAGAATGTCAGAGGATTCCTTCTGCTGCCACCCATTTGGTTCAGTAATTACTTAGGCCCTGATCATAAGGAACATAAGAACATAAGAGAAGCCAATGTTGGATCAGGCCAGTGGCCCATCCAGTCCAACACGCTGTCATACAGTGGCCAAAAATACCAGGTTCCCTCAGAAAGTCCAGCAGTGGGGCCAGGACACTAGAAGCCCTCCCACTGTTGCCCCCCATCAAGCACCAAGAATACAGAGCATCACTTGCCTCAGACTGAGAGTTCCTATCTATACTTTGTGGCTAATAGCCACTAATGGACCTCTGCTCCATATGTTTATCTAATTCCCTCTTGAAGCCGTCCATGCTTGTAGCCACCACCACCTCCTGTGGCAGTGAATTCCACACGTTAATCACTCCTTGGGTGAAGAAGTACTTCCTTTTATCTGTTCTAACCCGACTGCTCAGCAATTTCATGGAGTGCCCACGAGTTCTTGTATTGTGAGAAAAAGAGAAAAGTACTTCTTTCTACCTGCTCTCTCATTCATAATCTTATAAACCTCAATCATGTCACCCCTCAGCTGTCATTTCTCCAAGCTAAAGAGCCCCAAGCGCTTCAACCTTTCTTCATAGGGAAAGTGTTCCAACCCTTTTAGCATTCTAGTTGCCCTTTTCTGCACTTTTTCCAATGCTATAATATCTTTTTTGAGGTGTGGCGACTAGAACTGCACACAGTACTCCAAATGAGGTAGCACCATCGATTTATACAGGGGCATTATGATACTGGCTGATTTGTTTTCAATTCCCTTCCTAATAACCCCCAGCATAGCGTTGGCCTTTTTCATTGCAGTCGCACACTGTCTCGACATTTTCATTGAGTTATCTACTACGACTCCAAAATCTCTCTCTTGGTCAGTCTCTGGCAGTCTCTGGCAGTTTGGACCCCATCAACGTGTATTTATACTTAGGATTTTTTGCTTCAGTGTGCATCACTTTGCACTTGGCCACATTAAACCCCATTTGCCATGTTGATGCCCACTTGCCCATTCTCGACAGATCTCTTTGGAGTGCCTCACAATCCTCACAGGTTCTCACCACCAGGCAAGCAAAATGCTCAGCTTCTCCAGTGCACCTTCTGAAGATATCAGTGGAAATGGTTTGCGCAAATGCTATTCATTTTAGCTGAATGCTGGGCCAAAGCATTAGTTACAGTAAAATGAGTTGGCATTTATGCTGAAGCATTTACTGGTTTACCGCATTTCAGATGAAGAAGATTTGGAATCCAATTCTGTTGTTTGCAAAAAGCCTAAAGGTGTTCTGATTCCCCTCCTTGGTTCTCACTGCATAGAAACCACTTGAACTTTGGGCGGCCCTGCAAATTTCAATAGAGACAAAAAGTCTGCTGGCACACGCACGCACGCACGCACATGCGCGCGCGCACACACACACAGATGCATTCAGAAGACTTTGGCAGGCAGGAGAGCACTGTGTTCGTCAAAGCTGAAGTTGCTGAGTTAGAGTAACCAGGGTTGTTTAGCAGAGTTCTATGATGCCAGACCCAAGCATAAAACTGCCTGGTTCTAAGATTCCAAACCAAAGCTTTTTATACTATGTAATTGTATGGTGTGGAAATTTTAATTTTCAAAGCTTAAGCATTAAAAAAAAATAATGCTGAGAACTATAATTATGCATGCAGCTACACGTCTCTAAAGTGATTATTATTTATGCTGAAGTGTTTAGAAGACACAGATGTAACTCGAGAGATGTGTTTTTATATGCAGTTATAATATTTTATTACACACATGAATTAGACATATGTGGCAATATGTCAAGAATGGAATCGGAATGTATGTGATAACTTTACAAATTATAAATATCACACAAAATAAAGTACGGAATCTTGTTACCGGAGAGAAGCCTTCCGCTTCTTTTCTTTCTTTCTTTTTTCCTTTTTGGCTATAATGCAAGGCTGTGTCTCCCCTATGAAGTTTATGTGGGTGGAGAACATAAATTATGTTCTTGTATATACACAGGTTTATATTTCCCTGGAGTAAATATAGTTACATTTGGAAAAGATCAATGGCAATAAACTGGAGATCAATTGAAATTTCACCATTTGGCTAAATGCTTTCGAGTCTGTGTACAGTTTATCACCGCAAGCATTGCTTTATATTTAGGAAAGGGATATAAATGCAGCGGCCGGTGTCTCCTGGAAAAGTGTGTTCGCAGTAATATTTAATGATGCTTAGAGTGTGCATATTGAAGGTCTCCTGAAACGTCTGTTGCAAACTTTTCAGTGTTGCCACCGTTGCCTTCTCTGCAGACTGTTTGCTTGATCTATGGAAGGCATTAGAGAATGACCGCTAATTAGTGCTTCAAGAATAGCCAATGGCAATATTGTAAGCTTCCAAGGCTTTCTAAGTTGCTAATTTACAATCCCGTTCCAAAATAGCTATCATTATAAAACCAGGTCACGATAAAGGCAGAAATCTATAAATATAGAGCCTATGTCATATCCCATCTCCTCCAAAAGGATCACGCTCTCTGTCTGTTTAAAAGAGGTTTACATATTCCTTATAATAACTGTATGATAAATTAGGCACTCTTTTTCAGACCCCCCCTCCCTTTAAATGGAATGCACTGAAAACACAGTAATGATATAATTAATTACAGTCATAGTCTTGTTAAATTTCCTGTGGAAAAATTACACCTTTTTCGATTAACGTGAAATATAAGTGTCAAATCAGTAATAAAAACCTGATCAATAAAACAATAATAACCATGTTGTTAAAAGCGGCCCCCGAAAGGTGTTTCACGGCAACATATTTTAGAGGTTAGAAACCCTTTTAAAATAAACGGATTTCATCTTTACACTATGTCACCTAAATCATTACAATGTTTGTGTATACAATTATCATCAGACGATAAATTGCAGCTATTGAATGGATTAAGTCTGAACCTGTTGACCTCATAAATCTGAGTTTGTCATAGCCTTAGAAAATGCTTGTGTAACAATCAGTTGATTACATGGCAGGAGCAGATATACGCATGTTAACTGGAAAATATGAAAGGAGCAGGGTAATTCAAAGTTCATCGGTAAAGTTTATAAAATTCATGTGTCAAGGCTCTGAAAGTTAACACTTTCAGTACACGTTCCCAGCAGCAAGCGTTTTTCTCCTTGTGTTTCTCCTTTCTTCGCACATGGAACTTTAGAAATGATGCTGATTATCCCACTATGTGCAAAAAGGAAACTTACATCCAGGGTGATTCAGATGCACATTAAGGAGAAAATAAAGAACTGTTTCAGTTTTTGCCTACATTTTGTTTTCCTTTTAGCAGGTTTGAATATTCTTGAATATTTATGAATATTTCTCTGGTTTTATTTTTCAAAAGGTAGACATCAAAAAGTTCAGGAATTGTCATCTTTTTAAAATTCCAAACTGTAGCTGTATCAGTCTGTGGCAGCAAACCAAACAATTAATTGCAGTAGAAAGTTTTGAAGCATGGTTAAAAACATCTGTGCTACAGTAGCACCCTAACACACAATTACCTAACACACAATTGTACACATGAGTGAATTCCTCTTTCTTTTCTATGTCCCCCTGACAAAGCTTCCTGTGTGTTTTGAATGTATGCTTCTTTCCAGGGCTCTTTTTGTAGAAAAAGCCCAGCAGGAACTCATTAGCATATTAGGCCACACCCTGACAGCACAACTCATTAACATATTAGGCCACACCCGATGTTACGGAGTGTGGTCATCCAGTCACATCCACCTTTTGCTTCTTATTCTGTTTACCTTGTTGTCAAAACAGTTTTGACAAAACCAATAAAAACATTATTTTATGTCCCATCGATACAAAATCTTGCCTGAACCAATATCTTATGTCCAACAATTATTCCCACACTGGATTGGAATCAATTCTTAAAGGTTAGGTTCCCATGGAAATCAGCTTGCCTTCCTGCAGAACTAGTACGCTGAATATGATTTTTTAAGGTTGCCAACCTACAGGTGGGGTCTGGAGATCTCCTGGAATTACAGCTGAGCTCCAAACTACAGAGATCAGGTCAATGGCTACTTTGGAAAGTGGAGTCCATGGCATTATGCCTTGTTTAGGTCCCTCCTTCCCCTAAACCCCACCCTCTACTCCCAAATCTCCAGGGATTTCCTCAACCTGGAGTTGGCAACCCTAGTTCACTGGCAGAACAACGCTTCTTGTTCTTGCACCTGCTGGATGACCTTGGGCAAGCCATAGCTCTGTACCAGCTGTTGTCTCAGAGCTCTCTCAGCCCCACCTACCTCACAGGGTGTCTTTTGTGGGGAGGGGAAGGGAAAGGAGTTTGTAAGACGCTCTGAGACTCCCTTGGGTAGTGAAGGGTGGGGTATAAATCCAATCTCCTCTTCTAGGTTTGTGGATGCACTGGACGGGAGTAGTTTGTGGACTATTTTATTTAAGGTACACAATTTTATTCAAAGTATAAGATTTCATGTGCCACCCACACTTCTTCAGATGGAAGAAGTATGCATGCACACAAAAGCTTATACCTTGGATGAAACTTTGGACTCCAACTTTGTTCTGCTGCTTCAGACCAGCATGGCTATCCACCTGAATTATTACACTATAATACTTTTTACAAGCAATTATGTACCAGTGGAGTGGTTACCATAAAGAGTCTGTCCCATAGGTAAAATTATCCTGTGAACAGGTGGTCTTTACCACATAAAAGTATCACTACCATCACAAGATCACCAATCATTGGAAGTCAACTCCTCAGAAACAGAAATCTCTCTTAATAGGCGGTTTAAGAACATCAACTTTGTTGGCCCATTAAAGGCAGATATCAGCCCAGTGGCAGGAGAAGAGGGACAATCATCTTCATCAGAAACTCTGCCCACTTTTTAAATTTCACAAAACAGGCAATCTCCAAAGTGCTGCTGACCATGCTCATTTTTAGTTACATCTCTGTTTCTCTGCAGATGTCCCCCAAAGTCCCCCATGCAACAGTCAAGTGTTCTGCCAACACACACAACAATGAAGCTACTTTTTCAGATGTTTTCTCTTGCATGGCAGTAAGCACCAAACCACTTTAATACAGACTTTAGACACATATATTTGCAAGCCATTTCCAACAAGACAAAACAATGAACTCAGGCTTCAAATGTACTTTTCTTAAGCAGAAGATGCCATGAGAAAACGAAAGAGATGCTCAAAAATTAAATCAAAAGCAGCATTGCCTGGGCTCGCTGCTTTTTTACATCCCCCCCTTTCAATAATTTTTTTTATAAAAACACAAAGAACAAAATGAAACAGAAAGAAAGAGAGGAAGGAAGGAAGGAAGGAAGGAAGGGGAGAGAGAGAAAAAGAAGGAAAGAAGGAAGGAAGGAGATAGATAGATGATAGATAGATAGATAGATAGATAGATAGATAGATAGATAGATAGATAGAAAGATAGATAGATAGATAGATGAGACAGAGAAAGGAAGGAAGGTGGAAGAGAAAGAGAGAGAGAAAGGAAGGGGAAGGGAGGGAGAGAGAGAAAGAGAGAAAGGAAGGAAGGAAGGAAGGAAGGAAGGAAGGTGGGGACAGAGAGAGAGAGAGAGAGAGAGAGAAAGAAAGAGAAAGAAAGAAAGAAAGAAAGAAAGAAAGAAAGAAAGAAAGAAAGAAAGAAAGAAAGAAAGAAAGAAAGAAAGGTGGGGGGGAGAGAGAGAGAAGGAAAAGAAATGGGGGAGGCATTTACCGGAGCAGGGAGAGCGATGCGATGTTGGCAAGTCAAATACAGAGCAAAGAGCCTAGCCCCGTGCTTAATCTCTGGGCAGGGCTTTCTCCTGCTGGCTCTCTGTACTTAAAGGGAAAGCACCGGGTGGGGCTTTTTCCTGCTGGCTCTCTGGAGGAACTTTTCCTTTAAGTATAAACAGCTGAGGCTGGTAGGGAGGGGGCAGGGCAGGCTCGGACGCCAGCCAGAACGGTGTTTCATTGCGTTCCTGCTGAAAAAGAACCCTGCTTCTTTCCCTTCAAAGCTTATAAAAGTGATTTGATAAACATGCGGTGGAGACATGGCAATCTGCCTTTTATTATACTTCTGAAGTAGCCTGTTAGCCTACTAAATTTAGGACAATTTTAACATGCCCCTTCTTTAAAAGTACATGGGGGGGGTATGTCACCTTCTACTCACAGACCAGGCCAATGTTTATGCCTCTCTCCATTAGTCTGAACAGATGGTACAGATAGCAGAGTCCAAATATAGGGTGTCCCAAGATTGTTGCATACACATCACTTGTCTATTTTGTACCTTTGCCATTAGTACATCTCCCCACACAGCCAGTATAGCACCAAAGCATACAATCAGCAATGCTGCCATCTGAATGTGCTTCAAATATGACACATTTCCTTAATACAGAGTATGCTGCCATATAGGGGGGAAAAACATATAAATTATGGGTTGGATGCAAACTTCCACAAGTAGAAAAAGTGAATGGAAACTGATTTCCTCTCACTTATTCAATACAAACACATATAAGTTTAGAAGGGGTAACTAATCTCAGATGAGGAGGCTAGTGAAGAAGAAATTGAAAGGAAAGGTAAGGTAAGGAGGGTCAACCTCCTATTTAAAACTACTGTATTGGAAGCTCAGATACAATGTATAATGCCGATTAGGAAAGGTAGGAACAGTTATTTAAAAAGGCCTACATGGTTAACGAAAGAAGTAATGGAAGCAGTAAAAGATAAGGATTCCTTTAAGTGGTGGAAGGCTAGTCTGAGTGAGGTAAATAAAAAGGAGCACAGGCTTTGGCAAATAAAATGCAAATCAGTGATCAGACAAGCAAAAAAGGGACAATGAGGATGATATTACAAACAACATAAAGACCACCAATAAAAATTTCTTCAAATACATTAGAAGCAGAAAAACCGCCAGGGAGGCAGTGGGACCCTTGGAAGACCAAGGGGTAAAAGGATTACTAAAGGATGATAGGGAAATGGCAGAGAAGCTGAATGCGTTTTTTTTGTCTCTGACCATTTCTGAACACGTCCAAACCTCCATGTCGGCTTTCTTAAATCATTGGTTTTTTGTCAGTTTTTCTGCACTGCTTTTGGCTGCTCCAGGGGTAGCTCCAGATTTATTGTCCCATTAATGCGTGGTTTTGGATCCACTTTTTCCAAGATTTTTTTTCCTTTGGGTATTGACTCACACTTTTCCAGTGTCACAATCCTGCATTTGAATTATGCTTTTGGCTGGCCTTTTGTGGAGTCAGCATTACATTTACACCCCACGCACCTCCTCTCCTTTATTCCCCCACAGAATTAACTGTTTAGTTTTTTAAAGCATTTTTAATTTTATTTTAAGCATACTTTTGATCCTGTTACAATGCTGTTTTTTAAAAAAATAGGATATTGCTGTGTCATAATGCTGGGACAAAAAAAGTGGTGTCGTTCTACGTAGCCTTTTCTGTGCAATTGCCCATCCATAAATGCTTCCCTCCGTTTTCTCCTTGTTATTTATATTGTTTACTGCTTTGTTCTTCCTTTCCTTTCCTTCCATTTATTAATTTATGTCTTTTGCAGGTCGGTTTTGTCACCTAGTGCTGTTCTGTTTCTTCACTTTCCCTCCCCCTGCTCTTCTCTTCCCCAATCTCTCTCTGTATGTTTTCAATGACAGTTCAGGCTTTGAAACTTTTTATAATAATGGCAACTAAAGATGTGTAGTATTTCCAGTTTGCATTCATTTTTATTATTAAATGGACATAATAACACTGTTGTTATTGTATAACAACGGTATTGTTGTATACCGTTTGATGATTATGACCTGTATGCTATTTTCCTTAGGGGTTTTTTTAGGAGTCTTTGCCGGCCATTTTGTTAATTAGTCTAGGAAAATTAACACTAAAGAACTACAGAGCACTAGAGAACCTTAGAGAACACCAAGACTCTCTGGAAGTAGATTATGGATCAAAATGGAGGCTAGGGCTCTTTAGCTTGGAGAAACAAAAATTGAGGGGTAACATGATGGAGGCTTACAAAATTATGCATGGGTCAGAGAAGGTAGAGAAAGAAGTATTTTTCTCCCTTTCTCATAATGCAAGAACTTGTGGGCATGAAATGAAATTAATGAGCAGTAAGCTTAGAACAGATAAAAGAAAGTACTACTTTACCCAAAGAATCACAGAGTTGGAAGGAACCTCCAGAGTCATCTAGTCCAACCCCTTGCACAATGTAGGAAGTTCACAAATACCCCACCCCACCCCAGTGATCACTGTTCCAGGTAGGAGCATAGCTGTCTATTAGATATCACTATCTGTTACTAGCATGCATTTCCAACACACTTTCGTGCACAAAGCCCTTTGTCTTCTTGTGAGCCACTCACACTTCTTCTCTGGCCTTAACTCCACCCTCCTGTTCTCCAGAAGATGCTGTCCTTTCACAGTTGGGCAGCTTCTTTTTGGTATCACTTACCAAAGTGGCTGCAACTAGCTTTCACAATGAGGAAGGCTCTAAGAAGCCATTGTCTGGATGGTCTGTTTGCCATTCCTTTGTGTTTAGAAAGTGGGGGCTGGAATTCAAGCTGTCATGGAGATAATGTTACAGTATCACTTCAGTTACCAGCCAACAACGGTCCGTGGAGGCAGGGGTGTGTGTGTGTGTGTGTGTGTGTGTGTGTGTACACACACATACACATTTTATCATGAGCCTCTGATCGGTAGACACTCTTTGTAGAACGAGCACAGCAACTACATTATCTTTCACCCTGAGGTGAAGGTCATTGTCAAGGATTTGAGGACAAGCTTGTATTGCAGCTTGCCTGCATTTAGAGCTGTCAGTGCTTGGAAAAACCGGCTTGATGGACACATTCTGGTTTGTAACTCCCCCCCCCCCCCCCAAGCCCTGCATGCCTTGAGAAGACTTAATTATGAGCAGTGTAGAAAACATCAAGGAATAACACCTCCGGGTCAGTGCCTCAGAGATCCCAGACATTTGAAGAAAACGACTGAAAGAAAAACAATTGCTCATTTGCAGTCTCACTCTACATTTTTGTTTGTTTGAGCTTTATTGACTGCATTTTGTTGTATGCAGAATAGAAAAGTATTCTATGGATTCCTATCAGGGCCAAGGACATATGTTTTACTTGTAAACGGCTTTGAGTCTTTGAGACAGAAGCAAGACTTAAGGTGCTTTAAAATGAAGGAATGGATAATGTAATCTAACTGGAAAGTTCACATTAACTGTCTGGAATGCTGTTTGAATGCATCTAACTAACAGAAAGCCACATAGGGATGAACAGTGAACCTGGATTACAGATGAGCAGTCACTGTGTTATGGAATCGTGAAAACTGGCTGCTTCCATTTGGGTATCTCTATTTCAGTTTGTTTTTACCATGTGAGAAGCGGACTTGTGAATCTTTAGTTCTGCACTTTTTCAAAATGAACACTTTCCCCAACATTATTCTGTTCCAACTGCACATAAATGGCATATAATGTATAGAGGACATTAAAAAAATGGCAGAGACATGGTTTAAAATGACAAAAAGAAACAGCACTTGCAACAGCAGAAGCTTGTCCGGGGTCCTTGCATCCTGGGATCATATGAGCCAGGATGTGTTGATTTGGCAGCAGGACAAATACTGTCCTCACAGCCATTTTTGCTCATGGAAATGGAATGGAAGTCCAAAGACCTTCCTCCCGCTGTCTGTGCCATGCTCTGCAGCAGAAACTGCCCCCCATGGCAGTTTTTTAAGTTAAGTCCTAAGTCAGGGCACCTGAGACCCAACTCTTATTGTACGGTTTGTGTAATGAAGACCTAAGCCTTATTTTAAACTGACAGGATGCTCTTCTCCAGGCCAGCTGGCAATTCTATGTGAGTTAGGGTTGCCAGCTCTGTGCTGGGACATTCCTGGAGATTTGAGAGTGGAGCTTGGGGAGGGCAGAGTTTGGGGGAGGGGAAGGACCTCAGTGGAGAATGCCATGGAGTCCACCCTCCAAAGCAGCAATTTCTTCCAGGGGAACTGATGTCTGTAGTCTGGAGATCACTTGTCATTCCAGGAGACCTCCAGGCCTCACCTGGAGGTTGGCAACCCTAATCTAGATAGCCACTTCTGAGTGGGTTTCTGCATGAATGTTTCTGTGTGCTGCAGGATCATGTATTTTAAAAAAGGGAAGAGATCTGAGACTCAGCTCACCAGTGATCATAGCTCTTCAACACTGTATGTTCAGCATGTGTGAACATAATGTTCAAACCTAATGTTTTCAAGTAGGGTCTAGGTGTATCTATGGGGGTTGCTCCAGCTTTGGATTTCTTGTGCCTTCAGCTCCAAGACTCTGCTAAAAGGATAACAAGGACTGGAAATCATTGGAGATCTATCTCATAGACTTGTCCTGACAAACAAGAAGTGATATTGTGTCATGCTTACAAATTGAACTCTGTCTTCTCTAAGGGCCTGGGGTTGAATTGATGTCTCTTGCTTATTAGCTGCATTTGGAATTAAGCAAACTTGATTCAGTCAATTGTATAACAACCAGGGGTCATTTCAAGCAGGAGCTTGGGGGAGCTCAGCTCCGGGAGTTGGTGCCAGCCTTCTCCCCCCCCCCCCCCGGCAGGGGAATGCCTGCTTGTGTCACGGCTGCAGCAAAATGATCCCAGCCCCTGGAAAGGTCCTTGTTCCTCCGACCAGCCTTCTGAAGGCTTCAGCCACCACTGAAGCTATCCTCCCAGAATAGTGGCATTTCTGAGGCTTGGATTAGTAGCGGTCCCCTCTCTGCCATCTCTCTCTCTCTCTCTTTCTTCCTCCCTTTCTCCCTCCCTCCCTTTGTTCCCTCCCTCTTGTCTTCTGACATACTTCCGGTGATGTCAGGTGGTTTAGCATATGCAAATAAGTTATGCTAATGAGTTATGCTAATGAGCTCCTGCACTTCTTTTTCTACGAAATGACCCCTGATAACAACCACATATTGTATATATACTGGAGGATATTAGTTATTGATTATAAGGAAAACTGCTTTTAGGAATAAGAGGTTGGTGGCTAATTAAATGTGCTAGTGAACCTCAGGGCTGTATCTCTTTATCCAAATATGATGGTGTGGTCTTGAACAACTGTCTGACTGCCATGGTTACATGGAATGACCAAACTGAAACTGAATTCCTACAAGATGGAGGTAACTCTGGTTGGGAAGACTGAGGTCTTAAAAGACACTGTGCTTCCCACATTTGATGGGGTTCAGCTGACTCTCACTGACTCATTCAAGAGACTAGGAGGTATACTAGTCTTAGAGTTACTGCTGGAGAAACAAGTTAATGCAGCTGCAAAAAACCCTGCTTTCTTCCAGCTTCATCAAGCTTGGAAGATGGCCCCCTGCCTTGACTTGGATGATCTGGCCATCTGGATGCATGCTATGGTAACTTTGAGACTAGACTATTATGATAACCTCCACATGGGTCTTCCCTTGAAGTCGGCTGGGAGACTACCATTGGTACAGAATGCCACAGTTTGGTTATTATGAGAATATAGGAGGAGTGTGTATATCACACCCATTCTGCAGTCTCTTCATTGGTTGCCTGGGTTCAGTACAAGATCCTGGCTCTCAGATATAAAACCCTTAATGGACTGGGACCCTCATACCTGCAGGACTGCCTCTTCTCTTAAGCTCAGCCACAACAGCTTCACTCATCTCTTCAGGTTCTTCTGCAGGTGCCATCCTGCAAATGGGTATGATCAGCAACTGCTTGTACATGTGCATTTTCTGCTGTGGCCTCTACCTTGTTGAATGGCCTTCCTGAGGAGGACAGGAAAGCTCCCATACTTCTGTCATTTCATAAGCTACATAAAATAGAATTATCCAGAAGGGCATTTCTATAAAGGTAATGAGGCTATACTATAACAGAATAGTTCAGAATATAAAGTACCTTTGTAAAGGGAAAGGGACTATACCACTGTGTATCAGACATGTTATCTCATTGCAGTATGTGTTATCCTTCTCTCACTGCACTGCTTTCTACTGATGCAATACTATTCCTTGCATTGTATTTGTATTCTGTATCATGTCTAATATCCTATAATTGTTCCAGATTTCTGTAATCTTAGTCCTAGTTCATTTCCTATGAGATGTATTTATTTATATTTCATTTTTATACCCCGCCCTCCCTGCAAGCGTGCTCATCTTGTAGATAGCATCAATTTACACTGTCATTCGCCTTGAGTCTTAGTGAGAAATGTAGACTATAAACTAGACAGATAGATGATGATGAAGAAGAAGATAGACAGAAAAACAGATAAGCAAGCTATGTTTGGAAAATTTTGTCTTACAGCAGCCTTTGCACCTGTGCAATTGGCAGACAGACGTTCTAGACAGCAGGGGGGATCCTGGGTCCATTCCTGGATCTTCTGCCTGGAAGTGACATCATCACATCACCGTTTGTAGGTGATTTTACCATAGAGTTTTGCCCCCAAACTAAAGCATTGCTGTGTGACATGGGCAACGTGATGGTGTCACTTCTGGGTGATGACATCATGTCATCACATTGCTTTTTGGGCCAGTTGGGGGTGGGATTTCACCTTGCCGGCCAGCTGGCCAGTGGCATGGATGCACCCCCACAAAAGTGGGGGTTCCCCCATCCCAGCGGGGGTCTGGCAACCCTAGTAGGCATGGATCTTGGGCCAAGAATACAGCAGTAATGCAAGCCCTGCAGACCTGAGATACCTCTTGTGTTTGTCATAAATATTTTAAAAAGAAGAATCTGGCAGATAAGGAGTGGGGGGGGGGGGGTCAACCCCTTACTATTCACAAGCAACAGTGTAAGAACACCTGTGTCTTCCCGATCCAGATGCCTTTGCCTTTGATGAACAGCAATTCAGGCAGCAATAAGGAACAGAGGGAGACATTTTGCATCTGTAAGTCACTAACTGTAAAATATAAATGTTTTATATAGATATAGATAGCTCTAGATAAAACTTTTATTGACTAGCCACCAGGGCTGTTGCAATTTCCAAAATTTAATGTAAAACAAATTCTGTACAGCATCAGTTACACATAAAAAGAATAGCTCCATTAAACAAATTGTTCATAAGCGCAATCAATAAAACTATAATTTACATATCAGGCCCTTATCCTTGCAGCCTGCAAGGCAAACTTCACAGTGGTATTACTAATATATTTTTGTTCATCATTTAATAAAAAGCCAAGTAACAGACTAGTGAGTTTATCCTAAGATAGGCACAGTTTAAATAATAACCACTACTGTGTTCCATCCAGTATACAAATAAACAGGTAATTAGTTAGATCTTGTAACTCCCCTGAACAGCACACAGAGAGATGATCCTCTTAACACATTTTAATTGATCTCCCCTGGAGGATCATGGATTTCATAGCCTGAAGTATTAAGAGGTAAATACATTTCTCAATCTGTGATCACCTCTTCACCTGTTCAGTAACATTCACAGACTTTTGGACCACTTTTAGATTATTAACAGCAGCTCTATGTTGTTTTGCCCTGACATGGACAGCTCAGGGTAGCCTGATCTCATCTGTTCTCAGAAGCTAAGCAGGGTCAGCCATGGTTAGTATTTGGAAAGGAGACCAACATGGGATTCCAGGTTCATGACATGGAGGCAAGCAATGGCAAATCACCTCTGTTCGTCTTTTGCTTTGAAAACCCTACAGGGTCGCTATAAGTTGGCTGCAACTTGACGACGCTTTCCACCACCACCACCACCTGTCATTTTTCTACCCCCAGAGTTATCGGCATTAGACTTCACCAAGTCAATAAACCCAAAACTTGAAACAGCATTTTAAAACAACCAGTTCTAAGAGATCCTCATACACCAGTCATAAATATCCATTTCCTTGAAACAAACCCTCTCTAGGTTGTCCTCAGGCAAATAATTACATGTTCAAATGTTTCATATTTAAAGAACCCAGTGAGCAGCAGATGTGGGAGGGGATAAAAACATGGGAAAACAGTATGAAATGTGCATGTGCAATTGGCTTTTTTGTGTGGTAGAATTTATGACGCTGTCTGAATGTAAACAGTTTTTTAAACACTCATCTGTCTTGATTCTAGTTTATTTATGAATCAGTCAGGCCGTGGTGGCTCAGAGGTTAAGATGCTGAGTTGCAGACTGGAAGGTCAGCAGCTCGGCAGTTCAAGACCTTAGTGCTGTGTGACGGAGTGAGCTCCAGCTCCTCCCAACCTAACAGTTCAAAAGCAAGAAATTGCAAGTAGATAAATAGGTTCTGCTTCAGTGGGAAGGTAATAGCGTTCCGTGCACCCTGGCATGTAGTCATGCCGGCCACATGACCATAAAAGTCTTTGGACAGTGCTGGCTCTTCGGCTTGGAAACAGAGATGAGCGCCACCCCTTAGAGTCGGATTCAACTGGCTTTCGAGCAAGGGAAACCTTTACCTTTACAACCAGTCCTGACCAAAAGTGTTTTCTTCTGTGCAGAAAAAAGATAGGAAGACCAAGCTGTTTTTACTGTAGAACACTTCTATGTAGATGGACTTCTGCCCCAACCATGTGTGAAGCAAGGGATGAAGTACACTTTACGGTGAAGCCTACTAAATCATCTACCTGCTACTTCTTTGCCCTCCCCCAGCTCTGCCTCAGCCTCTTTTTTTCTTACCTGGCTTATTTTCAATATCAGAGCTAGCCTGTGGCAAAAGTCACCTTGAGTGGGAGTCTACAAGAAGGGTTCTGCATCCCCCCACCATTAATGTACTTTTCTTGCATTTTCCAAAAAACCCACCTCCATCCTGCTTTGAAAGACATGGATCTGAGGGTGCCATTTTTACTTCAGCCTCAGCAACAAATGGTGTATTGTTACCTCAGAATTTCATGTAAAAAATACACTGAGGTACGGCTGTAACAATTGAAATTGCTAATTGCAGGTGGTCTTTGGTAAAAATGAAAGAGAAAGCTGACTAACTTTCTCCGTCACTTCACACAATAGCAATTCCCCTACACCATTCCCCAGGATCCCAATTTCTGATGAAAGAGCAAACTTTGGCTTTCAGCTCTTTGGCCTCTTAATGAAGAAATGAGTTTCTTAGTGACCAGCGATTATAGTGTGTTACTCTAGACTAAAGGGTAGCAGAGCTATTTCATTCCTGACCCCCTAACATATAATTAACAGGTTCCTGGAGGTACTTATAACTGAGTTATGGGATGCCTTATGAATTTTCTTTGTAGGTAGCAGGAAGGGGAGAAGAAAAGCAAAAGCTAGCTATTTTCATTTCAGCAGCAACAACTCAGCCAAGGCAGCTTATTTAGGCTCTGACAGATCCTAAACTATTTCTAACCATTCTTTTTTTTTACTGTCTCTTTTCCCCTGAGGATAACAAGAGAGAATCCAAATGAGCAAATCAAACCAGAATTTAGATAGAGGAAGAAAAGGAAGAAGAAGAGTCGGTTTTTATACCCTGCTTTTCTCTACCCTAAGGAGTCTCAAAGCGACAAACTCGCCTTCCCTTTCTTTTCCCACAACAGGTACCTTGTGAGATAGGTGGGGCTGAGAGAGTTCTGAGAGAACTGTGACTGGCCCAAGGTCACACAGCAGGCTTAGAATAATAGAATCACAAAGTTGAAAAGGGCCATACAGGCCATCTAGTCCAACTCCCTGCCCAATGCAGGATCAGCCCAGAGCATCCCTGACATGTGTTTGTCCAGCCCCTGCTTAAAGATTCCCAGTGAGGGGGAGTTCACCACCTCCCTAGGCTGCTGATTCCACTGTTGCACAACTCTTACTGTAAAAAAGTTTTTCCTAATATCCAGCCGGTACCTTCCCATCCTTAATTTAAACCCATTATTGCGAGTCCTCTCCTCTGCTGCCAACAGGAACAGCTCCCTGCTCTCCTCTGACAGTCCTTTAAACACTTGAAGATGTCAAAGATGTAAATACTTAAAGATGTAAAAATATGAAGGAATGGGGAATTAAACCCAGTTCTCCAGATCAGAGCTCTTAACCACTACACCACACCGGCTTACTATACAACTGCCCTTGTTGTAGATACCTGCTTTCTTGATCATAAATGCCTCTGTCATCAAACTTTGCTGAACTTCCAGGCTACCTGTTGCAGAAAGACAAAGCAAACCAGGGTCAAGTCCCACTCCCAACATAAGGGGCCAGGAAACAGTCTGCCAGAAGGTCAAAGCATCACATGGTAAGGATAATTCAAAAGAATATCTTAATTGGCTGGGGTCAAAGCCAAGTTATCCATCAAGGAGGCTGGACACAGGATGCATGGAAATAGCAGACAGACATGTGGATTGGGGTGAAAAGCGGAGGGAGAAGAGGGAAACAGACAGGCAAAGTCATGCTTGCTGTCGCCCACAAAGACTCCAGACCTGACCAGTGTTCCCTCTGAGTTAGTATGAGCTAGCTCACAGTTTTTTAGCCTCCAGCTCACACATTTTTGTCTTAGCTCAAGAAGGATGGCTCCAGAGCAAACTAATTTATGCAGCAGCCAAATTGCTTGCTCACAACTTTAATGCCAGTAGTTCACAAAGTAGAATTTTTGCTCACAAGACTCCACAGCATAGAGGGAGCATTGGACCTGACCTATATTTATACTAGACCAGATCAGATATGATCAATGGTGTGCTAGATAGGCAGTATCTTTGACCCTGGGAATAAAAATATACCTGCTCTTTCTTTGCTCTGTAACTATGGTTGTGGTTAATGGCAGTTTGGCCCGATATAGGCATTTTTCACAAACAGATTAAATGGGCCCATTCACATAGCCACAGCTGTCAGGCGTTCCCAGGTGTACTCACCCTGCCAGAGGATGATGTGGCGCCAGGTTAAAAAGCCACCGCCTCCAAAGTGGAGTTTTTGTTTCCTGGCGCATTCATTGCACATGGCAACTGTCTGAACACGGGGGATCGTGTGCAGAACAGATTTGGCAGTCTGAACCTGCAGATCTGTTCTGCCGCTAGGGTAGTGGCTTTTTTTTTAAAAAAAATGTCCATGTGCACATGTGCGTGCATATGCATGCACATGAGCACATGTGCCTATGCATACACATGACTTTTGGCCATTTTTGCAGTGCGCTCCATAGCTGATGCGCTACAATAATGTGGATGCTTGCCCACGGGATGTCTCCATGGGTAACCCGCAGTAGGGTGTGCTGTGTGGCTGATATGTCCTGCAACATTTTAAACTGGGTCAATTAGAGGCGGCACTATATCGCGGCAAGCTGCCAGTCTGTCCTCAGCCTATAAGTGACTTTCAGTCCAGGTTAAGTCCAGAAAATTCTGACACTGTTAGTTGCTTGTTTCTTGGAGCAAATCAATCCATTTTGGCACAGGTGGGTCATCTGGTATTGACATCTTAACTTGAAATATCGGTTTTATTGCCTGTGTAATGAATGTTACATTTTGTCTCCCTCTTGTCCTCCCCCATTTTCTAAGGGACTGAGAAGGCTACAGATCTCAAGTATTGTTGTCTAACCTTTTAGAAATCTGTTGGGGATGATGTGGGTCCATAAATAGACCGAAGGTATATTCCCATGTGATCAACTATGTTTCCTTTTTCCATCCATAGATGAGCAGGTATATATGTGGTTTTGTATTTTGTTGCCAAAGATTATTGCTTATACTTTTGGCAAGGAACTTTTCCCTGAACACAGCAACAAAATGGGCTCAGCCAATGATGTTGGGGAAAATGCCATATGTGTGTGGAGGAATCCATGTTTCTCAGCTATATTGATCTGGGATTGTTAACTGAAACACTTAAGTACCGTGTGATGCTTTTCGTTACTGAGCTTTGACGTGCCATCAATAGATGCAGCACACTGTACGGTAGCCAAATTAAATTAATACAATGCATTGATTTGATGACAATGAAAATGAAACATGGCACCATCACCCCTCTGCCCTGTGTGTGAGTGAATGAGCATAAGATTATATATATATAAATAAATTAGCTCTTTGGATTGTATTGGCACCCAGATGTCTCATTTCCCAGTGTTTCCTCTTCTTGCTGACACCAATAGATCACTCTCAATTTGACAGAAACTATATTTTAAATATGTATCAAGATGTAAAATTAGGCATCAATGCAATTTATCCAGTTTAGAGTGATAAGCATGCTGGATCAAATCTTGGTATAGCAAAGCCTTGGAGTAGTGAGTAATATATGTATCTATGTTGTCACAATTGACTTATGGCAACCCCAGCAAGAGGCCTTCAGAGCAAGTAAGAATCAGAGGTGGCATGCCATTGCCTTCCTTTGCAGAGTCATTCCTGGTGGTGTCCCATCCAAATACCAACCCTGCTTAGCTTTTGAGATCTGATGAGATCAGGCTATACTATGCCACCTCCCTCCCATGGTAAATAATACCCACTCCCCCCCCCCCCCCCATAAAGCACATGTTTTGAAAATTTAAAAAAGTAGCAGTGCTTAGCTTCTATCCTTGGACAAAACCAAGAAAGAAATATGTTTGGCTCAGAAACATGCATACCAAAAGTCTACTGCTAGCAGTTGATGTCCATCACCACTGAGGTTTGTGCCATAGAACAAGAGAAAGGGAGGGGTGGTATCTAACCTGGAAGTCCTGTCACTTTCAGGCTACACTATAGGAATTCCCCAATCTCTATGGTTTTTAGCACAGAAATTTGGGGGGATTCCTAAAGTGCCATCCAAAAGTCACATACATTCTGGGATAGATGCAACCCCTCCAAGGCCCCACCTCAGAAATCTCCTAAGGGATAAAGAGAGAGGCTGACAACCCTATTCAGAAAACAACACCAAGACCTAAACCATATATTACTAACAACTGCCTGAGATCCTGGCGTGGCTCTCTCTATACATATCTCTGATAATAACTGGATTAAGTAGATCACATGGGTGATATGAAGGTGTGGTAAATACCTTGGCCAGCAACACATGTCCCTGTCCAAGCCATACTTGTGAAACCCACATAGCCTTATGTAGAGCTGCTTGTATACACACATGATATTTGTGAAGCAATCACTGTAAATCTAATCTATAAATTATGTCCAAGAAGAGTTGCCAACACCATCTCGGAAAATCCCTAGAAATTTGAGGGTAATGCCTTGGAAGGGTGGACTTTGGTGAGGGAGGGAGCTCAGAGGAGACACGATGCAATACAGTCTACCCTCCAGAGCTGCTATTTCCTATGGGAGAATGATCTCTATAGTCTGCAGAACAGTTGGTATTTCAGGAGAACTCCTGTTCCCACCTGGAGGTAACCCTATATCTTAGGGCTAGTCTTAACTAACGCATTGGTAGAGAGTACAGATTGTTGTTGTGTTGAGAGGTCTGCCTTTCCTGAGCAGGCCCAGCTCTCCCAAGGAGTTTACAGAATATTCAGCCTCTTCTTTCTGCTTTGCTCTGTTAGGTCACATCTAGTTAAGATCCTGGTTCATACATTACTAAAAGCAGTATGAGAAATGCTTATGTTATCTGTTCCCACACTATTCTTGTAACATCAGTATAGAGGAATGATTTGAGTCACCCAGCTGACTTGATAGCACCACATCAGTGTGAGATGGGGAAAGGTCTGAGAACCTTTGAACCTTCTGGATTATATACCATGTATCTACTTTGGTTGGCCTAGTGGGTGGTCTGCATGAGGCTATGAACAGAAGGAATGTGTTCTGTTCTGTCCTCAGGGGCTTTCAGGGGCTTTTGACCATAGTGTTCTTTTGGACCACCTGATCTGGAAGGTGTTATTTTGTGCAAGTTTGGGGCTGTTCTAGGCCTTTTGTAGTGTAGTTTTCAGAAGGTTGTGCTAGGGATTACTGCTTTACTTAATGGTGTTTGCTCTGCAGGATACTGCAGTGATCCAAATCCTCAGCATTGCATCTACGTAAAAATACAGAAGGAAATCATCCAATGATTTAAGATGAGGGGATAGCAATATGATAACGATACTGCTGTTTCCATCAGCTTCCTAGAGGGGCAGTGGAAATCTGAACCAATACTTCAGTATACTGATGCTGAATGGAAGTTGGTTAAAAATTAACTATTGGTTAAAAATTGCTGCTGCTGGTTGGAATAGTTTTTTCCCAAGCTCTGCTGCTTGAAATACACTAAGTATAAGGCCAGCGATTACAACTGGAGTGTAGTCATGTAAAGTACCTGTACTACTAACAGGATGTATCACAGACCTATTCCTGATTTGTTGGTTTTTAT
This sequence comes from Lepidodactylus listeri, assembly GCA_029233225.1. NCBI lineage: Eukaryota > Metazoa > Chordata > Lepidosauria > Squamata > Gekkonidae > Lepidodactylus > Lepidodactylus listeri. The sequence goes on from JARCFY010000007.1 coordinate 40,280,870, forward strand.
TTTCCTACCAAAATACCATCATGCATTTCCCCCCGTCTTTAGCTTGTTCTTCCTTTCATTCAGGCTCACTGAATTCACCTACCTGCTGCTGCTTCTGAATCTCTCCGTCTCCCCTTGCATCTTTTTTCTTTAATCAGTCTGTAAGGATAATAATATATTCTATTGCTGAAAATATATCTGATGATCCAGTACAGAGTATTTAATCCATGGATTTTCTTAAGGTCCTTTAAAAAAATACTGCCTATGTCACCGTAAAGCTGTATTTTAATTTGTGAAAACCTCTGATAATTATTAATGCATATATCAAACCAGGCTTAATGAGGTTGTCTTTCAAAATGAATTCTATCTGCAGAATGAGACTGTTAAGAGTAGCATCGCCTTCTATTGCTAGCTCATAGAGATCTTTTTTTTAAAAAAAATCACCCATCTCAAGGAAAGCATTAGTATTCAACTTCTACACTGAACCTTATGAATCCTTATGTTTATAATACTTCTCAACTGGAATAAATCTTACAACTGATTATCACAGCATTTGGCGCCATGCCACCTGCAGTTCTGGGAACAGTATTCAATCAATGTGTAAACCAGTGAAATGCCAGGAACTTTTGAAAGATCAAGGAGGGATGATTAGTTATTTAAGAATAAACAATAGTAAAATGTTGAACTTCCTCCTACAAGTCAGGCAGAGAAGAATTTTTTCCCATTACTTAAAAATAAATGCACATCTTTGTTCAATTTTAGAATATAGGCAGTTGTCATGAGTTCTATTAGCTTCCTAGACTACATTCATAAGATTGAAGGAAAGTAGACACTGAAAGAAGCAGCAGCAACCGAGGGGTCCCCAACACTGATGACACTGTGGGCACTTGGGGAATTCTGAGAAAGACTAATGGGTGGAACCACAAAATTGCTGCCATGAAAGGCAGAACTAACAAAATGGCTACCATGGGAAAGGCAATTACAAAAGGTTGGGAGGTTCCCCAGAAGTTGTAAACAGTCATGTTAGCCCACACATAATCCATGTATAATCCAATAAACAACATAAATTTGTTTTTATTAGGACCCACCAAAGAGACAAATAACATTGTGTAAGCTAGTGAGCTCATTAGAACTCTAAATTAGGCTAGATGATATTAAAAAAATTAAAAATGGAGGAAAAAAGCAGATTTTCCTGATTAAGATCTTAAGATCTTGTCCCAATGATTGCCATTTTTAAGTCAGTTTTGCTTTAAGTTTGGGCACCTGAATAGCACTGAAAATAGATATTCCTTCTCCAGTTGTGTTAAACCGGTGTTATTAATACAGTGATATCATAACCACATGCTTATGTTATAGCAACTATTGACATAAAATATGGGAGAAAACTGTGATTGATATTTGCATGATCATGATGGAGTTAAAACAGGCCCACAGCTACACTGGGGTATTTTGGGGCCTGCTCCCCTGACTTCTTAACAAGGCCCCCAAACTTCCATCTAGCCCAGGCCCAGGCCCACTGCCACTGCCCCTTCTCCAAGCACGGCTTGCAAAGCTTTTCTAGTAGTTGGGGTAGGTGTTCAACATCACACTATCTTGTGAAAGGAAGCCTTTTGTCTCCTCCACTCTTCCTGCAAAGCTAGGATGAGAAGCCCTCTAGCACCAAGTGACACTGAATGTTACTTTCCCCTTTCCACAAAAACTGAACCACTGCCGCCACTGCCCCCACCCCAAGTGCAGCTTGCTTCCCCGCCACTGCCTCCCCTTCTTGAGTGTTGCCACTGCAAGAAGCAGCATGAGGCAGCCAGGCAGGTGGGCCAGCAGGCAAGGGGGGGGGGGTGATGGGCTTTGACAACGCAGGAAATTTCCGTGGGGCCGAGGCAGTTGCACTGTGTGATCTGGTCTAGGGCATCTCTTCCACCTCCTCTTCTGCCTCCTCCTGTGTTTGGGTGCCCAGCTGGACCACGTCGGCGCTCACTCACCTACTCCCTTGCCCTGTTGCTGCTGGAGCCCCTCGCCCTGCCATGGAAAATCTTCATGGATGAGTGACTGCTTGCTCCAACTGCTCCTGCCTCCTCCAACTGGCAAGCATGAGTTTTAAAAAAATTATTATTATTTTTTGTGACGTCAGTGTCCCCTGACTTATTTGAAGGCCCTCCAAATTACAAAATCCTAGTTACAGGCCTGAGTTAAAATAGTGTATAATTATCACTGCTTAACTTGAAAGAAGAACAATTAATAGCTATCCTGGGATTTGACATCAAGCATTCCAGACATTGGTGCTTCCCATCGATTCAGGGTGCTTGTTCACACTGTGCATGCATCATGATTCATTTTTAATGTTGATCTGGCACAATGTCATCCTACACCCTTTCAAGTTCAAATGGAGTAGCTCTACTGGAAATGTCCATAACTCTCCAATGACAAGTTTTCCAAGTATTCATAGTGTTCCTACTCTGTTCTCATATACTTACACTTACACTCTCATGTATATTTCCACTATTAATTTAATATCCCCATACTAATGAGCTCTTGCACCAGATTTCTTAAAGCATTTAGATTTTTATCACAATATTTCAATATTTTTTGATAAGACTACTGTAATGCATTGTATGTGGGGCTGCCCTTTAAAACTTCTGTTGCTACAAAATGATTCAACAGGACTTTAATCAATCTTTTGGAACATTGAATACCAGTGTTAAATCAGTTGCATTGGTTACTTATTTGCTTCCAAATGGCTAGTTATTTTTAAAAAAATCCTTCATGGCTATGACCTTCATACTTACAGACCACATCTACCAGTATACTGCCATACACCAGCTATGTTCTTCAGACAATAATAATAATTATCATATGGCAGTGGGCGTACTATAGCCAGGAGATCCGAAGATTGTCTGGCAGCCTGAAACACTAGCTCTTTTTGTGGCGAGCTAAGTTTATTTTTTTGGTGGGGAAAACTGTGACTGACTGTTCTTCTAGGGATGCCACCTTCCAGGTGGGACCTGGGGATCCCCCAGAATTACAGCTCATTTCCAGACAACAGAGATCAGTTCCCCTGAAGAAAATGGATACTTTGGAGTGTGGACTCTATGGCAATGTATCCCACTGAGGTCCCTGTCCTCCTCAGGCTTCATCCCCAAATACCCCAGAGTTTCCCAACCTGGATCAGGCAACCCCCCCCCCCCCTTCTCATACCCTAATGGTGGCCAGGCAGGACCGGGCAACCTTATGTTCTTCAGACATTCTTCTTGGGAATCCTCTTTTAGGATTCTCTGCACAGCAGCAGTTAGGTCACAGGGTTTCTCTATGGTAGGTCCAATCCTCTGGAATGACGTACCAAATTAGACGTACTCATCCATAGACTGCATTCAGGAAGGCAGGTGAGACAGTTTTCTTTCAGAGGGCATCTGGTGGAGGTAAACTCTTTTAGCAGAGCTAGCTGCATTTTAATCTGTGTGTCTTTAACCTGTGTGCTGTTTTTATCATGGCCACAATGTTATTTTTGCATTTTTTTAACTATTTATTGCTTTGTTACCTTGCTAGAGTCAAGAAGATAAAGCAAGATATAAATATTTTAAATAAATTAATTAAAATTTTAAATATTTATAAGCCAACTTGGACCTAAGGCAATAAAACATAAGAACATAAGAGAAGCCAGTGTTGGATCAGACCAGTGGTCCATCCAGTCCAACACTGTCACACAGTGGCCAAAAACACCAGGTGCCATCAGGAGGTCCAGCAGTGGGGCAAGTGCCACATCAAGACAACGAGAAGGCCTCAAATAATACACACTGATAGGAAGAAGAGCAATGGGTTGACACTGGGAAAATCAGAGAGCAAATCTTATCAATTATTTATTTACAATATTTGAAATACTGCAGTAGTCTGGCCCAGTTACTACACTGGCAAGTAGGGTTGCCAGGTGCCAGGCAGCGGGCAATCCTGTACCAATGCACCAAAGTGCCTGCTGCCAGTTAATTTGGTGGTCAATGTCAAAAGGCGGAAAACAAAGTTGTGGGTGCCAGGATGTAATTTGCCCCCATAGACAGAAGAAATAGTCAGACAACATAATTTGGGATTTTATGGCCACTTTATTTATTTATTTACAAAGCAAAGGCAAGGGTTAACCTGCGGCATGGTCAAGGCCTGGGGTTGACAACCCCACCCTTACCATATTACAGGCAATGCACCTGACCGCTGGGGCATAGCCCACTGTTAGCGGCTGGCACCCGGGCAGCCCAGCCTTGGGGCATGCTGTGATGATCCCTCACACACACACACCAGGTCTGCATTGAGTATCCATCACCAGCACTCCCAAAGGGCAGCCTGCTCATCTCATCCCTGGCCGCAAGGCAGCAGTTATGATCCAAACAGACCCCCTCACCCTACCGGGTTGTTGAAGATGCTTACCGAGCCGTAACCATTATTAACCAAACTCTGCCATCGCAAGGGTCAAGCCTCAGCTTTGGCCCCTGCGCCCACCAACATCTAGAATAGCCATTAGGTCCCTAAGGAAGAGGTCATTTCTGTGCTCCGACAGGTGCACACCATCACACCTGTACAGATCCACAGAATCAGACCGAATCATTGGATGAGGTATAAAGTGGCCACCCCCAATCACTAAGCTGTTCCTAATTTTCCTATTGGCCCGGCACCGGGCCTTCTCAATATAACTGGGGTTAAAAGCACCCCGCCACTCCCTGCGAGGTACCATGGCTGACCAAGTGATGACCGTATCTGGCCAGCGGCGCTGGATATAGGTAAAATCCTCCCCAGCCTGCAAAATCAGAGCCTTCCCATTTAGAATGCCCAGGTCGTTCCCACCCAAGTGAATTAAAACTATGTCAGGTGGAGCAGTGGCTGGGGGGTGGAACAGCAGGTGAAGAAGGCCTGCCCAGCGCAGGCCGCGGCGCCCCCTCCACTCCACCGTAGCCCATTCACTCAGGCCCAGCTGAGATCTGATAGCCGATCTGTTAGCCCAATGAGCTGCCCAGAAAATAAAACTGTGCCCGCAGATGAGAATATGTCTCCGCCTGCCACCGGACACAGCACCTGAAAAGAGAGGCCAGTCAGACACTTGGACCCTGGGAGAGGGTCACATGGCCATGGAACACACATAGCCCTTATGGGTGGCAGACTTCCAGCGACCAACCCGCTGCACATCCTTAGCCGAGTATCCCATAGCCACTGCTGTGGAGGCAGCTCTGATACGAAAGGAGTGGGTCCCAAACTTTACTCCTGACAGACCCAGTTTGTCCAAGGCCCGTGAGGTCACAGCCCAAAACTGATGTCTAGTCAGCGGGCTACCGTTTTCATGCCTAAAAAGGAAGCCGGCCTCCGAGCCCTGCAACGCCAAATACCGTGACAGGGCTGAGACTGGGCAGAGCTCCTTGTCCTAACTGACCCCTAGGGTGATCACAGCACCTTTGCGCATCTGATCCATTTTAGAGCTCCTAATCCTGACTTGCATGCAGTCACCCTGCATTTGAATGTCACGCACCTGCAAAGCCCTACCCGACCAGTCAGTTTTGGATTGAGCTACCAATCACTCACCCTGAGGGCACCAAAGAAAGCAAGCAGGGAGGCTGCATGAAAGAAGCAGGCCTCAAAGTTGGATGCACAGACCGCTCCCCAGGTGGCCCGCGGGCCCTTCAGCACCACAGGCGATATGGGCTGCCTGGCATCTTTCACCACAGCACCTTCCCAAGCCCAACCCTCAAGCATCTTCCTCAGCCTGAAATCGCCCGTGACCTCAGCAAAGCCAAAGGCCTTGCTCGCAAAGGCCAGTGCCAAAAGCTTGCCCTGTACTGAACGCACAGCTAAACCAGCCTCCTTCTGTGAGACACAATAGTGCATCAGCTGCTCCAAAGGAATAGGCCAGGCTCTGGGATACTGCTCTGAAGCCCGGAACACCTCAAACTGGTGAACTGCCTGCTCAGACCCTTTCTTGGTGCTAGGCACGATCGTGAGGCCTATGGCCCTGCACGCCTCAGCCCTCCAACCTGCCATAGCTCCAGGGACATTCGCGCCAGGTGAAGGTCTGCTTCCGGTGCAAGCTGATGAAACCGTGCCATCTGTTGGTGAGAGAGAGCATCAGCCACTCCATTATCCAAACCCAGCCCATGTCGGGCAAGAAACAGCAGGTTTAGCCGGAGGCAGCGCAAGGTAAATGCCCACATTAGCCCCATGACCCTCGGGGACTGCGATGTGAGAGAGTTGATCACGTGTACCACTGCTAAGTTGTCACACCAAAAGTGGACAGTGCGATCCCTCAACTCTTGGCCCACAGCCAAACCGCAACCAATATGGGAAAGAACTCCAAGAAGGTGAGATCCCTGGTTAGCCCTGCTGAAACCCAATCCCTGGGCCAGCCTGCAGCACACCAGTGGCCACAGAAATACACAAGGCGGAATGGGACAAAGGAGGCTGGGGAGTCAGCCTTGGAGCAGCTGGCCCCCGCCCCTTCCGCTCCCAGCTGCGAGCGCAGCCCCGCCTCTCTTCCTCTCCTCCTTACATGGAGGCAACCACGCCACCCGTGAGCAAGCCTTTGGCCGCTGCCGGGCAACGCTCTTTCTGGGTGAACACCCAGAAATTCTAAATGTGACATCACAGCCCCCCCCCCCCCCCAGTGTAAGGAATTACAGCCATCTCTATAGTCTTTATGATAGAGATTTGTGTAATTTCTAGAGTTTCATGTGGAGGTGTGCAATGTCACTTCTGGATTTTTGCCAAGAAAATACTTTACTACATTGATGATTGCATTTTCCAGAGCTTTCCTCCTGGATATCTCCCAGGTTCACTGGCAGCAAGCTTGAAACCTTGCTGGTAAGAACAGCAGTTTCCATTCCTGTGTCTGATGTTTTACCTTACCTTTACCTTTACTTTGGTATACAATACTATGGATTACTGAGGCAGACCAATGATCAAACCTGGCCCAGTGTTGTTTCATCTGCCTTACAGTAGCTCTATAAAATCTCAGGGACTAGTCATTCCCAGACGTTCATCTGTGGATCTTTATAATTGGACTTACTGGGTGTTCAACAGGGGATCTTGGACTTGCACCGCATGCACTTTACTGCATAAGTTTATAAAGACAGCTGCATTGCCAAAATCTTATAACTAAACAAAATCTTTGCACTGTAGCATTTGCACTGTACATTCAGTAGCTATTTATTTGGCTGCACATTTTAATAGTCACTGAATTTGTGCTGAAATGAATTATACGGCTTCTATCCAGAAATCTTGCTTGCGTGGTCAGTCATCCTCATTCATTTCATTGCAAAAAGTCATTCCATGAATATGAATGCTACTTCCAGTGGCTGGGGTGACTGCATGCATGCATCAAAGCTTCTGAACTTAAAAATAAGGGTCATGTCCAGGAGGCTCCGGGGGGGGGGGGGGGGGATGATCAGAACTTCCTAGCATGTTCAGTATACTACTGGAAGCCTCCCTAGAGCCTAATTTAGGTCTGTACCTGCAGATGGGGAAAAAGGTGTTTAGCTCTTTTCTGCAGTGCACTGTTGCTGATTGAACCCACTCCCATTCCTCTGCTGTTATACATCCTTAAAGAGGAAAAAGACAGATGGTCATCTTTTTTCCCCCTTTTCTAATTGAACTCACCCCTTTGCTGTTCTTTGTCTTTAAAGGGAAGAAGACAGACATAAGATGGGATGCCAATCTTCTTTTTTCCCTTTTGAAGGCCAACACCTTGTGTTACATAGAGGTAGGGGTATATGCCAGTTTCAGGTAGTGAAACCACAAGAGGGGGGAAAGAGTTAACACACACAAACCTTTTCTCCTTGCATGGCCCTGATTGTCAAGCTACACCGTGGCTATTCTTTCCTACCTCCTGGTCTCCAAACAGGTTTCTGTCCTCTTTAATATTCATTTTATGTCAGGGCAATATATATTGGCACCTTACTTATTGCGTTAGTAAAAAATGTGCTTATGCGCTATGATTCTCTTATGATAGAAACATAAAATCTCGGAAGGATCAAAGTCCACTGAGGCCCGCCATTCTGCAACATCAGGAAATTGATTGTGAGAGAGATGCCCACCTAATGCTAAGAGATTGTTATTTATTATAGCACTAATATTGTGCTGGGTGCATTAGAGACCGGTATGAAGGCAAGGTCCCTGTCATGGAACACGTACAGGCTAAGTGGTTGATCCTGAAAACACTTAAGTTGGCGAGGAAATTTATTCACAGATATAATCCAAGAGGAGGAGGGAGGGCGTGAGGGAGGAATTCATCCTTTAGATCATATAATATTGGCCTGATTCTGAAGAGGAGCTCCTACCTAACTAAAGAGCCCTTATTACAGAATTGAAAAGGAGGCAGAGAGACTACAATAAATCCCATAAATAGAGAGACAATTTCTATGAAGATCATTCTCGCCACACCATTTTCCATGCTACCTATGATTTGATAGAATTATATTTAAGGATTCATTTTAGTCTAGAGTTGCCAGCATGTAAAGGAGTAAAGCCTTCCATTTTGATTTCAAAGCTTGGCTCTTTGTCATAGGATGCATTTAAGAACAGCCTTTGAGCATATGCAGAGTGTCAAGGAACTGGTCCCACACATGCACATGAAGCTGCCTTATACGGAATCAGACCACTGGTCCATCAAAGTCAGTATTGTCTATACAGATTGGCAGCTGCTTTCCAGTATCCTAGGCAGAGATCATTTACATCACCTACTACTTGTTCCTTTTATCTGGAGATGCCAGGGACTGAACCTGGGATCTTCTGCATGCCAAAAAGATGCTCTACCACTAGGCCACAGGAACACCCCCCCCCCCCAAAGATACCTCCATTATAACTCATGGAATGTTATCAAAGTCTCAAAATAATTGATCGACTAGCTCCTTATTCTACACCAATCATCCTACAGCAGATGAGCCACTGTGGTGTAGTGTTTACAGCACTGGAGTAGGATCTGGGAGATCCGGGTCTGAATCTTCACTCTGCCATGCAACCTGCTGGGTAACGTTGGGTCAAGTTACACCCTTTCAGCCTAATCTATGGTGGCGGTCACACGCGCAAGATAAAGCGGGGGGGGGGGAGCAAGGCTATTTGCGCCAGAGTAATTTGACCTGCAGTTGTGCGATCACACAGTTTTATGAAGCTGTGGGCGCAACTCGTCACTGCATGATCAGATGCAACTGCGGGCAAGTCGGGTTTTGGGGAGTTTTTTGTTGTTCGTTTCTGATTCACTTAAACGGGGGATCAATGAATTGCATCTCCACCCTGTAGGCTTCCTATGGCAGTATGCGATGATGCGCATACTGAGAAGGGGGAAAAAACCACGGCATGGCGTCAGGATAGCCTGATCAGACTATCCCCGATGTCACAAGTGCGCGCTGGAGCGATCACATGGGGTAAGTCCGTCTGTGGCTCGTAGCAATCCATTTGATACTGGATTTTTGCTAGTGTTTTTTTACTCCACTTCTCTGGCAGAGCAAAACGGCTTGCCAACGGGCGCGGGATGCTTGCCAGATGTTCTCTTGTGATCGCACCCTTAAAATCCGGCCAGGAGTCGTGCCTATCACGTGGCTAATTCTGTGTATAATTGAGGCCAACCTCAGTAGAGTTCTTGTAAGGATAATGCAGGAAAGGAAGAATCATATATGCCACCTTCTGGGCAAGATAATAATGGGTGAGATAATAATGGGTGAGATAATAGATAGATGTGTCATTTACCTAGCTGGACAAAGTCTCAAGTTACTATATCTCAATGAGAAGTTCACCTCCTCAGAACTGTTCAATCTCCCCCAGCCCTAGGACTCACGAGAACCTTTTACTAGAGTGTGTAGAGAAATTAGTTCCTCTGGAAACTAAACCATCTCCTTTTCTACTTCTTTTAAGATTTTTCTTGCTATTAAGAACTTTAAACTTTACCTCAACCCATGTAATCCTAGTCCCTTGGATAACATGGACTAAGTTTACCATTTTTTGTAGGTCCAAAAGTATCCTCATACTGCCAATTCCATTTTAAAAAATCTTTAAATTGTCATTAAAGCTACTGACTACAAAAAATGAGAAATGTATAGTTATGACACAAACGTCTGATAACCACTGAGCAAAAGAAAGTGAGTGGTAAATGCTTGTGCTATGATAGTGAACTAAGAGACAGGCAGGGCAAGCTTAAAATTACCAGATTTCAGGTTCCATATTTTTGTCACAATTTGGGGATGTATCCAGACTGCATTTTCCATCAGCAGACTGGAATTTTGCTGTCTGCCCCCTCTCACTGTATCCCACTGATGTCCATGAACTACTGATCCTGGAGGATAGAGGATCCTGAAGAATGACATGGGGGGTCTGTAGTGGGAAGGGGGAATCTGGATCCAACTCTATCTCTTTCCATCAGCTAAAATAAAATCTGACCTCTCCCAGAGAAGGGCTGTAAGCCACACATACCCACCCTCCATCAAATATCTCTCAAAATGCCTTACAATGGTTCGTCTCCTTTCTCCAGGGTCGAGGACAAAGGATGGCACTAGGGGAGCAGCGGTCCCGGAGGCACCCGCTTGAATATGGAGTGTCTCAGGGGGCTGTCTTATCCCCAATGCTCTTTAACATCTACATGTGCCTCCTTGCCCAGATTGTCTGGAGAACAGGGCTGGGTTGTCATCAGTACACTGATGACACCCAGCTCTATCTGATGTTGGGTGGCCAGTCTGGCTCTGGACCGGATGATCTTGACTGGGCATTGCACGCCGTGACTGGTTGGCTGAGGCTGAGTAGGCTTAAGCTGAACCCGGCAAAGACAGAGGTCCTGTGCTTGGGTCGGGGCGGGCCATGGTTGGGGTTCCCGCTCCCGGCCTTCGAAAGGATGCCATTGGTGCCTGCACCGGTGGTTAGGAGTTTGGGAGTGCTCCTGGATCCTTCTCTGACTATGGAGGCCCAGGTAGCAGCCACTGCCAAGTCTTTTAACATCTGAGGCTGGCGCGGCAGTTGGTTCCCTTCCTGAGCCATGCTGACCTGGCTACAGTGATCTATGCAACAGTCACCTCAAGGCTAGACTATTGTAACACTGTCTACATGGGGCTGCCCTGGTCGCAAATCCGGAGGCTGCAGCTGGTGCAGAATGCCGCGTCAAGGTTATTGATGGGTGTCCCTTGACGGGAGCACATTCAACCAGCACTGGCGGCTCTGCACTGGCTGCCTATAGCATACCGAATTCGCTTCAAGGTGCTGGTACTTGCCTTTAAAGCCCTAAATGGCCTTGGTCTGACCTACCTGCAGGACTGCCTTTCCCCATATATACCCCAGAGAGCACTACGGTCTGGGGCCCAACACCGCCTTATTGTACCAGGCCCCAGAGAAGCTAGGCTCGCTGCCACTAGGGGGAGAGCCTTTTCGATGGCAGCCTCTTCCGGGTGGAATGAGCTCCCGGAAGAGATCAGGGCCCTGCGGGACCTGATGCAGTTCCACAGGGCCTGTAAGATGGAGCTCTTCCACCAGGCCTTTGAATAGAGGCCGCCCCCCCCCCTTTTTTTTTTTCCTCCCCCATGTTATTACCATCTACAAGGGGCTTCAGTGAATACCATCTGGTCCCTTGACATTGCCATTGTCATTGGGGCCTTGAAAGGCTGGGGCAGACGGTTCACCATTTAACTTTACTGAGTGTTATCTGAATATTGTTATGTTTTATAAAGTTTTAATCTGTTTTAATTCTTATTGTAGTTATTGTATTACGAATCTTGGCATGTCCAAGTCTTGTAAGCCACTCTGGGCCTGCAACAGCGGGAAGAGCGGCCTAGAAATCCAATAAATAAATAAATAAATATAAATAAAATGGTCTCCTAGATTCTTCTAAGCCACCTCTCACAAAGGATCTATCTTCCTCTTCAAGCACCATCAGATCTCCTTCTCTTCAACCTGTGGAAAATTATTAACCACTTGTTCCTAGGAGATTTCAATGAGCAGAGTAATGACAAGACTATCCTGATGCTACAGGAAAATGCACTTTTAAAAAAATTAAACATGAAACAGTTTATTTACACAGCAAGAAATTCCAGCATTGGATCATTCAACAGAGGAAGGACAAGACTGACTACATACACATGGGGTAAGCAGATGTTCTCCACAGTTAGTATCTCTGGCAGCTCTACTGTTTCCCCACCCCCCCCAAGAGTCACAGACTGCTCGCTTTTTTCCTTCCATGTCTATTTACAAGATGATGAATCATGCTTTTAAAAAACAAGATCTAGCACATGAGGGCATCTCTTATCACATGGCACATGGAGGAGGGCAGGTGGCCAAAGCCCCCCAATCAGTTTGGGTGGTCCAGTTTGGGTGGTGACAAATAGCCAGGAGCTTAAATTTCTTTTTAGTGACACATTCCTTTCCAGAATCCCTAGCCAAGGGAAATCAGTGTCCTCTTGATGGGAGGGGGCTGGGAGCCACTTATTGGAATATATAGCCTTGCCCCACATTGGAACACCTTCTGTGGAGGTAGTGGTTGGCTTTCCCTCTAAATGCATTAGTTACCTGGAGACTTTGGATTAACACTACATGTAGGGGGAGAAGAGAATTAATTAGTGATTCAAGTGGCCCTCAGGAGGAGACCCAGTTTTCTCAATGAGAAATTCCCATTGGGTGGGCTTGTCTACTCTTTTCCCAGGAAACCCTCTCTACGAGTGACAGTTCCTCCCAATGCACCCATTGGCTACATTACAATGCAAAATGTAAAGGCATTAAAACTGATGAGTACTTAAGGACTCCCTCCTTCCAATATTGCTGCCTATATCTGGCAGCCCCCACTGGTGGAAAAGGACTTCTTCCCCACCCCTTTCCCCAGTGGGCAAGAGCCAGCAGAGAAGAGCCCTGAGTTGGCAAGAAGAGAGTCCAGAGATGGAGGGGCCCTGATAATTCCTCTCAGATGAAACAGGATGTGATGAGCAGAATGAGGAAGAATAGTCCACAAAGCACTCCCTCTGTGGTTTCTCTCAGGGATTCCCCTGAGTTTTGAAAAGTTCAAGTAAAAAAGGGGTAGTAATATTCAGACTGCCTCACAAGTTCTCCAATATTGTAATTTCATGCTTGATTTTCTTCTTTTTCACAGGCTTCAAATTTTTAACATCCTTGTTTTCATTATTCATGATTTTGATGCCCTCGAAGACTTCATTGTATTTGCCTCAGCCCAGTTTCTGGACTAGTTGGTAATTGTCTTGATTTCCCCATTCAATCACATGTGATTCATAATCCCAGTATTTGCAGGGGGAGGTGTATTTATGTCTGTGTAAACTCTGGCCCTGCTTGGAACTGGTCCTGACATGTCAGACAGATTGGCAGGCCAAGCTAGGTTAAGGATCCGACTTCGGTGTCATTTTCAAAATCAATGCAAAATGTGGGAGGTGGGGTGTGCGGGCCTCGGAGAGAACTCGGAATTTTCCAGCTGAGGCCGCTGCAGTCCTGGCACCCACCTGCCTTCCACCTCCCTCCCTCACTGGCCCCACACAGACAATATGGCAAAGGCACAAGGCTCAGCCACCAACCACAAGGAAAACACACTTGTGTTGTGCAGCATATCCCTTTCCTTCTCCTGCATCTGCCCCAAATGTGAGCTTGAATCCCTTTTCAGACACTACTGCAAATCAGAATCAAAATTCATCTTGCTGTTCTCCCAGAGATGTATTGAAATGTATTGTGTTGATTTTATTTTTACAGTATACTTTTTATTTATTTAAAAAACCACAACACAAAAATACAATAGCCAGAAACAGCCTCTTTCCAGTATAACCAACCAAAGAATACACAAGCACAACTGTATCCTGAGATTTATTCCTCCAAAACAAGATGAACATTGACCCTCTTTCTAGAAAGCTGTCAAATATATTATCAGCTGTATGTTTAGTTTTTGCGTAATGATAGTGCAGTCCTAAGAACACTTTCCTGAGAGTAAGCCCCATAGAAAAGATCTGAGTAGTCCTGCTTTGGATTGCAATGTAAGTAAACTTTTATCATAAATGTCAATTTCCAGTTTCTTCTGATACTATTTTCCAGCAGGATGTGGGTTTTGATTCTTCCTATTAGTTGCCATAGAGTTTAGCTACTGCAAAGCAGGTAAAAATAATTTCCAGATCTAACTCTGGTCCCACCCTTTTCAAATAGACTTTATTATTCTAAAAGCACGGAGTCTTCATAACGTTGTTCAATAACACTGGAGGGAGCCAATCGTTTTTTAAAAATACATTTATTAAAACAAACATCTAATTTTGCAGAAATGAACATCCCCGTAGTGGTAGCTATTGGGACATACTTTGCTGCAGGATAGTTATGCAAATTAGCTCTGAGAAAGGGCTGCTGGGATTTAGTATTAAACTTTTTTCAAGGGTGTTTGTCTTTATTACACGATACTTGGTTCTAGTGTATTTCCCCCCATAATTATCATGTTCCATCAAAGCGAGCCAAAGATTTTCTCAAGTGTCGGTTTATATGCATCACTGATATTATAGGGTATAATTATCATACAAAATGAGTAAGGTGATACCTTTTACTGGACCGGCTCCTGTTGATGCAAATAACAATGCAAGCTTTTGAAACAGTATCAGACTGGAAAGCTGCTTAACGGTTTGAATTATCCCTTTGCTAGCCTTGCAATGAAAGTACACAAAGGACACAATTCTAGAAACCCACATTACCAACAGACCTAACAAAAAGTACAGGGTTGTGTAATGTTACATTTATCTATGACATATTGTGGCTGTGATTCAGCTGTTAAAGGTGTAAAAAGGGGATAGCAAGTAGTACCGAAGGGCTTCTGAGAAATGGTTCAGTAAAATAATCCAGTAAAATAATCCAGTGACACAAGAGGAAAAGAAACTGGCAAATCTCCCCCCCCCCAAAAAAAATGTTTTGTTATTCATCCTCATCAACCACTCAAAACATCTGATCCTGGAGGTTTTTGCCATCTGCTGGGCATAGAGCAGGGGTCACTGGGGGTGTGGGAGGGGAGGTATTTGTGAATTTCCAGCATTGTGCAAGGAGTTGGACCAGATAACCCTGGAGATCCCTTCCAACTCTGTGATT
Organism: Lepidodactylus listeri; assembly: GCA_029233225.1. Taxonomy (NCBI): domain Eukaryota; kingdom Metazoa; phylum Chordata; class Lepidosauria; order Squamata; family Gekkonidae; genus Lepidodactylus; species Lepidodactylus listeri. The sequence goes on from JARCFY010000007.1 coordinate 40,295,888, forward strand.
CTATGATTTGTCTGCCTGGCCCTAACATCCCCAAACCATAAAAATCTCCAAATGAGTGCCATCTAAAGAAAAGGAAGCATGCCTCATTGGACTTAATCCCTCCCCTAAACTTATTTCAAGCAACATGATTTTTAAAAATTCTGAAGTCAACCTTCCCAATGCTGCCCTATCCTTGCCTGGGGTCTCAAACCAACTCATTATGAAAGGGGGAACTGTTGGCACAAAGAAGGGCTGGAGGCCTGCAGTGGGGAGGAAGAAGGGGATAAAAACACCCATCCTGGCTCTTCTATCAGCAAACAGGGAGAAGAGAACAACTTAACCCCTACCCCTCATCAATGCCAGCCCTCCACCCATGTGGCTATTAGGGCACACAGGTTCTATGATCCCAGGAATCATTCTAGAGTCAGAAAGGAAATGCGGAAAGAATGTGGGACAGATCTCCAGTGCCTTCATTCCAATAGATCATTGGATCCATCCCATAAAGACTTCTGCATAGGCTTCTGCTAAGTCTCTTAATTATATTTCACAAGGAAAGAAACAGTTTAGGGTATAAGTTTGTACACACGTATGGAAGTAAGTATGGATTCCAAAAAATTCAGTTTAAAAGAGAACTCATCACCTTCAGTTTGCTATCAGTTACCTGAATGCATAGAAAACAAAGCATTAAAAGTAAAATATTATTCCAAAATGCTCTTACAAGGAGGAAAAAATCCATTATAATGACCACATGCTTAGAGAAATCAAAGATGAGCTCTTCAAATGAAATCTTGGTTGGTAATTAAAAATAACTTCAATAGGGACAGAAGAAACATGAAGTATGTAAAAAAACTTTTGATCCACCATTTGAGTCAAATAATAAGGAAAACTTTAAACATTGTGTATGAATAAGAAGAACTTAAGGAAAATTTAACTGAGTGAATCCTAAGCAACCAATCTTCAGTCCCAGTAGTGTGATGCAGACTGGTAAAGGCATCTCAAGTTGATCCAGGACATTATGCCCACATAGACTAACATACCAAACCATTGCATTGGTTGTAATTGTGTACAAAAATTAATGATGGGGGCATGACAAATGGAGTCAGGCTTATCCCATCTTTAGCCCTATAGAAAATGCACATAAATACCACATGTACTGTGTACATCTGTTTGTAAGAAAGAGCCAACTTTACAAATGAAACTAGGGACAGTACCTGGATAAATGTAGGGGTTGAATTGCACATTTAACTGTATATGCATTGAATGTAACATGTATACTCAACACACATATAGAAAAAACCAAGTATACACTGTACACAGATTGTACATGGCCTAAGAATAGAAGAACACAAGAAGAGCCCTGCTGGATCAGATCAGTGGTCCATCTAGACCACTATCATGTCTCACACAGTGGCCAACCAGTTACTGGGGGGGGGGGATTAACAATGGGGCATCAAAACCAAGGTCTTACCCTAATGTTGCCTCTTCGCATTGGTATTCAGAGATTTACTGTAACTTGTGGACAGGGCTAGCAATGACTTGTATTTTATTCACTAAAGCCACATTGGCACAACCACTTCAGGACATTCACAACAATAATCGCCAAGATAATTGCATCTGGCATGAAACACATGTAGAATTTTTTGATGCCACCTCGACCTTGGATCAACATGTGAACCAAATTACCCTTGGATTAGCTCTCTCTGCACAGGCATGCTTGAGCATCAATATCAAAAGGGTATGACTGTGTATGCTGAGGGGGGAGATGAACAGTGAAACCTATATCCACCCATAGTATATACTTGAAACTATACCAGCACAAAACCATTTATGTTCCATTACCTACACCCAGGGTTCCAGTACCAAGCTATTGCTTATGATGAATTAAGTCCTATTACAACCCACAAGGTACCACTGTATTTAAACTGAATATAGATTTTCTCTTTCTTATTTTTCATAACCTCTTCATAAGCAAATGGGGGGGAAATCACATATTCTTAGGTTAAAATGTAGCTATCGCCTTAAGTGTGTTTCTAAATCAAAAGGGCAACAATCACACAAAAAATATGTGTGGCCACTAGGTTTTTATTTGCAAAACTCTACTATGTAAACATAGTTAAAAATTTGTTAGCAGAGTGTTCTAATTAAACCTGCAAACCTAAAACTGAGGGAGGATTTTTTTTTTACCCAGAAGAAAACATTCCACGGAAAATGAACTGTGGTATATAAATACATAAAATTCATATTCAGTTTAAATAAAGTGTTAACCTATGGGTGGCAATGTGCTTTAATTAAGTTATTCAGGTTTTATACCCCACATTTCCCATAGTTCATGGTGGCTTATAGATTCAAATATGAAATATACAAAATACAATATAGACCCACATAATTCTAAATCAAGTGCCTGTAGCCTATATCCCATTAAAAAGCCCTGGCAAATATAACAGTCTTGCAGCACCTTCTCACCCCTACAGAAATAGCACCCCCTCACAACTCAACTAGGGCTGCTCAACTAGGTGGCATGAGGAAATTCCCCCAGGAAATGTGGGGGCTTGATCAGTGCCCTGGCACAATGATGTCACTTCCAGTATGACCCGGAAGTGAAATCATCACACCAGGTGATGCTTTAACTCAGCGCAAACTCTATTGTTAAGTCATAGAATTTGGGACAAATTCTAGTATTCCCCCCGCACACACACACACACAATGCCATACATGATGTCATTTAACAAGGGATGCTGATCACTCCCCTCAAACCATATGCCTGCCTCTTCCATCTCCTGCCATTTCCCAGGATTTGCCTTGCAACATATAAACCTACATATAAAGTTCTTGCAACATATAAACCATAAACACTGCAGCTGTTGTGTTTATGCAAATTTTGCTATTTTAGAATAAGTAAACTTTGGACTGCCTATCTCAATCCTTCCCTTACTGTATCTGGTACATAAAGAAGCTCTATCCATCTGAACCTTACATCCATATACTGTAATACTGTGCTATCCAGTTCATAACAGAGCCTACCTATATGTTACAAAATGCACAAGTTCACCATGGAGACTTGAAGCTATACTGTAAATACATAATAGGGGCCATTTGGATCAGGACCACTGTGCAACAGGAATTCCTGCCTTCTTTCCTGTGTTGTTTTCTGCAGCTGAAAAACCTGGGGGCATGGGGAGACCATTATTTGCTCCATGAAGAGCTAGCATGTTCACTGACTAGCATGTTCACATACTGGCTTTCCACAGAGCAAATAATGTTCTCCCTCATGGCCGCTAGGCTGTTTCAGCTGCCAAATACACCACATAGGAGAAGGTAGGAATTCCTTCTTCTCCTGTGAAGTTCTCTCAGTAGGTACTGGACCATGCTGCATGTTTACCCAGGAACTAGCAGCCACAGTATAGCTGTGGTAAACTCATGCCATTTGTAATGTCTAGTTAGGATCATACTGGCTGGTTTTAATGGGGAAAGAGTTGCATCTTACTAGGGCTGAGGACAGACTGGCAATCTGAAGCGGAGGCAAAGTGGAGGGAACTGGAGCGGGGGGAAAAACCCACGGAGCTGGCCGTTCACACTGGCCAGAGCAATGCGGATCAGCGGCGATACGGAGCATTCAGACTGCCACGGAGAGTTCAGACTGCCACATAGCCAGCGCGCGCGGCTCGCGCGTGCCGCTGCACTTTTTTTGTTTTCCTTTGATGTTTTTCGCATATGCGCATATGCGCATATGCATACATGCACATATGCGCAAAACTTTTTGCCGGTGCGTTCACACTTCCTCCGGATGCCTCCCGCTTCTTCCAGTTCACACTGTTTGGAAGCGGGAGGCATGCGGAGGAAGGCCCCTGAACACCGGGAAAAACCGGTGTCCGGGTAAAGCGGAAGGAAAGCGGCTGGGAGACGGGTAAGTACGCAACGGAGCCGACGGACAGATGCGCATGTCTGAACATGCTCCTTTCCTCCGTTTGCGAAGCGTGCCTGCCCCGCTTTAGATTGCCAGTCTGTCCTCAGCCTACGTCTCTCTCTTTCTTCCTCGTTTGTTTTTTACTGAACACCCATCTGGGCTACTACAATGGAATTCCTTGCAAGGACAAATGTACACAGGGTAGTCATTCTGAATAACCCTGTGTGTTAAATCATATAATACATTAAAGTGAGGCTTGGAGGTCTTGTTATCTCAATCAATGTCATTGTCTCTGTAGAATTATGTGCTGATTTCTGAAGGTGATTTTGACGCCAACCTTACATAACAGTGTGATGCTACGATTTGTCTTTGTGTCAGTCTTGATGTGTGCGAGCAGGACTAGCTTAAGCACGTTTGCCTACAGTCCTACCTGAAGATATAGCTGGGCTCATGTTACGAGGAATTCAGCTGTATAAATATACCATGCCATCTGTATATGGCAGGGGAATTGAGCCGGTAGAAGCCTAAGACCCTGTGTCAGTGTTCTCACAGAAGGACTGTTTATGAACAGATGTTATGTGGTGTTTTTCGCAGAAAATGGACTCTGGAGAGAGAAAATGTCTATCAATTACTGAGGTATTATGTATAACAGCAATTTTTAACCTTGAGAATGATACTTTAAAGTTCTCTGTAAAAAGCCTGAAGATTGTGACCACTTGCTTTGTGTAAAGTAGTATATGGCCTGGTGTATTATGTTAACTTTTTAAATATTGATTTATCTTATTACATACAGAGTGTTTAGTTAGAGACAACTTCCAGTGTGCCACAGAATACATTAACCTCTCCAATCCTAAAAGGAATGTAATACATATAGAACTCTGTGATATATCGAAGAATTAAACTCTGGATTTAAGATAGATGAAAAGTGCCTTGGAGAAAAAATGGCACATGAATAGTATAATAATGATATTACTTAGCATTCACAGAGTGTTTTTGCATGTTTAAAGAACTTTAAATGCATTGTAGTTTTCAGGGACATGGTGGTAACATTATCCCCATAATGCCAATGGAAGGCTGAGGCAGAAATATAATAAAGCAAACTGACACTGGAAGAAGAAAAATAAGGTCATGATCAGGCGGCTCCTTAGATCTGACCCAGGCACAAGTGCCTGCCAGATTTAAAGGGAATGTCCAGACAGCAACATCTGGGAAACGTGCCGCTTCCATTATCAGCCCATTGAGCCCCACCAGGGATCTGTACTTAAAAGATACCGGTGAAAGTCCAGTCTAATGCTTGCTGACGGGCCAATGGTGGACTTTCCCTCGTCTGATCGTTCCATCGGGCAATCAGTCCATCGGGATGGTCTGACACCAGACCATCCCAAATAGCTGCCGTTAAAAAAAATTCTTAGTGATATGCGTATAAACGCATAAACATGTGGCAGCCGCAGAGCTCCGCTCAAATGTTCTGGACAATTTCATGTTTCTGAAGGGCCCGTGAAAGTTATGAACTTTGTTAATTGAAATGGTACCTAGAGGAAGGTATCACTGGTGGTGCCTCTAATATTCAAGTCTGTGCATGCGCAGAAAAACAAGTACACAGTGAGGCACATATGCGCATGTGCAAACAGAACTTTTTAAAAAGAACTGACTGTGTGGCTCCTTAAGGTGGATGCAGTCTAGACAATCCACCGCAGAGTCCACACACAGTAAGGCGATCCACAGGTGAGCTGTCTAGTTGTGCAACACTGGATAAAAAGATCAGGATCAAATTAGAGCTGGGCCAATGGCGGGATTAGCTGCCCATCTGAATGCCCTTTATACCCCACCCTTCACTACCTGAAGGAGTCTTGGAGAGGTTATGTGGGGCTGAGAGAACTCTAAGAGAGCTGTGAGTGACCCAAGGTCACCCAGCTGACTTTGTGTGGAGAAGGGGAGAATCAAACCCAGTACTCCAGAATAGTCCACCACTCTTAACACTACACCAAACTGGAAAAACCACTGACAAAGTACAATTTAAATATACAAAGAGAAAAGAACAAAGAGTACAATAAAACCACATCCTGGGCTGGTTCTGGATCCACTGGATTGGCTTACTCAGCCTCAGGTTGCAAGTAATGGGATGCAAGACAAGTAGGGCTGCCAGCCTCCAGGTGGGGCCAGGAGAGTTCTCAGAATTACAACTGATCTCTAGATGACAGAGACCAGTTCTCCTTGAGAAAATGGCTGCTTTGGAGTGTGGACTCTACAACATTATACTCTGATGAGGTCCCTCTCCTCAACCCCTCCTCTCCCCAGACTTCACTCTCAAATCTCCAGGAATTATCCAACCCAGAGTTGGCCACCCTAGAGACAAGGGCCCAAAGCCCTAGTTTTGTTTCTTTTTCTTCCATTTTTTGCCATCAAGTCACACTTCTGGACCAGAAAGGGAAGTAGACGCTCAGCCTGGAACTTATGCAGCTGGCAGTCATGTTTCCTCCCCATCTGGAGGACTTCCTGTTTCAATTTACATTATAAATGAAATATTTTGACCTCTTTTAAACAACACTTTTACCACTCAATTAACCAATTAAAATGCCGTAATCTCCTAAAACTAGTGATGTTTGCTGGTTATTCAGTGCTGACAACAGCTTCATTCACTAAGATAATTACTTTGTTTTGAATATGAATATGATCTTAAATGCATAAAATAAGAAATAGCACTGACAGTCCTTCCATGAGGACAACTATTTGCACCCAAAAAAATTGATTACCACATTTTAATTTAAACCATTACAATTTTTATTTAAAATTCTTAGTCACTGTTTTTAGTCTAGGGCAGGGGTGGGCAAACTGTGGCTCAGGAGCCGCATGCGGCTCTTTCACATATATTATGTGGCTCCTGGCAGCGTGGCTGGGGAAGCTAAATATAATTAGCAAACAAATATCATTGGACATATTAATATCATTATCAATATCTGCTTTTACCCCTTTTGTTATTATTTTTGGCAGTATCATTTAATATTAATAAAAAGCAAATTTGCTTATTTTCCAATAAAAGCAGGTTATATTTGTTCATGTCTTGTGGCTCTCAAACATCTGATGTTTATTCTATGCGGCTCTTACGTTAAGTAAGTTTGGCCACCCCTGTTCTAGGTGGCTCTTACGCTGAGCAAGTTTGCCCACTCCTGGTCTAGGGCTTTCATCACACTAGTTTTAATCACTGTCACACCCAGGGGTCATTTCGAGCAGTAGCTCGGGGAAGCGCAGCTCCGGGAGTTGGTACCAGCCCCCCCATAGGGGAATGCCTGCTTGTGTCATGGCTGCAGCAAAATGACCCCGTCCCCTGGAAAGGTCCTTGTTCCTCTGACCAGCTTTCTGAATGCTTCAGCCACCACTGAAGCTATCCTCCCAGAATAGTGGCATTTCTGAGGCTTGGATTAGTAGCTGTCCCCTCTCTGCCAGCTTTCTTTCTTTCTTTCTGTCTGTCTGTCTGTCTGTCTGTCTGTCTGTCTGTCTCTTCTTTCTTTCTTGCCTTCTGACATACTTCCGCTGATGTCAGGTGATGTAGCGTATGCAAATGAGTTATGCTAATGAGTTATGCTAATGAGCTCATGTACCTCTTTTTCTACGAAATGACCCCTGGTCACACCCATACCCACTGGGTCTTAGATACTTAGGGTCTACCTCTGATGTAACTTGTGTGCCCCATAGTCTCTTCACGGGCCCTTCATTTTTTTTTGTGGTCCTCCACCCTTTTCTTTGCAAGTGCTTCCATGTGCCTTCCATGTGCTTCACAAAGCTGACTAGCAGAGTTGTGGCTTCAATTGGGGGTGCCTTCTTCCTCCAATGCTCCAGTGGCCCCAATTGTACTTCCTGGCTGCCTCTCCTCCCAAGGGTTTCTTCCCACTTCCCACTTCCTTCAGTGGGTTGGAATCCAGGATTCCTTCCTTCCCCCAGGCTTGACTCACATCATCCTTTTGAGTGCTTGGGAGGGGGGCAACAGTGGGAGGGCTTCTAGTGTCCTGGCCCCACTGTTGGACCTCCTGATGGCAATGGCTATTTTTGTCCACTGTGTGACAGAGTGTTGGACTGGATGGGCCATTGGCCTGATCCAGCATTGGCTTTTCTATTTTTTTATGTTCTTATGAGTGTGCAGGTCCTGGGAATGGGATCTGCCCACCCAATGGCAGCACTGTGCCACCTCCAGTCCAGCCATGTTTACATCTGGCCAGGTTAGCCGGAACATGCCACTGCTTCCCAGGACTTATGGGCCATCTCCTGGTTGTCACACTCATATTGGAATTTAGGACTCAATGACTGGCACAGCACAGGCAGAAAGGACTAGATGTGGAGGCATGAAGAAATAAATCATTTCTCCTAATGCCTGGCACACTTCCTGCTTCCATGTCCCTGTGCAGGACCACTCTGTGTGAGGGGTTTGTGTCATGTTAGGATGGATTGTCTGTTATTCTTGCTAATATTTGCCAACACTTATTCAACATGTTGAGTTTCACTGTTGAGTTCTATATCTGAAAACCATTCTCCTAAGTCCATATGCATGTCTTCGTGTTTTTTATGTGCCTTGAAATGGGTAGCTTGGCTTACCCAGAGCTGCTACACAAATAGGTTTTTCAGTTGCAATTACAGTGAGAAATACTGCTGAAGTGCAGACAAGCTTGACCCACTTATTCTTCGAGGCATCCACATAATCCAATACTAAAGCCACCTTGAGCCAAGAAGAAAGGTGGACTGTGAATATTTTAATGAATAAATGAATAAAAAGTCTTTGGGAATACAAGGGGGGAAAGACAAATATTAGAATGGAGGGGAAAAGAGGATTGTACTAGCAGCTCAATAAAAATTGAAGGAAGGGAGTGATAATAGAGACATGGCCACACTCAATAGGATGTGCACCGGACATGTAAACAGTACTCAAGAACAGCAAGCAGGAGCAAACATTAAGCAATTAGCAGTGCAATCCTTAGCAGAGTTAAAAAGGTAATGGTTTCCCTTGCTCGAAAGCCAGTCAAATTTGACTCTAGGGGGCAGTGCTCATCTCCATTTCCAAGCTGAAGAGCCAGTGCTGTCCTAAGGTGTTTCCGTGGTCATGTGGCTGGCATGACTAGATGCTGAGGCACACAGAATGCTGTTACCTTCCCACTGAAGCGGTACCTATTTATCTATTTGCAATTTCTTGCTTTCAGACTGGTAGGTTGGCAGGAGCTGGGGCCAGAGGCGGGAACTCACTCCATCATGCAGCACTTGGGTCTTGAACTGCCGAACTACTGATCTTCCGGTCTGCAGTTCAGTGTCTTTACCACTGAGCCAAGTTACACCTTTCTAAATCCTTTGAAGTCAGTTGAATATGCCCTGTTCACAAGTCACAATGAATGCACACCCAATCAATGAATAGTGTGTACTTGATTTTTCTTTAGAGGTGCATTAAATAATTCTCATGGTACATTCAATGCATGTGTGATTGAAACCCTGCATTTATCCAGGTACTGGTCCCCAGCTAAAGTGAATGTATACTGGCTGATTCTTACAAATGGATGGACATTCATACGTGAAAGATGTACCTGTGCTCACCGTGACGTGTGAGCAGGGCTTTAGAAAGGTGCAGTTGTAAGTTTGACTGGACTGTAGAGCAACATATGCATATCATATAGATGAAAGAATATGATGTCTTCGGACACTGTCACACTGGATGACCCGCTGATGGAATCTCTATTCTGAATAATATGCAAACCTTCACATGTGCAGAGGACCTGACAGCAATCGCAAGCATTGTCATGGATGCTGCTGTACTCTTTGGCTTTGACAGACACTGATGGGGAAGCTCTACTTGTGCACATGGAGCTGCTTTCTTGGATCGCAGTGCATACATCCTTCCCCCTCCTCTTTCGGTTCTCTTATTATTTATTCAATAAATTCTTTTTTCCCCTTGCTGACAGCAGTTGTATGTATAAATGTTCCTTTCTTTACCGGTTAAATGCTAATGTTTTATTTATGTGCAGTGAAGAGAGAGAAAATAACTGAATTGCTGTTTACCTAACAAGCTGCACAAAAAAAATGCAGTAACATAATAGTGGAGTTCATAAGTATCCTGGCTTGTAATTTTTGGTGTCAACATTAGAATTGCAGAAAGAGCTTATGCAGACATTGCACGTATGCAAGTGCGGTTTTCGATCTACATCTATAAAAATAACATCTGTTTAAGCATACATTACATTTAAAAATAACTGTACAGTGATCAGCTGGTTAAGTACAGTTAACCAGATGTCGTTTTAAAAGTGCCAGATGGAACAATGAAACTAAGATTGAAAATTAAAAAATACTGTGAAAGGTCAAATCAATTAAGCAACCTGTTTTGTTGGCATGTAACAGTTAAAAGTAAGTTTTAACTACTTAAGGAGTGAGCAGTATGAAGATGAAGTAGTTAATTTTAACTTGTTATTTAAAAAACGATAAAGATAAAATGTTACTTAGTTGTAACATTTAGGATTGCCTGATGAGCCCTCCCCACAAACACCTTCGAGAAACATAATTAAAATATACACTTTTTTGAAATGTAAATAAAATTGGCAACTGAATTTGTGCTGCTAGAGCATATATAATAATTTGTTATCCCTGCATGCTTACTACATTTAATTAGATGGTAGTAAATCCTTATTTTTTAAGATGAAAAGTTTTGCAAATGTCGCACATATAAATTAGTGAATGAAAACACAGACCATGGATACAGCTTTCCCCCCTAAATTATTTTGAAATTGACTTTTCCCCATAGGTCACATAATACGCTGCAGAGCAGAATTTAGCAGGGAAGAGAGGAATATACACCAACAGATCTATCAGCCATCAAAGGCTCCTTCAATTGTGTCAGGGTTCTGAAATTAAGGTCCAACAACCCTGTGAGGTAGGTTAGGCTGAAAGAGAGTGACTGGCCTTGCAAGCTTCCATGGTGGAATAAGGATTCAAACTTGGTTCTCCTAGATTGCACTCTGACACTTTAGCTACTATACCATGCTTGTTTCACCCACTGTGCTGAATGAATCACCTCAGTTACCAGGGAAGAGGAACATATGGTCATTGTTGGATGATTAAAGTGGCCTACTTCTATTATCAAGCACTGAGTCACAGTTCATTCCCTCTTTATGCCTGCATAACAAATGTATCTTTTAAATTATCAGTCTGGATAGATTGCATTACCCACTACAGTCAATGAATCAATTGCAAAAACTGATCACAGGATTAACTGAAATCATGAACAGATGCCAAAGGCACATGGAGACATCTAAGTGGTAAGTCTCAGCTCAAAAATCTCTGGACCATTGAAATGCCACCCAACCAAGCAGTAGTGCTCATGATGTGCATAATTTTAGTGAGTGGGAGGGGCCCACAACTGTTTTTCAATTGTTGTGAGAATAAAATAGATATGGGGAGAAAGATATTGTAACCTCCTTAGAGACTCATCTGGGAATAAAAATAGTGTATAGAAATAAATAAATTAAATAAAGCTGTGATAACATGGCTGTTTAGCACAAGTGGTTACCTCATGGGTACAAAGTTGCTTTGCATGGTTCTATGCCTGAGACAACGTCTCTAGGGTAGTTCAAACACTGGCTCACCTCACATGTAATCAAGGGAGTTTGAGCCAGGTACACATGTTGGATGATCGTATTCATTCAAAGTTCTCAGCAACTCTAGCAGAGCCCAAATCATTTCTAAGACCCATACAATCCTGAGTTCACCATTACAGGGGTGTGCATTCAGCTATATCCAAGCCAAAAAAAAAAAACCCGAAAAAACCTAATCAAAATTTTTGGCTATTCTTTCAGCCCAGTATAGATCTGAGTTTTTTTTTTTTCCAGCTGTCCAAAATAAACAATCCCCCCAAATCCCAAAAATGTTTTTGGGACCGCTGAATAGCCAAAGTTAATAGGGGTTTAAAAGGATCACAGCCCCTTTAAATGCCTTCCAGGTGAACTTGCCACTTGGAGAAGGCATTTAAAGGGACTGCAAGCCCTTTAAAAGCCTTTGGAGTCCACTCACAGATTGCCAAAGGCATTTAAAGGGACCTCAGTCCCTTTAAACACCTTTTCCCCCCTCCATTGAAACCAATGGAAGATGGGGAGCACCTTATTTGGTGGTCCCCTGATCCAATCTTTTTGAAATTTAGGAAGGGGGGTTGAGGAGAGGCACTAGCAGTTATGCAGCAGCTATCCTGCAAATTTAGTGTCTCTACCTCAAAAAACAGCCCCCTGACCTGATACTCCCAGGCTCCTGGATACCCCCAGATTGATTCTCCATTATGTCCTATGGGGACCATTGACTGTAATGGTTCCCATAGGGTATAATGGAGCTGATTTCCAAAAATTCCTGAATCACACCATACTGGTATTGAGATTCGAGAATACCAGAAAATACTGATGTTTTTCGGGTTCAATATACCCAAGCCCGAAAAATACTGATTTTTTTTTTGCACACCCCTAATACATAAATATTATGGACAGCAAATGATTTGTTTATAAAGCAACATCCATGCACATCATGCTTTAAAGACTGATGTAACAAAATATCAGGCCCTTGATGCAAAACACTTTTAATTACACTATTTGCCACTGGGAAGATGCTATTCATAAAGCAAGGATTCATCTAATCAGGCCATTTTTTCCTTCCTGGGACTCTTTGTAAAAAAAAAAAAAAAGAACTCTTAAGTATAACTTGCTTGCTTTCCCCAAAAAACCTTTCCTAAATACACCTTCTTTTCAGATCCAGGTAGAAGGAATATCTCTGTCACTCATGGAACACAAAAGGGCAATAAACAGCATGGGCGCAGTTTGTATTTATCACCATCAGTTTCTGAACGGAAATCTGTGGTGTGCTAATGTGTACATCATCTGGTATACTGAAAGAACTCCAGTGGCCCATATTTACTGCATGCCAGAGAGCCATGTAAACAGGAGGGTAACAGCTGAGGCAGGCTTTTTCAAGTTCATCTTGGAGGGTTACCAAGTGACCTGGAGGTTTGTGATTGTGGAGGAGTGAAGCCATTAGCTCAGCAGTTGGCTGGGATTTCTTTCTCTTTTTTTGTCCAAATAAGACAGTGAGAACAAATTATTCAATAAGAATCTTTTTGTTGTTTTGGTGACAAATGAAATCCGTGGATGCCTAAAGTATATGGAAACATGGGTTGAAAGTATGCCATCAACCATGATTTTACCACACAGGTTTTTGGACTTTATCATAATTCATCCATCTAAGTAAAGCTGTTGGTCTTTTACGAAAATTACTTAAACTTCTCAAAGTTGACTCTAGGCAGTAATTTATCATTATTTAAGATATATATTACATTTCTTAATGTAAGAGGTATTTTCAAACTGAATTGGTTGCTATGCATTGCTATCTAGAACCATATATTAAAAGTGAAGAATTGAAGATCACATTTTATTTATGTATCTTAAGACTGTATATGCCGTTTCTCCAGAGGCCTACTCATTACACCTCCAAAGTAAATATACACTACAGTGTGCACACCCATACACAATAATAGCCTTTTAAAACAACATAAGAATTATCAATAATTAAAAAGCTGGGGCATAAAATGGCATAAAACCACATTCAACAGACTGAAGATGGCATCGATAAAAGGGCCTCAGGCTACAAGCAGAACATAAGGGCAGCTACAAAAGATGGAGCCCCCTCATTTAAAATCCATATTAGGATAATGGTGGCTCAAGTATGCTGATCTTTTAAATTATTTCAAAGACAAATTAATACAGGGCAGAAAATAAAATCCAGCTCCTGCTAATGGAAGAGTTCGTGGACGCATACTTTCTTTACTTTCCCCTTCACCCCGTAGACCCTGCATCCTGCTCACCCCGCCAATTTACTGTTGGTATAGTTATGGATTCTGGGTTGGAAAATTTCTGGAGATTTAGGGGGTGAAACCTAGGGAGGGCAGGGTTTGGGGAGGGGAAGGACCTCAGCCAGGATATAATGCCACAGAGATCATCCTTCAAAGCATCCATTTTCTCCAAGGGAACTGATCTCTGAAGTTTGGAGACCAGTTGTAATTCCAAAAGATCTCCAGACCCCACCTGGAGGTTGGCATCCCTAGCTATCAAAGATCAAAAGCTGCTCCAGAACAAATTTTTGTGTTTTGACACAGGGTCCTCCTGATCCTGAAGCAAGGAGGCAGAATGAAGTCAAATGGACCCCCTTGTGCGAATGTAGTCCAGCAGAGCTGATTCTCTTATTATTTCCAAATGTGTACATAGATTTGAAAATGTCATGAAAAGCGGTATAATTAAAAAAAAACTATTTTAAAGGTCTCCCTCATTGCAATGCTATGTAGGATGACTACTTCCTTACTTGTAACGCCCTCGTGCACTGCTTATCAAAGGAACAGATTTAGTAGGATAATGTCTGCTACCAATATTGCTTGATTTGGATAGGGTATTTTCTTGTCCTCGGCATCTAGAACCTCAGGATGTTTTTCTCCCTGCAATTTTCCTTGCATACACATGAAGCAATGCACTGATCTGAGTCATTAGGTGGAAATAAGTGACTCTGAATTCAATTACAGTCACTGTCAAGTAATATGTAGACTTGGTATTTTATTTGAAAATGTATTTGTTAAATGAGGCTCAAGGTGGCTATAAGTTTGGGGGCAAAATGGTGTCATTTCATTAATATAGTTGTAGGCAGTTTTAATTATTTGTAAGCTATACCATCTGGGTATACTGTTTTTTAAGTAATGATTTTTAACATATAAAATATATGACTGTTTTGGAGAACGGCTATGGAGAGTAGCTATATTTAGAAAGGTAGGGCTTAAAATGTATTATTTATATAAGCTTCCTTCACTTCTAGTGCCTCAGTCAGTATAATACACTGCTTGTTTTATTTTATTTTATATTCCAGTGGGCAATCCCAGTATCTTCCAATGCACAAATATTTGGCAAAGTTTACACTCCTGGCTTTCTCTTTTCTTGAAACATGATTGCTTGGGCAAGATGTGTGGCCATTTTACAAATCGAATATTTTAGGGCAAGACTGTCTCCAACCTTCTATTTATCTTCATTTCATTTCTTGGAGTGGGGGAAGGAAGTAACTCTCTTTGTGTCTCTCTCTGTGTGTCTCTGTGTGTGCGCGTTTCATTAGTAAGGCTGTCATTTTTAATCCTTTCTTTCAATCATTTTTCCTCCAACATGAAACATTTGGGTCTAACACACTTGTAGAGACTGTTCAGAGTGTAACACGAGTAGCATTTTCAAAATCTAAAACAGAAGAGCGCCATGAGAATAGAACAAAAGAAATTAAAACACTAGATATGCCACAGTTGTCTTATGCAGCAGTTAGAAATTTAATTATTTTATCTCATAGAATAATGTGCCCTTCAGAAATCATTTTGGACTAGATGTTTCAAACCAATGATCTGTAGTTAATTATCTTTAATAACTGTTGCACATTATGGTTAGATCTATGTTTTTGCTAAACCAATTAATAATATCTTCATTAGTATAAAGACAAGGTAGCTGGATTCTTTCATTTTTCACATTGAAAGAGTAGATATTTTAAACACTGTAATTTACTTTAGCCATACATTCCTGATGATATGACTAATTAATGAGACTTCAAAGACATATAACTTCCAAAAGCTACTTATTTTCAAGTCATTGTTGAACATTTAATGACATTATGTTGAGGCCTTCCCGAAACCCTAACTGTCTGAGTGTTGAATATGCTAAACCTTTTTAAATCGGCAAGCCAAATGAAGCTCTGAGTAATGCTTAATGGCAAATGGAACCAATATTTCTTCTTAAGAAACCTGTTGCATGCTGAAGTAACTGTGAAAAGTTGATCACATCTCTTTGTTCATGAGTTATGGCTGTCTGCTGGGCAAAGTCGTTTAGTTTTATAGAATGTTGGGTAGAGACAAAAGGAGCGTCTTCAATAAGCTTTCAGCCCTGGAAGTTTGAGGTTTGGGTACATTCAGAAGTATTTAGTTGTTCAAACATCCTGCTCTAGTTAAAACAGTATTAGTCAGAGCTAAACTAGTTCTGAAAAGGACATCCCTATGGTGAGCTCTCCCTTCCTTGGGCCCTTTCACTCACACTAAATAACACAGTTTCAATCTACTTTGCATAGGGTTGCCAAGTCCAGGTTGGAAAATACCTGGGGACTTTGCGGGTGGAGCCAGGAGAAGGTGAGGTTTGAGGAGGGGAGAGGCCTCAGCATGGTGCAATGCCATAGAGTCCACCCTTCAAAGCAGCCATTTTCTCCAGGGGAGCTGATCTCTGTCAGCTGGAGATCAGATGTAAAAGCAGGAGATCCCCAGGCCCCACCTGGAGGGTGGCAACCTTAACTTTGCAACTGGATTTTACTGTGTGAAATGACAAAATCCACTTGCAAAGGGCTGCTGAAGTGGACTGAAACTGTATTACTTAGCACGTGTGAAAGTGCCCACAGTATCATCCCATTGCATAATTCCATGTCATTGTTTAATACTGCTGCTGCTGCTGCTATGAGTGGAAAGAACTTATAATGAGTTGGCTCTTGTGAGTATTCCTGGATGAAGGGAAGAACTCATAACAGAAATGCAATTTTCAGTGGCATCCCTAACAAGGGCCTAACATGTTGCCCAATAGACTAACTCCCATGAAAAAAAATGTACTTATAAAAATAGATTATATGGCATAGAGTATGGGAAATGGTGTTTTAATTTTAATTGAGAAATGTGGGCATTCAAATTAATGCATTTTAGCCTGGTTCTGTGCAGCAATGCAGTTTTTACTAGGTCTACCAATTGCACAGCTTTTGATATCTAGAAGAATAAGTTCTAGGTTCTTCCTCTGATCTTGAAATTTCCCCATAATTTTACTCATCATGAAAGTCATCACCAAAGAGAGGAGACAGAGTAGAAGAGGGATTATACTGACAGTAGGGATCTCTTCCCCTTGGAAGAAAGTTTGGAGGTGGATCAAAAGAACCTTTCATCTCTTTCCATGACTTCAACTCTAGATGGTGTATCCAATCAGTGGAAGAAGAAAAAGCAGGATTAAAGAAAACTTAGAGGCCCTCTGCCCCACTCATCTCCTTCCACATAGTTCACTATGCTCTGCAACTATGGTGAAAGTCCGTTTTTGTAGTTTTGGACAAGAAAATCAAACCTGATATTCAGTTCTGCCCTAGCCATTTTTCTCTGTGGTCTAATGAATGGAGATTAGCATAGCCTTCAATTCATCCATTGGTTTGTCATGTGGTATTAGGTAACTGCTTGCATTTCAACTCAGTTCTCAGTCCACAGGATGGAAATAATAGCATCCTACCTCACAAGGTTGCCATGAGGACGAACGTATTGTAACCTGTATAGAGCTGTGCAAATCTGAAGCCTTGTATAAATGATACATGGTGGGAATTGATTGGTGAGATCTGAGGTGTTGAAGGATCCTTATTCTTGCCACCAATTATGATTGGGTGAATTCAGATGGCCAGCTTGCTACATGGGAAATGTGGGGAAATTTGCTCGCTTTTGAAATGTGTGCTAGCATTCTGCAATACAGACAACCATTGCTGTTGCTCCACCTGTAGTCGCTGACTTGTTCCATCGCTACAGAGTGAAGATATATCCCTCCATGCATTACTGTAGCCTTCTGTCACTACTTCCAGGTCTGCTACTTACACAAGTAGATGGTTGAGTAGGAGGTTAAAACAAGTCATTGTAGCACAGAATATAAGTTATTGACATGCTTTTTTCTCCATGGGTTCTTTACTTGAGTAGAATTTGCTTTTTTATAGTTCTTTTGTTATGCATACCACCTCTGCGGAGCAAAAAGAATGGAGGGGGGAAATTTTCCTACAATTTTCCACATGAACATTTAAATTTACAGGTATATAAAAACAGACCACCTAACCCTACCACCCAACACATAAATAAATACAGCTTTGGAGATATTATGGTATGGCTCCTCAGTAAGGAAAAAAAAACACCTTCTAAAATACCAAAACATAAATGAAAATTAAACAACCCCCGCAACAATGCTATTCAAATATTTCTAATGCCACAAATATATTTTGTAAAGTTGAATCTGAAAAAAACCTCTTATTTCAAAGAAGACTCTAATGATGAAACTCTGTAGGTTAGAAAAGTACTTTCCCTACCCAATGTCAGTAGCCACAGCTTATTAATGTAAATGATTATCCAGCCATGTTGGAAATGTGACCATGCCTGACTGCTTGCTACACTTCCACCTCACATAAGACTGCATGGCAGAAACTTCTCCACCACCACCATTTTACAAAGAAATGAGCAATTTCATAGTCGAAAACCCTATTGTGAAGTAAGCTGGTCATCTGAATTGGCTCACAGATGCAAGTATTACAGGGTGGAATGTCTATTAATTTCTAGTAAAAAGAGATAGAAAATGAAGCAGGAAGACTTAAATACTGTTCCTGCTACAGCGTTCTTTATTCACCTTGGATACTGATTTTTTTTTTTAAGCAACATGTTTAGGACTCTGTTGGAGCCAGAAATCTATAGTGGCTTTCTTGAAAATGACCAATTCAATCCAAGTTGTAGTGACTCAGCAGGAAGACCACTAAGAAATCATTTTCTAATAGGAAACACATCTTGAAGACTTATCAGCTTGGATATGATTGGGAAACTGTGACATTTTTCTCAAATGCCAGCACTTCTCAAAATTTGTGTTTTATTGCCACTGAACTGTATATTGTGCCAAGGTATCTTGATGCTGTTTTTTTATGAAAACTTCTAGAAGATTCAAAAATGTATAAGGAATTATGGCCTTGGTCCTCTGCACAGTTTACTGAGAGGAAACCCTGTTGGATTCAATGGGGCTGACTTCCAAGAAAACATGCATAGGATTGAATTCTATAGCTTACTCACTACATTTCACAGTATTCTGTTTTTATAGAAAAGAGGACCAAATTTATAGTTTTCCTTCTGGTATTTCATGGTGGGTATTTCAAGGTGGGTGTTTGTCTGTCTGTAGCAGTAGAAAAGAGCAGGAATCCAGTAGCATAGAATTGGGCATCCTAAAATTTGTGGCAGGGTATGAGTTTTTGTGAGTTATCTGAAGAAGTGTGCAATGACTAATGAAAGCTCATACCCTGCTACATATTTTGCTACTGGACTCTTGCTCTTTCCTTCTGGTATTAGTTAGTTTCCAATGTGATCCAGTTCTGGGATCATCCATATACCTAGCAAGCATACCTTCCCTATTTTCTGGTTTCCATTTGGTAAGACAAAAGCTGTTTTCACGTTACAGGGAATGCATGTACATCCTTTACAAGTAAAACATAGATCACTTTACAAATAAAAATGGGGACCAACACCTGGATTACTCTGGAGTTTCAACCACATGTTCAGCTGTTTATGCAATGACTGTAACATGAGAATTACTCAATAGACATAAGAACATAAGAGAAGCCAATGTTGGATCAGGCCAATGGCCCATCCAGTCCAACATTCTGTCACACGGTGGCCAAAAACACCAGGTGCCCTCAGAAGGTCCAGCAGTGGGGCCAGGACACCAGAAGCCCTCCCACTGTTGGCTCCCCCCCCCTCCCCGTTAAGCACCAAGAATACAGAGCATCACCTGCCCCAGACTGAGAGTTCCTATCTATACCTTGTGGCTAATAGCCACTGATGGATCTCTGCTCCATATGTTTATCTAATTCCCTCTTGAAACCGTCCATGCTTGTAGCCGCCACCACCTCCTGTGGCAGTGAATTCCATGTGTTAATCCCTCTTTGGGTAAAGAAGTACTCCCTTTTATCTGTTCTAACCCGACTGCTTAGAATTTCATTGAGTGCCCACGACATAACAACAACTCAAGTGTGTACTGTAAACAGATTGAACTTGAGTTCCCTGTAACTTCTGAACAGGGCTAATGTCTGGCATTATTTGATTTTACCAGCACTCTGGAAAGAGGTGGTTATTTACCAGTAATCTTTATGGGTACCCATTGTGCTTATTGAAGCTATCAGATGCAAAGTGGTGCCAAATGTGCATGTTTTGCTTTCATTTGAATGCAGTAGTGACACTTCTCCACCCTGGAATTTAAAATAGTGGAACTGAGAATGTCTAGGGATAAAGCAGGGTGAGACCAAATTTCACTTCTTTTTTGTAAGATATAAACCTAAGGGTCTTTATTTTCACATTTTTCATTATTATTTTCATGTCAATTGTGCATTGTGTAAAAATAGCATCTGTATACAAAAGGCATATAAAGAGCACATAAATGGAATTAAAATGTGGTAAATGAAACAAAAGAATCCTCAGCACCAACAGTGAAAATCAGGAGAGCCAAAAACTCACTCTGCACAGGCCACCCTTGAAACTGAGGCAGAAATTACAACTGGTCCAGAATGCAGCAGCCTGGGTTGTTACTTGAACCCCTCTGACAGCACACATTCAACTGGTGCTTCGCCAGCTGCACTGGTTCCAGGTTGAATACTGGATCAGATTCAAGGTTCTGGTATTAACCATCAAGGCCCTAAATGGTATCAAGGGGACCACCTCTTCTAGCATTATGCTCTGGGGAGAAGAACCTTTTGGTGATCCCTGGCCCCAAAGGTATCCAGCTGTCCTCAACCGGACCCAAGGCATTTTCGCCTTTGGCGCCGGCCAGGTGGAATTCTCTGCCTAATGACATCCAGATCCTGCAGGACCTACTACAGTTCTGCAGGGCCTGTAAGACAGAGATGTTCTGCCAGGCCTATGGTTGAGGACAGCAACTGTTTTTCATTGGGCCTGAACTCCCCCTCTCTCATGGGACATTTATTAATCTTTACATGCCATCTGAAATAGTTACAGAATTTTTTATTGTTTTAATCCTTGGGACCACCCTCTCCAGGTATACCTCCCAAAGAACACTATGCTCTGCAGATAAGAATTTACTTGCAGTACCAGGCCTGAGAGACATCTGGTTCTCCTTGACCAGGGCCAGGGCTTTTAGTGGCCCGGCCCCAACCTGGTGGAACAGGCTTTACAGTAACATCCATGCCCTGTGGGACTTAATGCAGTTCTGCAGGGCCTATAAGGCAGAGTTGTTCAGCCAGGCATTTGGTTGAGGACAGCGATAGGATCTATCTGGCTGGTACTCTTACCCCTTGCCTCCCCTCTGCAAGGCGGTAGCACAATTAGAAGTTTCAACCACCATCCACTACTGTAATTTTATTGTAATTTTAATGTTTTAACCACAAATTAGAATGAATATGGTTGTTTTATCTATCGTTGTACACTGCCCTGAGCCCTGTTTACACGGGAGGGTGGTATAAAAATTGAATTTAATAAATAAAGGGTTTTAATCCATTAGTAAATGTATTTATTCAAATGTTGTTCACTGCCCTGAGCCCTATGCCTAGGGAAGGGCAATCTATAAACAAACAAACAAACAAACAAATAAATAAAACAATGACACCATAGGGTATCCAAATGAAACAAAAATTATATTCATTCATGCCTAGAAAGGACCTTTATTTTAAAAATAGGTTGTAAAACGCTTCCCAGGAAGTAAACCAGATTGAGTAAACAGGACTTAAACATGTGTAAGATTGTTAAATCCCCATCACTTTTAATAGGATTTATTCATGAATTTTCCCATTATCCTGAAGCTTGAATAGTTACTTACCATTAGTGGACAGCATGGCTGGGATTAGATCTTACAAGAGATGGGGACCCATGATACTTGGGGGGGGAGATTCCTGAAGCCTGCAGCTCCAGGTAAGTCTTCTTCCCCCACCCCACCCCACCCCCACCCCAGCTCCAAGGCCCGAGTGGCTGAGGGCTGCACGAACTGGCGATTCCCCCTCTCCCTTGGTGATCCCCCCCCCGGCGATTTCCCCCCGGCTCCAAAGCCAGCCACTCAGCCAGCAATTCCCCCTCCCCCCTGGTGATTCCTCCCCGGCTCCAAGGCCCGGGCTAGCAATACCCCCCTGGCTCCAATGCCAGTCACTTGGCCAGCGATTCCCCCTCCCCCTGGCAATCTCCCCCAGAACCAAGGCCAGCCACTCGGGCTGGCGATTCCCCCTCCCCCAGCAATTCCCCCCCCCCCCGCTCCAAGGTCAGCTGCTCGGGCCAGTAATCCCCCCCCCCCCGGCTCAGCCTGAGCAGCTCTCAGCTGCCAGGCCGCTGGAGAGGTCTTTAACTTTTGGGGGGATTTTCCTGCACTCGTGGAGAGTCCCCCACATGTGCAGAAAAATCTCCCTGCCCCCCCCCCCAGGGCCACCCCGCACGGATTTAGATATCCGCATGCAGGGGGTGCCTTTGGAATTAGATATATAGATGAGAGGCATACAGTAGTAGAAAAAGAAACTATTTATAGCCCATTCTTCACTACTTGAAGGAGTCTCAGAGCAGCTTACAATCTTTCCCTTCCCCTCTCAACAGCAGACACCCTGTGAGGTAGGTGGGACTGAGACAGCTCTTTTGAAAACTGCCCTTGAAAGAACAGCTCTGAAAGAACTTATGACTGACCTATGGTTGCTCCAGCAGCTGCATGTGAAGAAGTGGGGAATAAAACCCAGTTTTCCCAGATTAGAGTCTATTCTCCTAACCACTTCACCAAACAGTCCTAAGCAGAGCTGTACCCTTCTAAACCCATTCAAGTCAATGGGCTAAGAAGGCTATAACTTTGTTTAGGATGGCTCTGTTGGAGCCATGTCAATCTAAGTCTCTTTGCCTCTTCCTTATAACATCTTTATAATTACAAAATGTTTCCTGATGCTGCTACACTGGACATTGCCTCATCTCCATACTCCAGTCCTCTAGAGACAGGACGATGTATGGATCATGTCATCTCATCCTGCATCATGTTACACTAGACACTGTGTTGGGTCCAGCCAGCTTTTTCACTTAGCCCTGGCCCTTTCTGCACTCTCCTTTTAATCCACATTGACCGCAGAGTCCTCTAAGCAATTCTAAAATTGAGTTCAATCTTCTTTTTATTCTGGGTTTTCTTCCCCCATTCTGCATTACATTACCTTCCTTCAGTGGTCAGCCCAGTTTCAGCCTGTTGTTGCCCCGAGTTATTTGGATGCTGTTTTGCCGTGGACTTAAATTGCCTCAACATGAACACTGAGAAAATCTGGAGTGGCAGGCAGAATTAGTTGCTTAATTCAACTCACCACACCCTTCTGTAGCAACCCTTTTGTTCATGTACTTCCCATGATTCGCCGCATAACATTTGTGGGGGGAGGTCAAAGGAGATCCATCATTCCTTTTTAGACAACTGAAAGGCTGGCTAAATCCAGCCCAATATAAAGAGAAGGCGGGGGGACATGGAGTGTTAGCCACTGGCTATCTTTTAGGGATGAAAGACACTTCTCTCAAGGCACAAGCTAGCCCTCTATCTACTGTATCATACTGATCTAAGCAAATATATGTTTTAATATATTATGCAATAAGCATAACTGTATGATTGTTATGCAGGTTTTTTTCCTAGAGTGGCACAGGTGTTTTGTAAGGGGTCCTCAGATCCATATGTGCATTAAGCATTGTAATTTTGATCTTCTTGTCATTATGTATTTCTCAGTCATTGGATACCAATAATACAAATACTGTCATGTGGGAATCATGCAATATTTAACGCTAAAAAAGGGTCCTTATACTCAAAAAGGTTGGAAACTGCTGGTCTAATACATTGAGGATGAATGGGAAGTAAATTAAAAAAAGAGAAAAGGGATTTTGAAAACTCCATTAAGTTCAGAGGTGCTGCTGGTAAACACGAAGAAGTTGTGAAAATCCCCCCTCCCCAAAGCCAAACATATGAACAAATGATAAACACAGGGTATACCGAAGGTTTTACTGAAGGGTCTTTGAGGCAAATCTCCTGTGTAATCAAAGGAAGGCCCCATCGAATGCTAGGACAATTCCTAATCAAAATCAAGACTTTGCCAGGCGTTCGCACAATATCAAATTCAATGAAGCTAGATCTTCTTTTGAGATTAAACATTTTTTTTAATACACTACAACCGCCTCTGTACATTGGAGTGCTCCTTATATAGGATCGATGAGGGGGCTACCTACGTGGGCAACATACAGATAACAAAGAATTAAGTTTCTATTATAGAAGCTTGGTTATCAAAAATAAACCTCACTGGTTCACTTCAATTATTGTTCATAACCCTCTGGCTTCTTCAGTCTTAATTAATCAATGAGAAGGAATTGTCTATTTGACTCTCCTTGAGGAATTTCAGCCTAATACGAACCAGCAAGGAATGGACAATTCACTTCAAAACGTGTCTGGAGTTATATCTGTTCAACAACAAAGCCAAAATTGACCTAATCAGACATCAGATCTTTTTTTATGCCTGACCGAGCCCCCTATTTTAATTCCTGTATTGGTGGTTGTCATAGGAAGCCTGTCTCCACAGCAAGAACCATTCATTTTTAACAGACCAGTAAAGGATGTCTGCCTTGCTATAAGGATACATAGTACTGCAAAATGTACACCCCAAGTTCATTTCATTTCTAAAAGCCTTGCCGACATATCCCGTGAAAGGCTGTGCGTGGCAGCTGAACTTTGGCAAGGAACTATTTGCCCAAGTCAAAAGCCTTTCTCTAGGAGTCAGGACTGTCCACAAGGCGGCAGTCAAGCCCCTTGCATCCACAAGATCTTTCTCACTGTGTTCCTCAAACGCTGGCATCGTATTTACATGTATTTCATCCAGAAACTCTCCGTAGCGACTTTTTTCATGCTGCCTTTTGCATCGAGAAGTTTTTAAAAATCCCTACATATAATGCATACTATGTTGTCACAAGTCTTTACAGTGTTCATGACCAAAATCCTACATGCATAACCCAAAAATACACTTGTCCCCCCACATAGTTACATTTTACAAATACAAGTTCAAAACTATATTTTCCAATGCAACATCCAGCCACCTTGAGAACAAAAGCGCAGAAGAAAGGCAGGGTATAAACATTCTAGATAAGAAAATAAATAAATATGAACTGATCTGTGTTCAAGGTGCGGAATGTGACTTACTAAAGTTTTTAATTAAAGATAAAAGATTTGCCAAGGTTTACAAACCATGCTGATGGCTTTCTTGATTTTCAGATTAAATAACTTTTTCAAAAAACCTTTTCAACTGTTTTGATAATCTCATGGTCTGTGTACATATGTACATGCTTATGCATCAGTTATGCAAGCCCTTGAGAATTTATTTATGTGGAAAGGTATTTAAAAATCTGATAATAATTTGAAGCTTCACAGGTCTTTCATAGGAGCAAGGGTCCTTTTTTTGTGTGTATGGAGGACGTTTTCACTTAAATGGCAGTTATGGAAACATCCACGAAGGGAAGTGATTGGTGCAAATATTAATGTTGTAACTGCACAGAATTTCACAATCATTCTGTTTATTTGAAAAAAAAATCAGTTGAATCTTAACAGTATGAGACCTGGGATGTTATGTATGGTGCAAGTATAATGACCTTAGCATGGGACCACAGTCCCCTGTATCTGCAAAGAAATCCTACACATAAATCAGAACTTACTCTAGAGAGTGAAGCAGGGATACTTCCCATGGTTGACTGAAAAAGAATAGGCTTTTATACCCTGCTTTTCTCTGCCTGAGAAGTCTCAAAGCAGCTTAAAATCTCCTTCCCTTCCTCTTCCCACAACTGGCACCTTGGGAGGTAGGTGAGGCCGAGAGAGTTCTGAGAGAATCAAACCCGGTTCTCCTGATCAGAGTCCGTCATTCTTTACCACTATGCCACACTGGCTCTCAGCATGATTGGTTAGTCAGTACCAATGGTCCTGCTAAAGTCTGGAGTCCTGTGAGCAGAAATTCTGTGTTGTGAGCTGCTGGCATTAAAGTTGTGAGCGAGCAAATTGGCTACTACATAAATTAGTTGGCTCTGGAGCCATCCTTCCTGAGCTGAGGCAAAACTGTGTGAGCCAGGGGCTAAAAAACTGTGAGCTAGCTCACACTAACTCAGCTTAGAGGGAACACTGGGTACCTAGAAAAGACATTTCAGCTAGCATCACAATGTGTTTAAATGCTGTTCTTTTCTATATGTGCTATCAAAATTGGACTGGAATGTACCCTGTTCAGCACAGCAAATTCCCAGAGAATATCAAGCAGCTTTTTAAAAAGAGGAAGGCTCAGCTTCAGTTATGCTCTCTTACCCATACTTACATCATAGAGTAAAATCAGCATCTACAAATGAGAAGGATGTTTTGCATTCAAAACAAGGCTCTATCCTGCATTCAACAGAACAATTAGTACAAGCCTGATTGTCTGAGGGACCAGGTGTCCCATTTTAGACCTTTCTGGAAACCTGCTTTATGTGCTTCTGCTACCTCACCTTTCAGTGCTGCTCTATCCAGAACAAGTGCTTCTAGACTTACTGTGAGAAATCTTTGATCAGGAAATTGTGCGGAATAATTTGAAAGATCTGCCAGAGAAAGAAGACCTAGAGAAAGAGCACAGGGAGGAACATTTAATCCTTTACCCTTGTCCTGCCTGGCCAGTGAAAGTCACACCTCAAAGTTGATATTAGCCTATTGCAGAGAGAAGTACAGCTATCCTTCACAAACAGCTGGGTTGAATCCCAAGCACTGTGAAGTTGGTAGAGCAGGACTTCCCCTCCTCTCTCTTCTTGCAGTAGTCCACTTTGCCCACCAAGGTCCTGTTCTGAAGTCAAGACACCCCCCCCCACCGGGACAGAATGGAGAGGCAAAGTGGGGCTGTACAGTTGGAAGGGGAACAGACAAAAATTTACCTCTGCCAGTGGTAGTGCTCCTCCGTCATCAGAACTGCCATGATACTGGTGGAATGATACCTTTGGATCAGAGCCATTATGTTTTGTCCCCATAGAAGAGAGAGCTTTGGGGTAGGGGTGATTTAGATTAGGAAAAAAGCACAGGGGGAAGGGATAAACACCCTGTCACATAACAATTCCTTTTTGTAACTCACACGACATATTATTTGAACTTTCCCCCCTCCCTCAAAGCCAGTGTGGTGTAGTGAATAGAGTGTTGGACTAGGATCAGGCAGATCCAGGTTTGAATCCCCTGCTCTGCTATGGAAACTTGCTGGGTGTCCTTTGGTCAGTCACACACTTTCAGCCTAACCTCCTCCACAGGGTTTTTGTGAGGATAAAATGGAAAAGAGGAGAGTGTTCTAAACCACTTTGGGTTCCCATTGGGGTATAAATGAAGTAATTTTTTTTTAAGTGGAGGATCTTAATTATGAAAAGTGGATTTCCTGCATCACGTCTAGTTTTGCCATCAGCCTCAGTACCCAACTGGCCAGCCTAGTCCAAGGCTGAGGACAGACTGGTAATGTGGCCCAGGATGAGTCCACTTTAGAAGTGGGGGAAGGGAAGCAGTCCAGACAGCCGCAGCTGTCCTCCATCTCCCTTCCGTACTCACCCATTTCTGAAGCGCTTTCATGATGCCTCAGCCGGACACCGGCAGAAAGTGGTGTCCAGAGGACTTCTTCTGCTTGAATCCCACTTCCTGGCTGTGTGGATGGGAAGAAGCGGGATTCAAACAGAGGAGGCGGTGTGAACACACTGCCATGGAGAGATGTGCATATGCGCATATGCACTCTGTGTGCCATTGGGTCATGGTCAAATTGCTGCTGCACCCATGTGCCGGTTGCCAAAATGGCCCCGCCACGTGCTGTGGAGGCTGGCCCGCCGGGGCCACTCCACAGCAGTGTGTATGTGTCATTGCGCCTCCTCCCCAGGATGCTCCCGCATAAGTCTGGCCAGTGTGAATGGTCAGCCCCGGGCCACTTTGCCCTGCTGCCATTCCACATCATATTCCCAGTCTGTCCTCAGCCCAAATATTCACTGAGAGAAAACAGTAGCTGGCAAACAGCTGAGTTCCTCAAAGACCTCTGAGCATTCTGAAATTAATTGGGAAGATGAGTCTCTAAGTGCCTAACAAATACAGTGCATTTCATCCATATACCTGAAATTAAAAAGGCTGTTCAGACCAGATTTGTTTACTTCTTTTCCTCCCACAGAACACTGCATACCTTGAATGTAGGAGTAGTTTGCCAGGTACAAAACACCCCACAGCGTTTGGCACCCACACAACAGCCTTTCTACACTGGTTTTTTCAGTGACTTCCATATCTCTGCTTGTTCTTTACACTGGGCTAAGATGCTCAGTGTTTTCGATACCAATTCTAATTCTTCATGTCTGTGTAAGGATGAGTGTCTCTAATTAATACATTTCCTCAAACAGAGACCTTGAGGATAGACTCTGTCCTGAACTATAGTTCCCTGTACCTCCGGTGGTGTATCTCAGATGATAGCCCCACTGCTGAGTCCTTCAGAAACTTTTAAACTTTTAAAACCTCCTTTCATATTGATTTAAATGTTTGATGTAATAAAGTTACCACAAATTAACCTCCCTGTCATAGAGTCTTTAAATATACCTATTCACTTTGGTATATTTACTATGTAAAGGAGACCAGTTAAAAGCTTGTTCTCTCTGAAATGGTAAATAAAAAGATTTGCTACAGAAAAAAAATTATGGTAGAAGCTCACTGACTGATGATTTTACTTCAGCATCATATTTACCTTGAGGACTGGGCCTGAGATAACATTCCAAAATAACCACTATGTTACGTGAACAATAATGCAAAACCCAGCTGGGACTCCAGTCATGCTGTACTTATAATAAGTCTGGAGACTTTTCAGGGCAATCATTAGCAAAGTTACACCCTTCTAAGCCTTCCTACTGAGCCTAGAGCAAAGACGTGTATATACGTTAATTTATACATTTATTAAATAAATACTGACTTCAATTGCCTTAGGAGGGTATGATTCTCTTCACGACTGCACTGTTACTCTCATTCTTTCTCAAATGAAGTGGAGAGGAATCATTTACAAACTGCACCATATAAGGATATCCCCGTTTTTCTTTACCATCTATTATAAACTTAGTTTGGTCCCTCTGTCAGTTCTCTTAATCTCTTAACACCTCTTGAGAATTTGGGAATATGAGAAACTGTGGAGCCCTACAATACTTACAGTTCATCATCTGGCCTGAAAATTAATGCAACCCAAAAAGAAAACATCTGAGGAAATCCACTACTGACTCACCGTGTTACCATATGCCAGCCGCTAAACACATATACAGTAAAGGTGAAATGGAAATAGATATTGAATCCATTGCTAATATGACTGAGATATTTTTAGGACTGGGATACGACATTACCAAGTAATTCCTCAAGGCCACAGAAAGAGTGATGACATGCTGAGCTTTCTATTTAACAGGAAAATTAAAATTAAAAAATAAAATAACAAAAGAACCATTTAACCAAGCAAATTCCACTGG
Source organism: Lepidodactylus listeri (assembly GCA_029233225.1). Classification (NCBI taxonomy): domain Eukaryota; kingdom Metazoa; phylum Chordata; class Lepidosauria; order Squamata; family Gekkonidae; genus Lepidodactylus; species Lepidodactylus listeri. Next base: position 40,325,083 of record JARCFY010000007.1, read on the forward strand.
AAACAAAAAAGGAGGTGGTTGTAAAGTCCATTAAGTCATAAATAGCATTTTAGAGAATGGAAGAAACATAACAAACAGTTTCCGAGCCTTCACGTATTTGTTTTTCATGGCTATTATTAATAGCTCAGTGCCTGATTAGGTGACAGGGTGGGGTCCAGACTGCAAGATTTCCAGCTCTGCAGAGCTGTGGGTTCTGGATGACTCCCAATGTCAAGGCAGGGATGAAGGGTTTTTTCCCCCTTTACTGGGGAATGTAGCAGAGACTTGGTTATGAAAATGTAAGAGAATTCACCAGTTTGCCTTTTGAAAAGCAGAGAAATCACTGTTGAGGAATCACTGCCCTGGAAATGCCACAATGGGTCATTTACAGCACAACCAAGGAAAATGACACCTTTCCAAGTCCTCTGAAGTCAATGGGCTTAGAAGAGTGTAACTGCTCAGCATGGCACGGTCAGTCTAAACCCCCTGCTCTTAACTAGGTTGTCCTGTACCCATAGCTCGTGACCTTCCAGCTTTTCGAATTGACATAATTCATTTGGGAATTACTTTCTAACAAAGCAGGGTTTTTTCTCCTACTGTATATCTGTATACAATGTATGAGATACATTCTCTGTACACAAAGTTGTGGTGAGGCAACCTACGAGTGAAAAGGCATCAAACCACGTTATTGTTATCAAATTAAACAGTGATTAAAAACAGATCACTGATCACATGAAAAGGCAAAATCAACCAAAGCCAGAATCAAAGCTACAGACATTATTAAGCCTATTTACAAACAGAATTTAAAGAGCAACAATACAACGTTCAAGCTGCAACAGGATATCGAAGAAACTGAGATACCAGAACATACCGTCACTTTTTTAAAAAAAGGTCTTAACTGGATACAAAATAAAAACAGAGAACTCTAAAAAAGCATTGCAGAGATAGGGTACCATGACTACCACTGAAAAGCCCTCCTGTACTGACAGAATACCACTGAATAAAGTAAAGAATGCAAGTTAAGGCAAGGCCTCACCTGCTGATAGAAACTATATAGAAGTGATATAAAAATAGGTTGAGTATATCTATATATTCTTTAATTTTTTCTTTAACTTTCCCATCAGGCAAACATGATTGATGTCTTCCACCCTTTATCATTCCTAAATGTTCCCTTTGCATCCTTTCCACTTTGGTAGCATCTTTCTTGAAATACAGTGTGCAAATCTGTGCACAGGTCTCCAGGTGTCTCATTGACAGCATGGATAAAGCAGCACAAGCATTGCTGCAGTCCTGGAATGTGCTCTGGGTCACAGAATGTTTTAGCACCTCATTGTATCCTTGTCCATTTGATTCTTCTGTGTGACTCAATAATACGACTCTCACTTTTTAAAACTTCTTGGCTAGCTCCATTCTTTAGATAGCAATCCTAAACAAGAGTATTCAGAATTCTACTTGGCTATATTCAGTGGCATTTATTCACAGGAAAGTGTTGTTGGGTTTGCAGTGATCGTTTATCAGTTGATTTTTTTTGTATGAAGCCCAACCCAAACCTTATTTTTTTATGTAGAACTTGCAGCTTTACCAGTTGTGCAGAGTTTGAAACCCATGACTTCAATGGACTTAGAAGAGTGTAACTCTGCTTAACAGTGAATTTAGCATTCAGTCTGCTCTCATTAAGGATAATAATGAACCTCTGTTCATTATGAATTTCTATTTTTAAAAAAAGTTCCAAGTCTGAATTGTACAAAAATAAGAAAATGAAACCAAGGGCATGGTCCCTCTCTCCTTCGGAGCAACCGTGTGCATAGAATTGAATCAAAATAGGGCTCAGTGAAGACTTCTTTCATCTCTCTATGGATGGCTCTCATGTTTATTCACACAGACAAGCCATGATTTCCAATACAAGCTCTATGTCCATCACCTATATACGCATCCAGCCATCCATACAGGTTACATATGCAGTGCCTGTGTGGGATAGATTTTAATTGTTACAAAAGTTATATCCTGCCTTTCTATCCTCCCAAGGGCCACCTAGGTGGCTAACAGATTAAAAATCAGACTTTAAAACCATTAAAACCAACCCTAAAGCAACCACAAATCATTAAAACAATTAAAACCAGAATTAGAATACATGCAATGAAATAAAAAACAACAGTTGAGAAACACTAGGCAATTATAATATCCTTTTATCAGACAGGCCAGAACCTTGACATTTCCTATAGCCTCTTTTCAATGCCTTTGCATTGGTTAGCAGAGAAAAATATCTGATAGCTGTAAAGATATGGATATATATTTCCCTTATTTATATGCCACTGCTTTCAAAGTGGTTTGTTTTTTAATTTATTTACTGGCTTTACAGCCTGCCTTTCTCATTAAGACTCAAGAGCAGATTACAGAATATAAAACAATGCAATCTGACACCATACGAATATCAATGATCAATTAAAATCCAAAATAATTGCCTACAACATGATACATGAGAAACAAAAGGAAAAAAAGAACGGGAAGCAGATATTGTCCATCATCCTTCACTCTACCTTTTGGTGGCTTGCAAGTTGGGTTCATCACACCTGAGTGTTCAACACATCTGATTGTGCTCAGATGTACTGAAACATGTTTAATTGTGAAAGAATCAAAGAGAGGGTGAGCCAGCTGGGGAGCAGACTTAAGAAGCCACCAGGTCAATGATTCCCCCCACCCATTTAGCCACATCAGCTGGTGCAGCTAGCCAATCCATTGCAGGTCCTACCCTGCCAGTCTGAGGGCACCATGAGGCCCCAAGCCACGCTTTCTCTGCCTCACCCTCCCTCAGTCTGCAAGGAGCTCCCAGTGAGCTCCCCCAGTCTGCAAGGACTCCCAGTGAGTCAGTGCCACATGTGTTCTTGCTCTTTCTTGTGGAACTCATAGTTTCCAGCATCCACTGAAATGTTGTTTTTAATTTTTTTTAATTGAGAAATGTTCCCGCCACTGGAGTTGGGCAGAAGGAGGTGGTTGGCGCAGGGGTGGCGGTGCCTCTGCAGCATGGGAGGGGGTGGACTTGGCTGGCGCAGTGGGGATCAGCAGTGAAGCACCCACCCACCTCTCTTCACCCGCCCAAGTCAGCAGTGCTGAGGAGCACAAGCCTTGCCTCTTCCCACCCTCCCTAGCCTGTGGGGGCCAAGGGCAAGGCTGCAGGGGCTGGGATCTCTCAGATCCAGGCCCCTCCAGCCTTGTTTTTTTCCCCACCTGTGAGGGGGGGGCACAAGTAGTTAGCCTTGCCTAGGGAGCAAAAAAGCCTGGCACTAGCCCTGTACCTGTCTCATATAAACATGTGGATTTGTTGCTTGAAACATGCCACATTTGCTTTAGGGGTATCTGCACAGTTTTGAAAAATGTGTGTTTGGGCCAAGATTATGGTGCCTTGGAAAATAGCTAAAGAAATATTTGCTTTCTATAAAACAAAAATGACTACCTTGGAATAACCATTTTTGCCCAGCCTTGATTATAAGATAAAAAACAATATGGTCCCAATCAAGAGTACCTTGTCTCATTTTAAATATCCAGCAAGAATGAGATATTGCCCTATGGATGTACATGGCAAATATTTCTTCATAATATAAAAGGAATTGCACCCCACTATTGAAGAAACTATAAAATACCTGCCCTTAAATAACTAATTCTGAAGAAGAGTTGGTTTTTATACCTTGCTTTTCTGTAACCAAAGGAGTCTCAGAGCAACTTACGGTCACCTACCCTTCCTTTCCCCACAACAGATATCCTGTGAGGTAGGAGGGGCTTTGAGAGCTCTAAGAAAACTGTGACTGACCCAAGGTCACCCAGCTGACTTCATGGGGAAGAGGAGGAATCAAAGCCAACTCTCCAGATTACAGCCCACCACTCCTAACCACTATACCACACTGGCTCTCACACTGAAGCAAGGCACTGAACTCACACTTTGGTGGTGGAAAGTGCCATCAAGTTGCAGCCAACACAAACAAAAATCTATATATGTATTGTTGCATCGGTTTAGCACAGAGAGAGCACATGTGCACTCATTCTACCAGGAGAGATATGTTAGAACTGGAAAAAAGTTCAGAAGGAGACAACCAAGATGGGTTGGAGGAGTGCTTTTCATGTGAAGAAAGGCTAGAGAGTCTATAAATTTTCAGTTTATAAAAGATGGCTAAGGGGAGACAACATAGAAGTTTATAAAATTATGTATGGAATAGAGAAAGTGAATAGGGGAAACTTTTTCTCCTCTCCTATAATACCACAACTTGGGGTTACCAAAAGAAGTTGATAGGCAGTATATTCAGGACAGACAAAAGGAAACACTTCTTTACCCAATGAGTCATTGACCTGTGGAATTCACAACCAGTGGGCATTATGATGACCATAAGCATAGAAGTCTTCAAAAGGGGTTAGACAGAATCATGGAAGATAGGTCCATCAATGGCTACTTGCCAAGCTTTGGCAAGTAAAGGGACCTTTTATAGCCAGAGGCAGTAAATCTCTGAATACCAGTGCTAGAAGGCAACATCATGGAAAGGCCTTGGCCTCTATGCCCTGTCTGTTGGCCCTCCAGAACAAATGGTGGTGACTATGTGAAGCAGGATGCGGGACTAGGTAGGCCACTGGTCTGATTCATCAGAGCTCTTCCTATGAGCATATTCAACCAGTTTATGTATAACTATGTATAAATTATATGACATCAGATTTATAGTGCTGACTAGAGTAGCCAGACCAAGCTTGGAAAACCAGCAGGAGGCTTGGGGTCAGGGACATGGGGGGTTGCCATGAGTGTGATGATGTCACTTCTGTGGCAAACCCAGAAGCAATGGTGATAGCATTGGGAATTGCCAGTTCTACAATGAAGTTTCCTAGAGTTACTGAGGTCACTTCTGGTTTTTCCTAGAAGTGATGTCATCACCCTTGTGAGGCCGGTGTCAGAGACAGCACTCAATCTGGGAGCACGGAGCCAGCTCTGGAAAAGCCTGGTTCCACCTTGGGCTCTGCTTGTGGAAACAGCCTCAATGATAACTCCCAAAATGAGGAGTTGGAGAGGAGAAATGGGTTGGGGGGGGGGTGTTAGAGAAACAAATAGAACACTCCACCCAGCCACTCCCATCAAAATTGACAGGGCTTTAGCTAGTATATTGCTAAAATTTAATCATAAAACACTTGTCCAAATAAACTGCTTTGTTTTCCAAAAAGTTCCTTAAAACATTCTTGGAGAAACTCAGGCCCCGATATTAGGCACTTCAAAGGACAAAGAAGTTCTATAACTGTGGGGCTGTCCCTGAAGATATTCACTTATATCCCTTTCTGTGCAATGAGCTGCACAATTTTAAGCATCTAGCATCCTTGTTTGACTTCCAGTGGATGCTTAACTCTCAAGAACTGCAACTCTGCCTGCAAGAGACTTGGGGGGGGGGGCATGCAATTGATAGGTGCTTTGATTACAAGGAATAGGCTGCAGCAAAGTATAGGATCCAGATTATGAGAAGTAATCATTTCACCCTATTCCAAATGAGACAGATCTCCACTACAGTACTCAGTCCTAACCAAGGTGTCACAATTTAAGAAGAATGTAGAAGAAATGGAACAGGTTCACAGGAGGCCAACAAAGATGGCCAATGGTCTGGAAGATATGCTCTGAGGAATTTGTGTGTGTGAAGAAACTGTGTATGTTTATTCCATAGAAAAGAAGATTGAAGAGGGATATATTTGTACTTTTCAGATGCCTGAAGGACAGTCACATATGAAAAGGAAAGACTAGATCTAATTAGCTTAATTTACAAGAGGGTAGGTTTCAATCAAATATTACAACAACCTTGCTGACTGTAAGAGCAGTTTGACATAGAGACCAATTAACTGGCAAGGGGGCTCTCCTTTGTTGGAGGTCTTCTGGCAGTGGGTGGATTGGACTGCCATCTACTGAGGATGCTCTAGCTTTTAAGTTTCCTGTATTAAGAAGATAGGTGGACTAGATAGCCTATGTGGTCCCTTCCAGCTCCATAATTCTAGGGAAAAAAGAAATTGAAATGCTGGCATATTAAGTGTAAAGTTCACATTAAGAGAAATTCCTTATTTTTATTTTAGTGAGAGGAAATGTCTGGGAAAAAATAATGTCTCCCAAGAGGCTCAGGAAACTTGACAGATTCTGTTTAAAGAGCAAATTCCATATTCTAGAAGCCAGCTTGCCAGAAACATTCTTCAACAAACAACTCGACTGCAGAATAACAAATGGTGCATATTTTTATTTATGAAATTAAAAAAAAAGATCTTCAGCGCTTGCTTGCATTACACTAAAGCAACGATTTTGAAACTTTACAAGAGGGCCTCTCCTTTCCTAAACTTTCCAGATTGCCTTTGCACTGCCCAAACTACAACCTTTGTTTGGCTTAAATGCCTGGTTCCTAAATTCATAGCAAAGAGGCTGACTGGGGATAACAGCTCCCCATTTGCATCCCCCAAAAGGAAATTGCTATCCCTGACCTTGTAAATATGTACAAAGGGAGGTTGGGTGTGTAACTAAAATTCCCTGGAAATGACTGCCCATATAAACAAGCCCAACATTAAGCTGTTGATTTGGGATAACAACCTGCCTCCCCCCACCCCCCTATGAATAGTCTTGGAATTCCATAATATGTAAGCAACATTTAATACGGTGTTTCTCAGACTGGCCTCATACAAAAATATCAGCAGGAAGAAACACAAGCAATTTCACATGCTTTATTAATAATAAGGATTTCAAGAGCTGAGGCTCAATGTTACCAAAAGCGTGTGTCAAAACACCAATGGGAGGGAGAGTGGTGGCTGAATATAGGAAGCTCTTCTTGGACATCTTCACAAATGTCTTGATTGGTCACTCCTTCCACTTCCCAGAGTGAAAGTCTAATTTTCAACACTTGCTCTCTCTCTCTTCTTAATATCCATTTTAAGTAAATCAAAGGTTTCCAAATAAAAAAATCAAAAGGGTGATATGGCCCAACGTTTGCTCCACATTGCTCAAGTGATACAAAACTTGTGCACAAACTATTTGTCACCCCAAGGAAGGCAAAGGAGTAAAAATAGATGAATCCTTCTTTAAAGCTCATCAGAGGGCAATAATGGTTACTTCTTTTAAGAGGCAGCAGCCTGAGTTCTCTAAGGCGGCAGGAACCTCCTGTAGAGAGCATCATGTCAGTATCAAAGCAGCCAGCCCATGATTGATTTTGGACAATGGAAATAGTACCAAGGGATTCCCCATATACATTGCCCAAGTAGGAAGCTTTCTGGAACTATATTCGAATCTGATGTAAATCAGCATTTATGGACTGGAAGTATTTTAGCCAATGGAAGCTTGGATCCTGCATGGTATGCTTCACAAATCAGCCCTGACTTCAGAGGTGCTGGAAAGATGCAGCCAAGGGTTTTCATCATCAAGAAATATTATCACTCCCCTCCTCACACTCACACATACACAGTTTCTAGGTGTTCCTTTTTCTAAGACCACATATGATGAGTGACACGGTTAAAAGGTTGGATGTAAAACCAGAAACAAATAAAGATGGAGTCAGGTGACTGAGTCTGTATTAGATTCATTAGCCTCAAGCTGTTTGGAATGTTTATATTTAATTTAGGTTTAGCTACTTCAAAGTTCACGTCGTTCTAGTTAATAACTTTACTATAACTTATTATTTTCAGATGTTGGCAGGTAGACAAATTGTGAGTCACCTGAGTATGCGGCTAAATCAGTAAGGATTGCTTGCAGGGTTTTGACCATGACTGTTTATATTTTGCTGTCCTCTGTGTTAGAAAAATAGAGCTTCTTTAAAAAAAAGAAAAAGAAAAAAAGCTCCACTTTTGTCACTCAAAATGCCATTTTAAAATGGAATTACCACAAGATAGGGGATACATTTCACAGGCTGCAGTTGAAGCTTACGGCCACTTTTGCTGCTTTGAGTTTTCAGTTGTGCTGTGTTAAAACCTCATTTTATATGAGCACTAGAAATAGGAAAGAAATATGTCTTTAAAAGGAAAGGCTTAGGTTTGCCAACCTCCAGGTGGTGCCTGGTAAACTCCTGGAATTGCAAGTGATCCCCAAACTACAGATATCAGTTCCCCTGGAGGAAATGGCTGCTTTGGAGGGTGGACTTCATGGCACCACATTCCCACTGAGGTTGTACCCCTTCTTCAAACTCTTCCTTACCCAGGTTCCACCCCCAAATCTCCAGGAATTTCCCAAAACAGAGTTGGCAACTCCAGCTATGATGGTCAACTGGTGGTCTGTTGGCTCCAGTTAGCTTTGCCATTATTCTGTTTCTTCCCTGTATGAAAAGAATTGGTAACTGGTTATGTTATGTTCCTATGAGGTGTTAGTGCAGGGAATCATTAAAGCAGTGTGGGAGACTGAATCCATGCGCTGTTTCCCAGCAGAACAGGTACACCTTGAATTGTACTACCTCCCCCACCCCACAGCAGCTCAAAACACATGCCATAGTGCTGCTCCTAGGAGTGTGGGCTTCCAGGAATAGTTTAGGGAGGCAGATGTTTCCCATGGGAGTGGGGATTGGCAAAATCCCCCTCCTGCCTGCAGAAAGTAGAGTTGCCAGATTCGGGTTGGGAAACTCCTGGAGATTTGGGGATGGTACCAGGCTTTTGTGCACCCAGAGCCAGGCTTTTGTGCACCCTAGGCAAGGCTAACTACTTGTGCCCCCTCCATGGGTAGGGGGGAGGCAAGGCTGGAGAGATCCCAGCCCCTGCAGCCTTGCCCTTGGCTCCTGCAGGCTCGGGAGGGTGGGGGGAGGCAAGGCTGGAGGGGCTGGGATCTGACGACAGCACACCTAGGCAATTACCTAATCCCGTCTTATGAAAGAACCAGCCCTGGATGGAGCCTGGGGAGAACAGGGACCTCAGTGGGGTACAATGGCATAGAGTCCACCCTCCAAAAAATCCATTTTCTCCAGGGGAACTGATCTCTATGGTCTGGAGATGAGCTGTAGTTCTGGGAAATCTCCAGGTCCCACCTGGAGGCTGGCGTCCTTAGCCAACCCCCACCATCATCTGTCCTTTGATCTTTGACAATAACAGAGTTCTCAGAAGCAGAACTTTGTCTGCAGTGGTACCTTGAGTTTGGCATTCTCTTCCCATAGCTTCTTAGCCCAACACAGATGACCACCCTACACTGAGCACATGGGAAGGGGGAGTGGTTGCTAGGGCACTGACCCCACCCCTACCTCCACATTCAAGTGAACGCATGGACTATAGAAATTCAGGCACTGGATGCTTCCTGGATATTTCTTTTTTTAATTTATTATTTTTAGCCTGCCGTAGCCTTATTACTTACTAGTTCTGGTTTTTTGTCAGACGCCATTGTTCCAGTTTTATGATGCAACTATTGTGAGATAATATGGCCTAAAGGTTTTTTTTTTTTTAAAAAAAATAATGGTTTTTATTTTATTTTATGCTTTTAATGATGTTGATCACTTTACTAGCTTTTGGCTGACAAGCAGGATGCACACCCATGGAAGAAAGAAACACCCAGACTGGATAGCACACTTCCTTGACCATCTAGAGGAGAAAACAGGCAGATGCCAGAATGGTGTGTGAGTCTGCTCCCACAGTCCTTAGCTGGGTCAGAGTATACAGCATCTGATGCCAAAAGGAGAGAAGCCAAGCCCTCAGCAAAAAAAAAAGAGAGAAGAAGATGATGAAGAAGAAGAAAGAAAGGAAAAGGAAAAAATATATCCCATTATATACTTAACAGAATATAGACTGTAAAAGACTGGCATTACCCCTGTACAATTCTACATTTCAATTTCCAATAGGCTTGCATTCTCTATAATCACATGCACTCTAATCTTTTACCACCTAGTCACAGATTTTTGAAGTCAAATTTCCTTCTTTTTGTCTGTATTTAAAAATAATAATAATCATTTTCCATCTATTACAAATAACAATTCAGATCCACAGACGGAATGCCGAAGTTGTAATTCAATCTCTGGGTTCGACTGCCATTCACTGATACCTCGAGCTGTGCTCTTATTATTTATGACATCAGCAGAAGCTCTCGATTGAATTGCAGCCTTATATTTAATTAGGGACCATGTATTATTTTGCATGCAATATCCAGAATTAAAAATAGCCCCTTTCCCAAGCATAATGGGCAAAAGCAGCTGTGTTTGAATATATATTCTAATTGATATTTCTTGTACTTATTCTCAAAGTAATCAAAACGTATGTTAAAATATTAATTATAATATTTTACTGTATTGTGCTTCTTGATTTATTGCTGCCTCTTTTGGTTCACTTTTAATTATTATACATTGTGTGGAAAACTAAGGGTTTTTTTAATTTGAAGAATTATTTGGCAATGAAATTAATGTATAATTCAATATAGGTCTTCTTGGTGAACTTTATATTAAACATAACAAAAGGTGTATTTAGCACAGTTTGCAATTTCTAATTTTATTTAAAAAAATATTTTCTTGGCTTTCACAACATGCCGCTTAACCAGTGACAAAGCTCATAAAGGAACAAAGGACCAAAATCATGGATAGCCCTTTTTTATGAGAAGAGGTACCGTTTCAAAGCCTGAAAAAAAGGGAGAGAAATCAAAGAGCTGTTGAATACAGAGATCATTTTAAAGGAAATATTGAACTGTTTGCTTAAAAAATCTTACATTATTGCCAGCTTTTTAAACCTTTTTGAAGGAGAACACCAGTTAGGGACAAAGAGAATATTTTCATGCAAAAATCCAGCATAGGTTCAGAAGCACAGCCAGAGACCATTTCAAGTGGGCACACGAATTTAATTCAAGTTATTCTTTCCTTTATTCCACATTTAACAAAGTTGAAGGATTTATCGACCTCTCTGACACCTAACACAGGCTTCAGTCACTAATGTTTGCCTCAGGTAGCAAGTAAATATTGGGCTGGAGTTTTACAGATACCTGAAATGGATTTTGAAGAGCAAACCTAAGAAGCCAGTTCTCATCCAGGTGCTGTCTGAAGATGTTCTTTAGGGCTACTGCAAACAGAGGTGTTTGGGGAATGTGCTCCAAAGTTTATCTACTTAATTCTTGGATTCCTTCCAGATATCCAGGGATATGAAGAAATTCAAATACTACCTTTTGCAGGTTTTTTATAGTCAAGACAAACCGAACCAGCACACAAAAATCACAAGCTGGTTGGCCCTTGGGGCCAATTTTCATCCTAAAGAACAACTGGTTCTTATCAAACCACTCCTCTGAAAATGTCCAAACCCCTCTAGGGGTCGCCAGAAGTCACCATAACTTCCAGGCATGGGAGCACACACATACACGTGCACGCACACACAAATACCCCCCCAAGGACCAGAACCAGATCTTATATTAAACCATTCCCATCAGACCTCAAGCCCCTTCCTTCAATCTCTATTTTTAAAATATTTGTCCAATCAATGGTATTTATACGCCAACTTTCTCCCCGATGGGGAGCTTGTAAGTAGCTTACAAGACCATTCTACCATTGTCCATTTACTCACAGCTACAATCTGTGAAGTGGGTTAGATTGAGAGAGTGTGACTGCCCCACCAAGGTTCCATAGCACACCAGGGATTTAAACCTAAGTACCCAAGAATCCTAGTCTGACACTCTATCCCCTAAATAGAGCATCACCGACCTTTTTTGAGCCTGTGGGCACCTTTGGAATTTTGACACAGTGTAGTGGGTGCAGCCACAACATGGCTGCCATAGCTTCCATTCAGTTTCAAAGTGCAGATCCTTGTGCTGTGGTGGCAGATTGATTTGTTGACCTCCTCCCCTATAAGACAGGTCTCAGGGCAGGGTACATAAAAAACCCTCTTACATAAATATAATAAAACATTAATATCGTTTTTAAAAAATCATGAAAATATACAATAATAAGTTATCAGTCAGATGGTGGTAAAACTGCCATAGTATGCTGCTGGGGGGGAGAGGCAGGAGAAGCAGGAGTGCCAGCCAGATGGACAACCATCACTGTCCTCAACCGAACGCCTGGCGGAACATCTCTGCCTTATGTGCCCTGCGGAACTACACAGCCAATCAAATCTCCAGTGGCCAATCAAAAGTCTTGCTGGGCAAAAGCACCACCTGGCCCCACCCACTTTCTAAAAAAACCAGGAAAGGTGTCTGTGGGCACCATGATGTCCAAGGGCACTATGATGGGGACACCTGCCCTAAGCTATGCTGGAAATTTCTAGCTAACTAATAATTGTAGCCAGCTTCTGGTGCTGTCTACAGGACTCTTAAGAGCTGGTCTATATGGCCCTGTGTTCCTGCTATTTGCCACTTCCCTCCCACCTATGGATACTTCTCAGATTTCCTTCCTCATTTAGGGTGCTGTAAAGAAGTTGAGGAAGGACTGCTGGGATGTTTGCCTGCTAAATTACAGTTTCTCACATTATGATCCTTCTTGCAGAAACTTCTTTTATTCCGCCTCATGTGTATGCCTTTGAATGTGGCGAGGCTCTCTTAAGAGAAGAGTCTGAGAATCGCCTTTCCTATTTTCTCACGGACTCTTGCCAGGGATAATTTTGTAGAAAAAGAGGTGCAGGAGCTCATTAGCATACCTATTAGCATAACTCATTAGCATATGCCACACCCCCTGACATCACCAGAAGTGTGTCAGAAAGGCAAGTGGGGGGGCATCTTCAAAAGCCTCCCCTCCCCTTCCCCACCTGGCCTGCCAAGGCAGGGGGGGAGGGAAGTGAGAAGGGCCCCATAGAGTACAATGGAAAGATCGTGCCGCCACCACTGCCACGCGACTCTAAACAGAAGGGGTTTAAACTTTAAAACCCTTCTCGCTTCACTTCCTTCACAGACCCACTGGGAGCTGGTAGAGGGGCTTGCCACCACTGCCATTTGTGCCCACTAGGGGTGTGCAAATAAATTTTTTTTGGCCCTATTCAGATCAGGCCAAATCACGCTGCATCTGTTCCGGCTGCCGAATGACCCCCGCATGTCAGTTTTGGCAATGCAAGCTGATTCGGGAGTCATTCAGCTGGCCGAATGTCAGTTTCAGCCCCATTATACCCTATGGGCCATTGAAGTCAATGGCAAAAACTCATAGGGTATATGAAGGACTGGAGTAGAGGGGGTTTGAGGCAGAGGCTTCAAACTTGCAGGATAGCTGCTGGGGCCTCTCCCCAAAATACCCACCATGTTTCAAGAAGATTAGATTATGGGGTCCAATTATTCGGGCCCCCAAACAGGTTGCCCCATCCCCTCCATTGTTCTAAATGGTGGGGGAAAACGTTACTTTTTTGTGGCTGCCCTAGTGCCCACTCCTGGGCTGGCGGAGCACCGCCCTGCCTCGCTCCAGCCCCAAATGACCCTTGACTCTTGCCATGTAGTTGTGGTCTCTCTGTTATTTCATCCCCGGCATGAAGGTTGAGCAAGTTGTTGGGGTAAAGTTTCCTGAATGACCTTTTCATTGATCTAGAGGTACATTGGGGCTTAAATCAACCTTGTAACAGTTAGAAGCAATTCACTGCTTTAGAATGTTATTTTCTACCCATTTTTATATGTGATGGCAGTGTAGACATCATTTCAACCCCTCATTATATGTTCATAAAATGTTTGTGGTGGCACACCAAGTGATAATTTGGCCTAGGGCTGCCAACTTAAGGTCAGGAAATTCCTGGAGATGTGTGGGTTAGGCCTGGGGAAGCAGAGTTTGGGGAATGTAGGGAGCTCACCCAGGATGTGATGACATAGAGTCCACCCCTTCAAAGCTGCCATTTCTTCTAGGAAGATGGTTTTAGAGGATAAGCTATGTTGGTCTGCAGCAAAACAGCAAGACTGGAGAGCAAGTCCTATGAGGAAAGGTTGAAGGAGCTGGATATGTTTAGCCTGGAGAGGAGATACCTCAGAGGTGTTATGATCACCATCTTCAAGTACTTGAAGGGCTGTCATATAGAGGATGGTGTGGAGTTGTTTTCTGTTGCCCCAGAAGGTTGGACCAGAACCAACGGGTTGAAATTAAATCAGAAGAGTTTTATGCTAAACATTAGGAAGAACTTCCTGACAGAGTGGTTCCTCACTTGGACAGGCTTCCTCAAGAGGTCGTGGACTCTCCTTCTCTGGAGGTTTTCAGAGGCTAGATTACCATCTGACAGCAATGCAGATTGTGTGAATTTAGGCAGATCATGAGAGGGAGGGCAGAAAGGGTTGTCTCAGTGCTTAGTTGTCGTGGCCCTTTCTTACACGTCCAGGGAAATGCTGATTGCCACTTCCGGGTCAGGAAGCAATTTTTCTCTAGGCCATTTTGGATGGAGATCCTGGAGGTTTTTAGTCATCTTCTGGGTGTGGAGAAGCAGTCACTGGGGGTGTGGAAGGGGAGGTATTTGTGAATTTCCTGCACTGTGAAGAGGATTGGACTAGATGACCCCAGAGGTCCCTTCCAGCTCTATGATTCTATTATTCTAAGATTTGGGTTGGGTAGCACCTTTAAGACCAATAAGATTGCTGGGATATGCACTTTTTGAGAGTCAGAGCTCTGATAAAGGGAGCTTTGACTCTCAAGTGCTCATGCCCTGAAAATCTTGTTGGTTTCTAAGGTGCTATTGGACTTGAATCTAGATTTCTTCCAGGGGAGCTGATCTCTGTAGTCTAGAGAGTTGAAATTCCAGGAAAACTCCAGGCCCCACATGGAGAAGGGCAACTTTATTCTGGCCTGGGCCTATGGTGCAGCATTCAGATGATCCCATCACACTTTGGAATCACCACAACTGCCAGATACATCCAAATAACATTTGTTGTACTACGAATCAGCCAATATTAGGTACCAGGCTGTATTTTGGACCAGGCCAGTTTTAGTTACACCAACTCAACACTCCAAGCCAATAATAAAAAAATGAATTGTTTAACACTTGCACCAATTTAAATGAAGAAGCATATGCAAATTACTCGATAATTATTATGAGTGTTGTGGAACAGCTGGAAAACCTAGGACACCAGAAAATCTGGTTATATTTTTAAAGCACTAACATATGCAAATTAGCACAGCCCCTTTTTTGTCTCCAGACTAAACAGGAAAAGAACATATAGCATGCCTTTTAGGGTTGCCAACCTCCAGGTGGCACCTGGAGATCTTCCGTTATTACAATTGTTCTCCACCAAGATCAGGTCCCCTGGAGAAAATGGGTGCTTTGGAGGGTGGACTCTTTGGCTGAGGTACCTTTCCCTCTCCAAACCCCACTCTCCCCAGGCTCCACCCCCAAAATCTTCAGATATTTCTCAACCCACAGCTGGCAACCCTATCCAATATACAGCACTTATAAGCAACCTCTAAAGTAAGTAAGGCTGCGATCAAACGCACAATTAGACCCAACAAAGGTGTGAATGCCGAGTGGATTTAAAGGGAGTGATCAGACAGCAACATCTGGGAAGTGCCCCACAGCCATTGGCAACCCATTCTGCTCCACCACAGAAGTGGAGTTAAAAGACACCAGGGAAAATCCAGTAGTAAATGGGTTGCAATGGGCCACAGATGGACTTTCCCCTGTCTGATCGCTCCAGCATGCTCTCATGCTGTCAGGATTGTCTGATCAAGCCATCCCGACTCTGTGCCATTGTTTTTTCCCCTTCTCAGTATGCATATCATCGCAAACTCCATAGGGAGCTCTCAGTGTGGACATGCGATTCATCAATTCCTTGTTTAAGCACATGGGAAACAAATGGTAAAAAAAACACGACTCACCCTCTGTTGTGTCTGATCACACACTGATGGGCTGCACCTGCAGCTTCAAAGGGAGGTGTGATCTTACAACTGTGGGTCAAATTTATGTGGAAGAAATAGACTCTCTTCCCCCCGCCCCACTGTATCTAGCGTGTGTGACCACAACCTAAGAGTAGTAGTATTATCGCCCTATTCCATGGGGGGTATAAGGCTGGGAGCAAAGTATGCCTAACGCCACATGAGTTCATGACTCAGGATATGACTCAGGCCACAATATGGCATTCCCAAGGACAACACAGGGACTCTGCGGCCATTTTACTGCAAGAATTCTCTTGCTTTAAAATGCTGCAGGGGCCTTATCCTGCTTGAGACTGTGGCATTGGGGGAGGGGATCCTGTCTCCCCCCTTTGACAAAGATCTCAAAGGTTCTTGCCAAACAGTGTGGGGAGGAGACAGGAGCCCTTCCTCCCCCCCCCCCCCCCCGCACTGCAGACCTAAGCAGGATCAGGGCTCTGCAGTATTTTAAAAAGCAAGAGAATCCCTGCAGTAAAATGGCTGCAGCATCCCTGAGTTGCCCCCAGGGATGCTGTATTGCTAGTTGTGACCTCAGGTGGTATCTGAACCTGGAGCTTCCAGGCTGATAGCTGAGGCTACATCCACACATGGCAGGGTATCACACTATCATTCCACTACAGCAATCATGCACACTGGATTTTTCTGTGTGGAGAAAATGTCCTGGGAGCTGAATAACTGCTGTAGCACAATGATAGTGTAATATCCCAAGATGGGTGGATGCTGCCTTAGTCTACATTACAGAATACTGTACCAGCACTTGTATATCACCTAAATATGAAGCCTAATTAGGTAGCTCTGTAGAATATAAAACTGGCATGCATGCATACTCTGGAACAGTATGAAATAGTGTCACCATAGCTGATCCTTCTACCTCTCATCTGCATGTGATAAAATAACAACCACCACCTTGGCTAGATGAGATAGGGAGACCAAAAAAATTACTGAACTACCCTTGGATGAGCCCTGTGACTCTAGAGTAGTTTGGGTATCTGTATCAATTTTCTGAATTATTTGGAAAATTCACAGATGTGGTGCAAATATGTGGTCCAACCTGTGCTAAAACAGATCACTGGTATGTGCCATCAAGCTCCTTACCAACGGTCCCCATGATCTTCTGTATCCCCTCACAGTCTCAGCAGGAAAGAACATCTCTGCAAAGACGTTAAATCCTCCAAACAGCTGACAGTGTTCTTGTCCTGCCGATATGCAACCCCCACCAGAAATGCATATATTTTTTTCCAGTGATATTTACAAATGCACCCTCATTAGCCTGAAAGCGACATGACCTGGTTTGTTGAAAGATGAAATTAAAAAAACATGTTTGTTTTTAAATGAATAACTGATTCCACACTAAATCATCTAACACACTGTCTATTTATATTTCATAAGGACAAATGTTTCTGACAACTCTCATAATAGGTTTGTACAAGCATGCCATGTTCTTCCTAAGGAGGTTCGTTTGAGTGACATAAATTGCCATTAATGAAAATTTTAACAAATCAGGCTAAATATTTTTTAACTTTTAATGTGCAGGGATGCAAGATAACAAGGCCAGCCTAGCGAGACGCGACACTTGTTTTGGAAAATAGGTTGCAGAATATATTTATTTTGTCAGACACACGCATGCACCCACCAAAAGAAGCAACAGGAACATTACAGTTTAATAGCACTTGCTTGTTCCATTGCTGTATAGAAGAAACGACGTGTTTCCAGCAAACCATCAAATCTATAGCAGCTGAGTGCTTCTAGAAAGCTTGGAATCCTTACACAGGCTCTCTTTTCCCAGCATCACATCACAAGAATAATGTCAGATTGGTGACATTATAGCAGTAATAAATGCTACATTATCACCAAATTTATCACTTTTGCCTCAGGTTTTATGGATGATCTTCCAACAGTTATCATTGTTATTGTCTGGGATTAGCTAGTGATGAGATTCCAGCAGCCAATTACAGTCCAGAATTTTTAAAGAATCATCTTATTCCTTCTAAAATCTGATATTCATAATCTCTTACTACAACCTTAACTCACCAGAGGACTCTTTAAAATTAACAGAGTGTCATAGAAGTTAATGGCAACGCACTGGGTCCTCTTTATGAAAAAGCTCTCCTTTGCTCCATCTTTGGCTCAACTGTTATTCAAAATTAACCCAGTTTTCTTTATACTCAAGGATACATGCTGCAGTTTGAACATGCCTATGCAAACTTAACTCCCACTGCTAGGTAAATGGCTGTTTTGAACTCCCCCTGCCCCAGCAGAACTATGGCTACATAGATCCCTCTCCTAAATGACCTTTTTCCAGTTGGAGAGTTGGGGCAGGGGGGGTTCAAATCAAAAAAGGACAGCACCCTTCTGGCTTGAGAAGCAAATGTGAAATGGCTTCAAAAAGGGGAGGGGGAATCATAGTATTACAGTTTTCAAGGTAACAAACAATTATCATAAACCCCAAAACTTTACAACTGGAGGCAAAACTGAATTATAACGGCAATGAACATAGCAGCACTCAGAACAAAAGTGAATCCTGGCAAACAGAGCCCAGTAACACAAGGAAAAGAGAAGGGTGGCCACTGGTAGTTGCTGTTGGGGGTGGGGCTTAGGGGCTGGGTTCCGCCACTGACCAGCTGGTCGGCAGTGGGCAGGAACCCACCAAATCATGGAATTCCCCCACCCCCACCTGGAGAGCGGTATCTCTATTAAAGAGACGGGTTCCATATACTACAGGGTTTGGCAGATACTGGGCAAGGAGATGGTGCTGGCTCTGCACACGGCAATCTTATACAAATAATGTTGGTCCACGTTGTTCTTTAATAGTTTATTCTTAGTTGTTATTTCATTCTTTTCTCATTTATGTCAGCTTCAATTTCCACCTCTTTCCTGCTCTTGGATAACGTTCTCAGAGGCCGAACCTCTCAAGGGATTCTACTTGCAAAATTCCTGGAAGATAGGAGAATGGATTGCATTTTATGAGCATTTGAATTTTTTCAAATACCTTCATAGGAAGATATGTGGGCATGTTTTTCATACTTTTACAGGGTCCTCAAGCTGGTGATAGGTGAGAACTATTCTTAAGCAAAAACAGAGTACAAGGGAAGTTAAATTCAATCAACTTCTGAGACTATCTTTCTTATGCTCCATTATTGGAAGCCTTTTTCTACCTCTAAGCCTCTTATACATATACTTAGTATATTTTCTCCTGCATTTCCATCAAGATGCTCAGTGCAGTATGCATTGTTCTCCTTTCTATCAATTTATCCTTACAACAACTTTGTGAGGTAGTCTACACTGAGCGGGACTGGCTGGTCCAAGGTCACCAAGATTTTGATTAGTGAATTGCTCAGAGTAGGTCCATACTAATAGCTTTTCTCCTAGGATACAATCCTGCCTAGTTCTTCCCATGTGATGAAGCTATATGTCCATACTCCCACTCCCTCAACAGATTAGCTTCTACATTTTATATTAGTACAGATAATTAGACTGATACTTTAGTTTGATGAATTCCCCTTGCCATTCTCAACAGGAGGACTAAATGGTGTTAGGCAAGTAGGAAATCAATGAAAGGACAACTTTGCTATATGGACAGATTGGTCAGAATTGCCTTGTTATTGTGTAGCCTCCACAGAATTATATGATTGGTTCAGAGTGACTGGTCTCCTTCTGACTTATCAGTTCAAAAGAAAGAATGTAATTGCCATTGGTGGACCTGTGACTTGATCCAATGACTGTTTTCTGAACAAGGAAGGAGAGAGAAAAGATTATGTTTTAAAGCCATGTTCTCTTATCTTCTAATTTCCTTCTCTGTGTGATGGCACTAGCGTTTTAGACATGCAATACAACCTTTCAGGTCAAGTAAACATCTCTGCTTTGCTTTGGCCTTTATGACACCTGACAGCCATTTTCTCTATAGATATTACTGAATTCTAAATATTATTGCTTAAATATTGCCATAACCATTACATTATTCAGTATTAACTGAGTGACAACACCATAATGCATTTGCTTAAAAGCTCGGCAAAACGCATTCTGAGGGGGGGAGCTCATGAAAATGGGGAAATTGCCATATTACAGTATTGCATGCAAAGACTACAGTGTTTGGTCATGTCCAATCCAGTTGTAAGCAGAATTACACACCCTTCTAAATCCATTGAGTTCAATGGATTTTGGGGGGGATCTGTTTATGATCGTAGTGTTGCTGTCATGCTTTAGAATAATGAAAGCCAGGTGATGGACACTCCTATATCCACTAATAAGTTTGTATCTGGAAAATGTGTCTATGTTTTTTAATATAAATAAGGATATCTCTTTTACATGTCTCATCCTACCCCCAGGCATATGTTCTACTGTATGGCAGCATTATACAAGTGAAAAAAATTCTGTCCAAACATTTGCAAAGTTAAATGACATCAATAACCAATGCTGTCATAATGAGCACCTTCTACTCTTACAAAACCTGTGATAAACCACCTCACAATGTTAACAGTGGAACCACAGTAGCATTGAATGATGTCAGTGCCATTGAGATTTTAATAAATTAGAATGGGATGGTCCACCTAATATGGTCAGGTGCATTACAACTTTTGTCTTCCAGAGAAATTCTTTCCCAGCTCAGAATTTAAAGCAAGTTTCTGCACATATGCTTACAATAGAGATCGTATTTTTTAAAAAACTACATATTCAGGAGAACCTTTCACCAAACAGTGAAGCAAGCTTCAACTGTTTCTCTGCTTCTGGTTCAAATCAAATTTTGATCCCAATCAACAGTTCAGTGTTCTGTTTGAGAGTTTTCTAAGAAAGTTCATAAACTCTGAGCAAATTCCAAAGCAAGTTGAGGTGATTGCACATCACAACTGTAACAGTGCACCTGGTTCAAACAGGCCTGTTTGAATTCACTGTTTCTCAGACTGCAGACCATTTAGATGTGTATAAGGCCTTGCAGCATGAATTCAGCTACAATCTCAATTAAACTGAAATACAATCTCAAAATGCTGAAATAGTATATACATTACTCTAGGAACTGGGGTATTTATACCCAAAGTACTTAAGCTCATATTAAGTAGATGAATAAAGGCATCATGAAATAAGCATTTGTTTAGGGATACGGGGTTGGATCCAGCCAGTTTTTCTGGATGTGAAAAAGAGAAATTGAAAAAGGTGAGGAGGGGATCATGGGACCCTCATGGTCAAGAGCCACATGGAATGGTGACTATAATAAGGAAGGACATTGGATGAGATTGAGTGAAAAAGCTTGCTGGATATAACCCCATTGTTACAATCAGGGCTATTTTGGGGCAGGAACCCACAGAAACGGCGTTCCGGCTGGCTCCTGAGTTGGCCACACCCAGTAGGAACTTATTAGCATAACAGGCCACACCCAACAGCAGAAACTCATTAGGATTGGCTACACTAGGGGTATGTGGCCTAACATGCAAATTAAATCCTGCTACAAAAAAAGCCCTGGGTTTTGACAACAAACAAGGTAAACAGAATAAGAAGCAAAAGGTGGGTGTAGCTGGATGGCCACTCTTCTGGTAACATGGGGATGTGACCTAATATGCTAATAAGCTGTGCTGTCAGTGGTGTGGCCTAATATGCTAATGAGTTTCTACTATTGGGTGTGGCCTATTATGCTAATAAGTTCCTGCTGGGCTATTTCTACAAAAAAAGCCCTGGTTACAATTATCCTCAAAATGAAGTCAGGTCAACATAGATCCGTTCTCAAATAGTCTCTGATCCATGGACTGGCCAGGTACAGACCCCTTCAGGAATCAGATCAAACACTTACTTCATTTTTAAACTGTCTGGCTCACCTTTTCACCATGAGGTGCCCAGGATGCTTTACAGTAATCCTAAAATATGGTAAACCCTCAAATGCACTGAAACTAAAATCCACCATAGAAAACCACATCAGTTCTAAACCCACAATCTAACAGCCCAATAAATAAGTCAATTTAACTTTTTTAACCTAGTGAAAGAAAATTATCTTCAATGGCTTCTTAAAACTTTGGAGTTTTGTAGAGTTGCCACCTGAAGAGATAAAAAAGGGGGAACACATTGTGAGAGCACAAGGAAATGACACGTTACACATGCCAGAACATTAACAGTACTTTATTAGAACATACTGTCTTGGATGTGTTAAATCAAAGTAGCTTTAGGGTATCTCTTCTTTCCCATGAGTATATTGATTAATACTAAATAAGGAAACTTTTCTTGAAATGAGCAACCAAGTTTCAAGCCAATGGATCTCCTAGTGAAGATTTATTTAGCCCAGTGGATCTTCTCGTGAAAAGCTTATGGGCACTGTGGGTCTCCTAGCAAAGATGTTTCCATTGACAGACCTAAATTATGTTAAAAAAATTCAGAGCAAGGCCTCAGCTGCTGATCTCAGTGGTTAGAATGAGGGAAGAAGGTGTCCTATGGGAGAAGGTGTTCTTTAAGATATACTAATAGCTACGAATGTGTGAGGATGTGCTTTGGCTGTTTTTGTTTACTTGTGGCCTGTCCTTGACAGAGAGTACTTTTTTCATACTACGCACAGGTAACTCATGGAATTCACTGACACAGGGATAGCAGTGGTCATCAAATTAGGGAGGCCAGCCTCCTGGTGGGACCTAGGGATCCCTTGGAATTACACCTCATCTCCAGACTACAGAGATCAGTTCCCCTGGAGAAAATGGATGCTTTGGAGGGTGGACTCTATGGCATTGCACCCCACTCTGGTCCCTGTCTTCCCTATGTTCTATCCCCAAAATTCTAGGAGTTTCCAAACCTGGATCTAGCAACCCTACTCCCGCATCCCCCTCCAGCAGCTGAGGGGCTGGCAACCCTACATCAAGACAGGGTGATTTGGCCAGCTCACAGAGGAAAGATCTACCATAGTCTGTTACCCACAATAGTGAAATACACACGTTATGTTTATTATCATTGTACCTCTGAATACCAGTTGTTGGGCGGGCAGAGGATGGCTGCTGCTGTGCTTATAGGCCTTCTAGATGGCATCTGGTTGGTCATTATGGGAAAGCATCTGCTGGATTAGATGGACCATTGGCTTTCTTGTTTGTCTTTGCATCTGGTTGGTCGCTCACTATTTTATCCTGTTGTTCACCATTAGAAAACAATTGTGAATGACAAAAAAAAAAAGCCTGGAGCACTGTTCTGAGGCTAGTGAGTTGTGACCCAGACCTGAGCAATGCCTTTCCATAGATTGCACAAGCAGCAACATCCTTATTTTTTTATCCTTACTGGAAAACAGGAAAGGCAGAGAGATAAAGGTGACAAAAAATAGGAGAAAGATGGGCAGACAGAGGCCTATTATGCAAGGGTGTTTCCCTCACTTTCATCATGCATGTTTGTTGGGTTTTCTTTGTCATTCTGCATTGATTTTCCTTCCTTCTGCACTCAGTTCACTTTCTGGGTGCTGTTTCCCCAGGTTTTCTAATAGTGCTTTTCTATTTATTTATTTATTTTATTTCTGTCCTGCCCTTCCTGCCAGGCAGGCTCAGGGCAGCTTACATTAAAAGTTAAAGGGCATTAAAACACAGATAATAAACACCATAAAACGCATGTACATAACAAATAAAGTGCTGGTGGCAGTATAACATTATATAGTGATCCCAATAGATCATGGTAAGATGATGATGAATGAGTATGGCCAAAGTCAGTACCCAGTATATCACAGGCTGTTGGTAATAGCATAGAGGGCCTTACCACAGTTCAGCTGTTATTGGTAGCAGCTCCTAATCGAAGGCCTGGTAGAACAGCTTCGTTTTGCAGGCCCTGATTTCCCCTTGTTTTCTTCCAAGAAAAAGATAATTCTAAAGTGCACAGATTTCCTCAGATTTCCCCCTACCCCTTTGCCACCCCTCAAAGATCACTCCCCCATCCGCATCAAGGTCATTCTGCCCAGTCTGCACCTTCCACCATCCTCCCCGCTCACTGGAGTACAAGCTCCATTTCCCCTCATTTTAAAAATTTTAATTTTTTTACAAGCTGCATGAGTCTAGCAAAATGAGACCATCGGTAGTCTCAGATTGTTGAATACAAACATTAAATTGGGGGTGGGGGGAGTTCAAAAGGAGCTGCCCAAGGTTTAGTTTCCTGCTGGTATTGACTTGAAAGAGGGATTGAAGAGAAGGCAAAAGGCAGCATCCCCAGTCCAAAAAAAAAAAAGATTTCAGTGCTGCATGCAAACAAAAGAAAGTGGGATCATCAGCGCAGAATGAAATTCACATGAGTTGGAGAGAGAGAGAAAGAAAGAGACTCTTGGATGGGAAGCCTAAAGCTTTGGAAACATTTTTCCTTTTAATGCTTTAGTGAACTGTCCTGACGTTGGGCCTTCCTCCCCCCAGCTGCTGTAGACCCCCCCCCCGCCACCACCGACACTCCACCACTTACCTGGAGGCTGGGGGTGATGAGTGAAGAGCAGCCACCCGGTCCCCCACCCCGTCCAGAGCGGCAGAGAAGCAGCATGGTGGGAGAAGGGCTGCCGCCAGGTCACCAGCACAGTGCAACACCGCCGCAGCATGAACGTGGCCTCCATGGGGTGGCACAGGTGCTGGAGGCTGCCCAGCTGCCTAGGGAGCCAGCCACACCAGCCCACAGGCCCAGTATAAGAGCATGCCAACACCAGGGAGCCCAGCAGCCAGGGAGCAGGGGGAGAGCAGGGGCAGGCCCCAGGGAAATGCCTGGTGCCAAGCCCATTTCTGGGACTCGGCATCAGAGGCTAAATAGGGAGGCAGGGCTTCTGGGGGGAGGGGCCAGCTGAAGGGAGGTTGCTGGGAGCAGGGAAGGATATAAGCAGGGCAGCATCAGGGGGCTGAGGAGGATCACCTGGACCTTGCAACAAGCTACCTGAAAGAGAGAGAGAGAAAGCTAACCATGCAAGCCAGAATGAGCAAGTGGAGAGTGTGGTGATGTAACCCCTCTCCCCCGTTCATGTGTCTGAGGCCTCTGCTGCCCTGTGGGAAGGAGAGTCAAGGTGGTGGAGCAATTCATTAGTTCTGACACCAGCGACAGTGAGGGGGGGTCAGCTGACTCTTGCAACATGAACAAAGTTGGGAAGAAACCATTTTGGCAGTCTCCAGAAGCCTAACATTAAAATCATGACTGAGCCACTTGAATTTAAGAATCAAGACCAAATTTAAGGATTGCTTGGGATTGATCCATTTGTCTATGAGGAAATGCCTCTGAGGGACTTGGGAATCTTTATTCTGGAGAAAAGGAGGTTGAGGGGGAACAGGATTGCTCTCTTTAAGTATTTGAAGGGCCATCACTTAGAGGAGGGCAGGGAGCTGTTCCTGTTGGCAGCAGAGGATAGGACTCACAATCATGGGTTTAAATTAAGGGTGAGAAGGTACTGGCTGCATATTAGGAATGGGTTTTTTTACAGTAAGAGTTGTTCAACAGTGGAATCAGCTGCCTAGGAATGTGCTGAGGTCCCCCTCACTGGCAGTCTTGAAGCAGCAGCTGGTCGATCACTTGTCAGGAATGCTCTAGGCTGATCCAGCATTGAGAAGGGGATTGGAATAGATGGCTTGTATGTCCCCTTCCAACTCTTTGATTCTGTGATTCTATGAGGACATAGTGTAATCCTCACAGGACAGGCTCTTAAAAACTGCTAAGATCACAACCAGTGTGCAGGATAAAATTAGAGAATTACAAAGACAAATTTGCAGGGCAGGAAATTAGCATTACTATGCAGCTGCACAAGGGCATCAGCAAATACAAAGTGCACAGTGTGATGGAGTTGCAGCTGACTTTGCACGGGTGTGTGCACACATGAACATCCACATTGTCAACCATCACAGCTTGCAATGCCAATGTCAGTGGGTTCTACTGTACATTCTGTACACTCAATATGTTCCCCTATATCATGTGACTCTTCCATTTATAAAAGTGGCTGATATCACAGCAAAGAATCTCCTAGTCCTTAGCAGTATGGAAAGTAGGACTTCACAGCTGCTTGTCAGTTTCCAAAAAAAGGTCTGATCAGTTTCAACATTGGTTTTTCCCCCTTTGCCTGTGTACCTTTCTGTTCCCTTTCATTCAAGGAACTAACACTAAAATGCACACACAAAACCTGAACCACAAAGACTTAAATGGAAGATGCTTGCTGGATGCAACTGTGTAGCTGCAATAGGGCAATTGCATAATTTTTTTTTTTAAAAAAAAACTTTGGATGCCACCCCCCAAATGTCACAAGCGACATTTCCCGCCCCCATTTAGAAAGTGCATTTTAAAGTTTGTCGCTGCAGAATAAACACACCAGAGGAAAAAGAATGGTGAGTAAGGTGAGCACAGGATCTGAAGTCAAGATTAAAGGCATACTGATCTGGAAATCTGCAGTAAGATGTGCATGCATAATAGGCCATATACAACAGATGCTAATTAGGCTCTGTGTTTATGGGTGGGATCAAAGATGGTTTTTGGGTCTGTAGGAGCTAAAAACTTCTCCTCTGGATGAAATAACCAAAGCATAAAACATATGCAAGTTAAGTGTAAAACAGACAGTTGTCCTGGGAAGTAATGGGCAGCCTGCCTATCTGATCTGAGTTTCCCAAAAAAAAAATCCCTGTAGACAGGCATCCATGAGTGCTGGAAAATATAAGAACATAAAATTTACTATTAAGCTCATTGCTTTTATATGGCACATTCCCTCGAAGCAAACATGGTGAATTGTTTGCAGCCTTCCTTTCGCAGAAGAAAGAAAGGAGGGAAGTGGGAAGAGCAGGTAGAGAAAGAAGTACTTTTCTCCCTTTCTCACAATACAAGAACTCGTGGGCACTCCATGAAATTGCTGAGCAGTCAGGTTAGAACAGATAAAAGGAAGTACTTCTTCACCCAGAGTGATTAACATGTGGAATTCACTGCCACAGGAGGTGGTGGCGGCTACAAGCATGGACAGCTTCAAGAGGGAATTAGATAAACATATGGAGCAGAGGTCCATCAGTGGCTGTTGGCCACAAAGTATAGATAGGAACTCTCAGTCTGGGGCAAGTGATGCTCTGTATTCTTGGTGCTTGATGGGAGGGGCAACATCCCTCGGGGGACTCACTATTAACATCACCAACTTCAAGCCCTGGGACGTCCTGGGACGGCTGGGAACTGGCATGAAAATGCCGGGGCCTAGGACGCTCTGGGACGGTCACCTTAGGGAGTGGAGGAGCTGCGGAAGCCTGGCTGTGTACTCAATAATTGAGAACTTTGGCCCTAGTGGAGACGTAGAGAGGAGGAGTTGGGTACATCGAGCCCGTCGAGGGTCTTTAGGCCTAGTTAAGAACAGCAATTTTAGGTCTGGTCTTTATCTTTTAGCAGTTGTTAATTTGATATTTTTAGGCTAGTAATAGATAAGGGTTTAGTGTTAGGCCACTCTATATTAATTAGTTAGCAATTAGCTAGGACAGTTTATTTTATTCTTGCTGCCCAGTCTATTGGGTAGTAATGAAGGGAGGTCAGGGTGGGTAATAGGGAGTTAGGTTTAGGAGTGTACTAGCCTTTGATATTGATATTATTTTGCTGAAGCGGAATTGTATAGTCTGGGAGGGAGTGGCTTGGGTTTGAGCAGATTGCGAAGGGGTGGGAGATTCTCTTCTGGGCATCTGACGGTGCCGAGTGGCCTGTGACCAGCACGGTGCTGCGTGAAGGCCGTCAGCGCTGATGACAGCCGGACAGGGGATTCCAGTGCTTCTGGGGCAGGGGAAATATAGCGGTGGGAGCAGGCGAGTAGTTAAGGGAAGGAGGCAGAGAAATGAAGAAGCTCGGCCTCCTTCCAGCCTGTGTCCCATCCCGAGAGTGGCAGGTAGGGAGGCTGGGAAGGACCATCCTCCGTCATTGGTGTTGTGCAATGCCAGGTCTATTAATAACAAGACTGCTACCTTGCAGGAATTCCTGTTGGAGCAAGGTGCTGACCTGGCTTGCGTGACTGAGACCTGGGTGCGAGAGGGGGAGACAGTGGCTCTCTCCCAGTTAGCTCCGCCCGGGTTCTCGGTCCTCCACCAATCACGGACTGATGGCCGGGGAGGAGGAGTGGCACTGTTCATTCGGGAGGCTTACTCCTATAGGGCACTCCCGCCGTTGAAACTGGAGGGCATAGAGTGTGCGGGCCTGGTGTGGGAAGCCGGGGAGAGGTTGGCTGTCTGGCTGGTGTACCGGTCGCCCAACGCACCAGCCAGCAGCCTGTCCTCGCTGGTGGAGGCGGTGTCGGGCTGGGCGTTGGAGCACCCAAGGCTGATAGTCTTGGGTGACTTCAATGTCCACGCCGACGATGCGGCCTCTGTTCCGGTGAGGGACCTGGTATCTTCCATGGCGACACTAGGGCTCTCCCAATTTGTAACAGTTCCTACGCACCAGGCCGGACATATGCTTGACCTGATTTTCGCGGCGGGGGTTACAGTGGGTCAGTTGACTGCCACGGCAGTGCCATGGTCTGACCACCTTGCCCTGAAGGCTCGTCTGATGGTGTCACCCCAACTCCGTTTGGGCAACGAGCGAATTTTAGCTCGCCCGTGGAGTCTGATGGACCCTCAGCGGTTTCTGACGGCTCTGCGGGATCCCAGGCCTTCCAGTGACTCACTAGATGGACTGGTCGAGGACTGGCATGGCCGGCTCTCGGCGGCCATCGATGAGATTGCTCCCCGACGCCCTCTGCGCCCTCGCTCAAAGCTGGCTCCCTGGTTTACCGGGGAGCTGAGGCTGATGAAACAGGGTCTCAGACGGCGAGAGAGGCGGTGGCGGCGTCTTCACGACGAGGCATCAAGAACATCTTATAGGACGTTTATGAGATCCTATGAGGTGGCAATCAAGGCTGCTAAGAAAAAATTCTGCAGCTGAGGTTGCGTCTGCTAGCTCTCGCCCGGCCCAATTATTTAGAACAATTAGGTCGCTAACGGAAGTGCCACAGAGCACTGTAAATGATAGGGAATTGGAAATCGGTTGCGAGGCCTTTGCGAGCTATTTTGCAGACAAAATCTTGCTACTCCGCCGTGAACTCACGGCCACAGTTGAGACAGTGTGTGAACTTGAGGCTCCATGCACGTCTTCAGGTGTGACCTTGGATCATTTCAGTTCTCTCTGTCTTGAGGAGGTTGACAGGTTGCTCTTGACTGTACGCCCAACCTCGTGCAGCCTTGATTCGTGCCCCTCGTGGCTTATAAAAGCTTGCCATGAGGGGTTGCGTGACACGCTCCGGGAGATTATCAACAAGTCCTTTTCAGAAGGACTGTTCCCGGAGGTGCTCAAGGTTGCAATGGTCCGCCCTCTCCTTAAAAAACCATCTCTGGACCCGGCTGTTTTGGCCAACTATCGGCCGGTGTCCAACCTACCCTATTTGGGTAAGGTTTTGGAGAGGGCGGTGGCAATTCAGTTACAGAGCTTCATGGATGACACCTCCATGCTGGACCCATTTCAGTCCGGGTTCTGACCGGGTCATGGGACGGAGTCGGTTCTGGTCGCCCTCACGGATGACCTCCGTAGACATCTGGATCGAGGCGGTACGGCGGCACTGGTGTTGTTAGTCCTGTCGGCGGCATTTGATGTCGTCGACCACCAGTTGCTGATCCACCGCCTCGCCGATGCTGGGATACGGGGGCTCGCTTTACAATGGCTTGCCTCCTTTCTGCAAGATCGGGGACAGAGGGTTGCGCTCGGGGGACAGACCTCCCAGAGGCACCCACTGGTGTGTGGTGTGCCTCAAGGGGCGGTCCTGTCCCCGATGTTATTTAACATCTATATGCGCTCCCTTGCCCAGATTGTCCGGAGGCATGGGCTGGGGTGTCATCAATACGCGGATGACACCCAGCTCTATCTGTTGTTGGGCGGCCGGTCCGGCTCCTCACCAGCTGACCTGGAACGAGCGCTGCAGGAGGTTGCGGGCTGGCTTAGACTGAGTCGACTGAAATTGAATCCACTGAAGACGGAGGTCCTGTGCTTGAGTCGGACCGGATCGGGGTTAGGGCACCCACTTCCGTCCTTCGGTGGGGCGCCATTGGTGCCAGCTCCGAGGGTCAAGAGTCTGGGTGTGCTCCTGGACTCCTCTTTAATGATGGAGGCCCAGGTAGCAGCCACTGCCAAAGCAGCCTTTTTCCATCTACGGCTGACTAGGCAGTTGGCTCCCTTCCTCGAACGCGAAGACCTAGCTACAGTGATCCATGCTATGGTCACCTCACGTCTTGATCACTGCAACGCTCTCTACTTGGGGCTGCCCTTGTCCCAGATCCGGAGGCTGCAGCTGGTGCAGAATGCGGTGGCCAGGCTTTTGATGGGTCTCTCTTTGCGGGACCACATCTGGCCTGTGCTGCAGCGGCTGCACTGGCTGCCTATAGCATACCGGATCAGGTTCAAGGTGCTGGTGTTAACCTTTAAAGCCCTGTATGGTCAGGGACCTGCCTACTTGAGGGACTGCCTTTCCCCATATAGGCCCCAGAGGCTACTGAGGTCGGGCACCCAAAACCGCCTGACTTGCCCCGGTCCAAAGGATGCCCGGTTGTCGTGTACTAGGGCCAGGGCTTTCTCGGTGGCGGCCCCTTACTGGTGGAATGAGCTCCCGAATAACATCAGGGCCCTGCGGGATTTGTTGCAGTTCCGCAGGGCCTGCAAGACGGAGCTCTTCCGCCAGGCTTTCAAATAGGGGCCGCCGCCGGGGAGAAAGCTGATTATACCATCTCCCTGGCCCTGATGATCGCACCCCATTGCAGCTACTCACCGGAGCGCTAAGAAGCCGCCATCTTGTGTATTTAATTAGAATTTTTAAATGTTGATGTTTTTAAATTGTAAATCTGTTTTTATGATTTTATATGTTGTTAGCCGCCTTGAGTCGGTTGTATAACTGACAAGGCAGGATATAAGTGAAACAAACAAATAAATAAATAAATAAACAGTGGGAGGCCTTCTGGTGTCCTGCCCCCACTGCTGGACCTTCTGAGGGCACCTTGTATTTTTGGACACAGTGTGACAGTGTTGGACTGGATGGGCCACTGGCCTGATCCAACATTGGCTTCTCTTATGTTCTTATGTTCTTAAGAGAGTGAAAAGGCCTCTTTCAAATTCCGTTAGAGTACCTTTGGATGTAAACTTTTTATTTTACGGTATTTATTCACATCTCTGGCTCGTCCCAACCCAAACATCTGGGACTCATAAGAAGACTTCCAAACAAAAGCAGGTATTAAATTTGTATTAAAAAGCAGGTAAAAAAATCACAAATGCTAAAAGATCCCCAACAAATCCAATTGGCTTAGCTCAGAGTAACAAGGGCCAACACAGATGCAAGCATCTTGCATTACTGCTGTCCAAAAGAGGCTTGCTTGGCAAGTCTCTGTCAGAAAGTTCCTTGTGTCACCTGCCCCTTGCTGTCTTCACATGAAACAAGTATCACCAAAAAGCCATTTCTCAGTGATGCTAAGTATCACAGGAGAGGTTGTGGCGGCTTCATTAGCTCAGCTTGAGCTTTTAAGGAATTTAAAGGTCAACATCAACATTTTGAATGACACAAAGGAGGAAGTACTCTGTGTCAGACGCTGGCACTGCTGAGATGTACTCACTATAATCTATTTGCCCAGACAAGTTTATGAAGTCAGCTAGCAGTCTAGAGAGCAAAGTAATTCTGTGGATCCCATTCTATGGCGGTGATTGGCTAAGGAGGACTGAAGTACTTTGCAAGGGAGCCATGGGATAAAACCATGACAACCTAGTTAGGGCACAGAAGTAGGCCTCATTATTTATTTTAAAACATTTATTTAAATTATTAACATATTTATTTAAATTTTACATTAGGTTGAACTTGCCACCCATCAAAAGTACTGCATTACAGAATGTGTTTACTCCATGCCGGGGGAATAACACATACTTTCCATCCTCAAAATAGGTTACTCAACAATAACATGAGAGCTGCTTTTGTAGTTACCAGCCTCCAGGGTGGGGCTGGAATTACCTGAAAATGACAGCTGATCTCCAGACTACAGAGATCAGTTCTCCTGGAGAAAATGGCAGCTTTGGAGGACAGATTCTAGGGCTGCTGTGTGCACTCCCCTAACTCCACCTTCTACAGGCATTGCTCTCAACTCTCCAGGAATTTCCTTAACTGGAGCAGGCAAGACTAGCTTTGGATATTGCATAGAAAATACCAAGAGAAGGTATTGCATTCCTTATTCCTGTAGAACTTGTGAAGGATGAAAGTCTATATTCGACTACACATGCACTGTTGGAGCTCACTGGTTTCTCTGCACAGGAGATACATGAACTTCCCATCCCTTTTTCAAAAGAAGAACAAATAGAGGATGGACAAATCAGGCATTTGTGTAATGGATGATGGCTACTCTTACCAGGCAGTTGGTCAGCAACAAAACTACAGCTGATGGTTTCTCAGCCTATGATCTGATTCCATTTATGGCTATGGATGGGTAAAAACCAGGAAAGTTAGGTTCATTTCGGTTCATGGTGTGCCTGGTTCATGAGCAACGAGCCATGATAAACTTTTAGGTGCAAAACACTTGTTTGGTTCATGAGGTTCATAATGTGGTAGAACAGCCCCCCAATATGCTACAGATACCAAACTCACAGGGAATCTCTGTCCGATTCTCCTGTACCTGGTTCAGTTTGTGACCTGGTAGAATGGATCCTGTGCAAACTAGAGAAACCACACTTGTAGGTGATCTCTGGATGACTCTTCTCTACCTGCCCTCCAAGTTTAGTGAGGATTGGATTTACGAGGTCTGAGTTGCAGCCCCCAAAAGAAGGTATCCCCAGGAAAGTGCTTTCTGGGGAAATGACAGGCACAGGTTCAAAAGTGTACACAACAGACCCTGTGCAAGCTAGAGGCATCAGACTTCCTGGCAACCTTCCTCTAATCCTCCTCTACTTGCCTTCCAAGTTATGTGCAGATTGGATTTAGGGGGTTCAAGTTATGGCCCCCCCAAAGAAGATGCCCCCAGGAAAGTTTTTGGGGGGAAATGTCAGGCACAGGTTCAAAAGCTTATAAAATGGACCCCCTGCAAGCTACATACACCAAATGCAAAGTGAACCTCACCCTGCCTTTGAAGTTTGGTAAACATTTTGATTGAGTGGAGACAGTCTGTCTGGAAATGTATCCACTCATGAACTGCCATGAACTGCTTGAAAGTTTGTAGAAAATTCGTACTGGTTGACCTGCCACAGAGTTCATTTCATGAACTATGAAACAGCCAAAATTTGTTACGAACTTTAATTCATGAGCTAGTTTTTGCCCATCCCTTTTTACAGCCAGACTACTCTCAGTGCCATGGAAGTCAGGGAGCATGAGAGTGGGATTTAGGTGGATTACTTACAGTGTCTACATTACTTTCTTAGCAGTAAGAGAAGTAGAAACCTTACATTGTTTCATGATTTAGAAAAACATAGCCCCCCCAAAAAATTTATAGCCTTTGAGTTGAGGTGGAAAACTCAGAATATTTATACTGTGTGCTGCCTGAGTGCTGCATTATTTTTAAATAACACCACTATGGTAGCAGGTACCCACCAAGGAGGACTCATTTCCCATGAAGTTGTGGAAACAGACACCTGACAGAGGGGTTTGAACTGGGCTGTCCAAACTGAATGTAGGAAGTAAACTTTGTAAGGCTCTTGTGTGTGACATTGTTAATTAAACATCTACTTAAGGAAATAGGCATTGAGTGTCTTCATTTCCTAAAAATGGTTCATGACAGCTTCTTTGATTATACCCTACATCTGCTCCCATAATTCTTTGGACACTGAAGCCTTCAGTGGGACAAGTGATTAGAATGATGGAAGCAGACAAATAATGCGTGCGAATCATTGGAGATTCTAAACTTGCTTGGTTTATGGCCTATAAAATATAGATCACCACATTAGTGTCATGCTTAGGCGTGTCAAGATATAACTTAGGCCTGTTGGGCACACAAAGTAAGGCAAATGACATTGCATTCCCCCTGACATGCTTTTAGAGGCCTTTAAATTAGTAAAGAGAAGAAACAGTAATTAGTTAATAGGAGAAAACAAATCTTTAGGATAAAATTTCACATGATGCTGACTTCTGCACACTTCTCACTATCAAATTATAAGGGGATCCATGGGCCAGTCTATCTTTTTTCTTTCTTTTTTCCTTTTTTTGTATTTTTATGTGCATGTGAGTGTGTGTACCTGGAAGTTATGGCGACCTCTGGTGACTGACCCCTATTGGGGGCATGGAGGATATTCAGAGAAGTGGCTGAAAAAAGCCTACCCCCACCTCTCAACTGCTGGTATTCCAAGGAGGTCTCCCATCCAAGTACTTGCCAGAGTTGACCCTGCTAGGTCCTGAGATCTGACAAGATTTGGCTTGACTGGGCTATCCAGCTCAGGGCAGTCTATCTTTTTTTCAATAAGGAGTTGCTTTACTTCCTCTCCCCCCATGTACCCATTTCCTTTACCAAAAAGTCCTCTGTACAAGTTGCAGTGAAAATGAACACATATACAATCTGTGTACAGTGTATACTTGATTGCTGTTTGTGTGTGTTTGTTGAGTAATTCTCATGTTACAGTCAACACATGTAACAGTTAAACATGTGATACAAATCCCACATTTATCCAGGTACTGGACCCCCGTTTCATTTGTAAAGTGAACACACGGTGGCTCTTTCTTACAAACAAATATACGCACATGCAGGCAAGATATGTACATGCATACACTGTAACATGTGAACAGAGCTAAAGTAACCAGGGGGAGGATTTCCAAAAAATGCTAATATATCATGTGACAGAAGTAATGGCTGTAATGCAGCACGATGACCACATGAATGGAGTGTAAAGAGTACATTTAAAGTATATACTTTGGTCAAACACAGTACAGGAATATTCATGTTGATCAATTATTTTCAAAAGGTAGAGCAGAACTCAATACTTGATCACTGGAGATGACCACTAAACTACCAGGAGAGGATGCAGGAACACTCAGTGAAATGGACAGTTGATGTATAACAGACAAAATAAAAGACTTCTTCTCACTATATGTGATTTTCAAAACTCACCACCAAAACATGAGATGATAGCCTCTGTGTAAGACAATCAATGGTGGATAGGTTTATCAATGGCTGATTAGGCTTGAAAGACAAAAGGAATCTTCAGGTTCATGGACAGTGTACCTAGGGTTGTCAGGTCCAATCTTATCCCTGACAGGAGTATCGGAGGGGCGTGCCGGGAGGGGCCATCCCCGACATGATGATGTCATGCAGAGTGACATCATCATGTTAGGGATGGAACATCACGCATACCCCCTGTTTTCCCCAGCCATTTAAAGGGAAACTTAACTTTAAATTGGGGGGGAGCAGGAGCTGTGGGCACCTGCCCTGCAAGTGGTGAATTTGCAGCTTGCAGGGCAGGCGCAGGCAGTTCCCGCTTGAATTCACAGCTTGCAGGGTAGGCACTCATGGCACCCGCTCTTTTCAAGTGGGGCCACAGATGAAAGTATTTGTCTTCTGTTTGCTTCTTGTAGGCCTTCTGGGGACCTTTGGTCAGTGACTGTGTAAAACAGCACACTGATTAGATGGGCCATTTGTCTGATCAAGTACAGCTGCTCTTATGGGAGTGGGATAGCTATAAGCGTAACTGGGATTAAACTGGTCACTTTTGAAGTAACGAATGTTTCCATTTGGGACTGTTGTCAGAATCATGATTAACTTGCTTAATCTTTTGTGCTTTCTTAGCAGCACAGGTCACCTATAAGATTGTAAATGAAAATTACTAACTTATTTGGCACACCCTGGACTAATTAAACCATTGTTTCCCTCAGTTCTTATAATCCATTTTGCTATAAAAATAGGAGGCTCTATCATCCTCAACGTGGCATTAAATATTTCCCTCATAACATATTGTCAACAAAACGTCCTGGTGAATTAATGAACTGTGCACATGTTTGAAAGTGGAATTGGACTTGTCTAATTGTGGCATCAGTTGTCATAGTGACTATCAGCCAATCAGGGAATAAAAAACCTAACTTGGCAGTGTTTAGGTAAAGAAGGCTTTTGTGGAGTTGTCAGATGAAGATTTATGATGGCAAAAACTGTCTTTGGCAGCCAAATCAATGTGTTGACCACTTTTTTGTGAGCTCCTGCTCTATTTAAAGTTAAACACTGGATATTCCACCTAAATGTTAAAAAGCCTGATATCTTTGGAATCTCGTCATGAACAGAGAATGCTTTATAAACTATGTGTAGGGTGACTTTGTATACCTGTCCAATAAACACTGCTATCACTTTTTTCTGTATATGTAACTAAAATGTCAGAGCTTGCGACTGAGCAAGTATAGGGGATGTTGTCTTATGCCTGCTATTAAAACATGTCGAGTGATCTAAAAATTACCCTGTGTAGATAAACAAGTGGATTAAAATTATGCGCTCTCATTCTTTCATCACTGTAATATTAATCGTAGGAGTTTGGGCCTTTTAACATTAATATATACCTTTTAGC
The DNA here is from genome assembly GCA_029233225.1 of Lepidodactylus listeri. NCBI lineage: Eukaryota > Metazoa > Chordata > Lepidosauria > Squamata > Gekkonidae > Lepidodactylus > Lepidodactylus listeri. The sequence goes on from JARCFY010000007.1 coordinate 40,361,226, forward strand.
AGTATATGTCATTTTATATTAGATTATATGTTGACTGACAGATTTTTAAACTGAAATTTAAATTCTCATTTTTCTATAATGTTTCCTTGTAAAGCCGCAGCTTAGAAAGACATAAGGTGCCATATTACTATTTATTAACAACAGTTAATGGCGATCATAATAACAGAGTCCCTCACTGTGATCAACAGTGAGGTTTAATGTTCACTTGTTTATTTGGCTGGAGCATAAATAACTACTTACCTTACATGTGTGCCTGTCAGTGTTATATTAACAATAGTGCGATTGAAGTATATGCTATTAAAACCTTGGCCAAAGGAAAATTCCTCAGCAAACCTATTCTTGTTAAAAACAGGTTTATTCTTTTAAATCTTACAGAAAAGTGATATAGCACCCTGTCCCATGTCCCAGTATTGTTGGAGAGGACAGAGTGAAAGTGGTTTGCTGGGATTTTAGGAGCTGCAGGAAAGAAGCCACCAGAGGGTATTTCTGTGGGGAGGGGTGGCAATCTGAATGTGTTAGTGCCTCCATGGAAAGTGGGAGAGAGAGAAATAAGGATCAGCATGAACTGGGAAAATGCAGTTTGGTTTCATTTGTGGTGCACCTGTTTCACAAATCATGAACCATCATAAATGTTTAGGCACCAAACAAACTGATGAGGTTTGTGAATCATACAACCCACAAACCTTTACTGGCATAACTGGTTTGTGAATCAGTAAAACTTGCCCCCCCCCCAGCATGCTAGAGAACCAAACTCACAGGGAATTCTGGCCTACTTTCCTCTATCTCCCCTCCAAGTTTGGTGAGGATTGGTTTTATGGGTTTTGAGTTACCTCCCCCTGCCCCAAGAAGGTACCCCCAGGAAATGCGTTCTGGGAAAATGACATATTCAGATTCAGGAGGTTCAGAAGTGTATAGAATGGATGCACAAGCTTGATAAATCAAAGTCACAGGGGACCTCCCCCAGATGCTCTTCAACATGCCCTCCAAGTTATGTGCAGATTAGATTTAGGGGGTCCAAGCTATGCCCCCCCTCAGAGAAGATGCCCCCAGGAAAGTGCTTTTGGGGAAAATGTCAGGCGCAGGTTCAAAAGTGCAAGCTACAAACATCAAATGCACAGGGAACCGCTTGGTATTTCCAAGCCCCCCCTGTTGCTTTGAAGTTGTTTTGTTGCTTTGAAGTTTGGTAAACATTTTGATTGAGTGGAGACACTCTGTCTGGAAATGTATCCATTTGCAAACTGGCACATACCTTTAGGAACAGCTTGAAAGTTCATAGAAAGTTATTGCTGGTTGACCTGCCATGAACTTCAGTTTGCAAACCATGAACCAGCCAAAATTCATCATGGACTTTAATTTGTGAGCCAGTTTGCACTTATCCTTAGAGACAGATGGGAGGATAATCCATGGTATATGGCTATCACCAATAATCATGGTAAATGATATGGGTACTTAATGCACCAATTTACTGACATCACATAACCCCAATACATGGGATGCTCAGCATAGAGCACATAGCCATGTGAAGCCTTGGCCATAGTGAAGCAATTTTTGGCAACCATCATTTTTTGGCACCCATCATGACAGACTGTATAGTACCTAAAGTTTAAGTGCCATGAGAAAGAAGCAGATATATCTACCTGTTGTGCCACTGGAAAAAAAACACAATATTTCATTTGGAAACAAGGTGTTCAAATCCTATTGAAAATTATTTTGTGAGCCAGTACACTGAAGTGTTTAGAGTGTTGGACTAGGACAACTCAGATATAATGCTCATTGGTGACATGGGCCAGTTATTTTCTCTCAGCCTAACATTAGACGGCTGTAGTGAGGATCAAATGGAGGAGAAGAGGATGGTAGAAGCTGTTTTGAGCTGCATGCAGAAAGGGGGGGGGAAAGTCTACCCATCTGCCTTCTGACTCAGAAGGGTGTAACTCTGCTTAGGATAGCACTGTAAATGTACTAATATGTAAAAAATGGCAGGCTGAATATGTAGGTGTGAAAACGGTATGTGCTTGAATATAATACATTGTTTCTGCTTCAGCATCCAGTGTGGAGGTGGTTCTCTGCAGTTGACTATGTTCATCTGGTGCTAGGCACATTTGGCTCCTTGAAAAACTAGGATTGCAAGGTTCTACCTGGCAGCTGGTGGGGAGGCACTCCCAGGTCCTTTTCGGGATCTTCTGCCTTGTGCGCAAAGCGCGTGGGGCATGATGTCATCACCCGGAAGTGACATTATCACATTGCTGCCATCGGGGTGACACTCTCATTTTGGGGCAAAACTATGTGGTTTTTTTGCCATCAAAACCATAGTTTGACCAAAAATTCAAGTGTCACCCCATGACTTCAACAACGCAATGATGTCACTTCCAGGTGACATCATCATGTCCAAGGGTCATTTCAAGCAGGAGCTCGGGGGAGCGCAGCTCTGAGAGTTGATGCCAGCCCCCCCCCCATGGGGGAATGCCTGCTTGTGTTATGGCTGCAGCAAAACGACCCCGTCCCTGTCCGACCAGCCTTCTGAAGGCTTCAGCCACCACTGATGCTGTTCTCCCAGAATAGCGGTATTTCTGAGGCTTAGATTAGTAGCTGCCCCCTCTCTGCCAGCTCTTTCTTTCTTTCTCTCTCTCTCCTTTCTTTCTTGCCTTCTGACTTACTTCTGGTGATGTCACGTGGTGTAGCATATGCAAATAAGTTATGCCAATGAGTTATGCTAATGAGCTCCTGCACCTCTTATTCTACGAAATGACCCCTGATCATGTCGGGAATGTCACACAGTTTGGGGGTGGAGTTTCCTCCACCAGCCAGTTGGCCAGCAATGGATTGAAACTCTCAAAAGTGGGGGAAACCCCACTGGGACCTGGGGGCTGGGGAACCTATGAAAAACTGGTCTTAAGTGTGCAAACATGGCTGATGCTATAATAGACAAAGAAGAGCGCAAGCAGAAACAAGGTAAAGGATCCATGCCATAATTGTTCTCTTTCCCCTGAGAATCTGTGAAACTTCAGTTCACTGAGGGAACCTAGAGAGGTCTAACTGAGCATACTCAATACCCTCAGGAAACTACAGTTCCCATCACAGTTGAACTGGTATAAAACTGAGGTATATTTCTTGTATATAGATAAGCTTTTTGATGTTACCTGTCTTATTTGAATGTACATGCACTTGCTTGCCTGTGCATTTACTCTTATGATTATATTATCCACTGGAGAAAGTAGAGTGTCCATCACTCAATGAAGGCTTTATTTCAAAGCAATGTAGAGGCCAGAAGACAAACTAATACCTGCAAATGAAAGAGCTAGAAAGAGTATTAGATTCTGGCAGCAAAACAAGAATGTCTCATTGTGGTAAAGCACTCACAGTCAGTCGGAATGTTGACTACTTACAAAACACTGAAAAGGCCCCAAGACAAAACAGAAGATAAGCAGAGCATGAGAAAGCGACAAAGACAAATAAACCTCTCAAAGCAGAAAAGTTGGGAGCTCAAGAGAATAGCATTTAGAGCGAAGTTAACATGCCTTGGTATCTTTACCTCATTCTCTTAATAACACTGCAATTTCTAAAGTCAGTCTTTGGAGAGATGAATAAAACAATATTTTCAGGAGTATTTTTTCTGTCCCCTAAATAGTTTGGATTGAGATCTGGCTATTTCTTCCTCATTTCCATGCCCCAAATTCAAGTTTTTCTCACCCTGCTCCAGCACGGTACTACCTCCTGTTCACAACATATTGATAATAACCAACCAAGTTGTCCACCACGGAAATAATAAAAGTTATAGACCGTAATAGGCTTGTAAAGTTGCATTTTGAGTTTAATGCTTTTAACTATATCACCGGGAGCATGTACTTGGCACAAATGTCTCCGCTGGAGCATAAACACCTTGGCCTATAGCCTCTGAGAGTTTATCAGTGCCATGGGAGATATTTACTGTGATGTACATGCGCCTGTACAATGAATGAACAGCTTGCAAATATATATTAATCTACTTGATGACCTAGATCAAGAACAAGGAAAATATTGTTAATAAATCCCTTGGTTTTTTTCCATTACTCTATATTTCCTGCCTATTATTGACACATGGTAATTGTCATTCTTCTTTTATTATTATTATCCTAGGCATTGCAAACAATAACATATAAAAATAAACACCTTTTTAATTTTTTCATGGGCCAGACTGAGCTATTATAGAATGAGTTATTAGCATTTCAGACTCTAGCTTTCATTAAATGGATCTGCTAGCTAACATTTTCAGTTATGTTTGAATATGGGAAAGAGACATTTGCCAAATATTATATGAATATATGAACCTGCATTCTACTGAGTCAACCCATTGGGTCCTTTTAGTGGAGTGCTGTCTAGTCTAACTAATAGCAGCTCCCCAATGTCTCTAGAGGAGATATTTCTATACCTTACTGCCTGAGGCCTTTTTAACTGCAGACCTATATGCATAGAAGGAGACAGCTCAAGACAGGTAGCCATGTTAGTTTGTCTGTAGCAGTAGAAAAGAGTAACAAACAAACAAAATGGCAGAAAGACCTTCAGACCAGTATTACTGATGAGCAATGGAATAAAATATCCTTTTCCAGGGAAGCAACAACTAATGCCATCAATATCAAAGCTTAATTTCAAAAAGTACTAAATAGATGGTATATGACTCCATCAAAACTGTGCCAAATCAACCCAACCATAGATCCACACTGTTGGAAGGGATGTGGCCAAACTGCCTCATTCTATCACAGCTGGTGGAATTGTCCAAAGAGCAAACTTTTTTGAAAACAAATATTGGAGAAAATAAAAATTATTTCTGGCATATATATTTTACTAAACCCTAAAATAATTCTACTTAATTTATGGGATGATATTGATATTCTTAAAATGAGGAAGGATTTGATTTCAATTAAGTTTGTAGCTGCCAAGACAACATTTGCTCATCAGTGGGAAAGTGAAGCCTTACCGTCATTAAATCAGTGGTTGATTAAATTATGGGGATGCCTTATTATAGAAAGAATAACTGATCGTATATGATGTGCTGATAACCCAACATATCAATCAGTATTCTTAGAAAAATGGCTTCAGTTTTTTAATTACATAGAGAATGATGTACAAATGCAACAGAGGATTCCTGATAAATTTAAAGTTATCGATTTATTCTAATATTTCAGCTAACATTTTTGAAATCTATTACTGCTCCACTGTAAAAACTTTTAAAAAGAGTCCAACAGCACCTTAAAGACTAACAAAATTTGTGGTAGGGTATGAGCTTTCAAGAGTCACTGCTCATTTCTTCAGATACAGAATTCTAGCTGTATCTGAAGAAGTGAGCTGTGACTCACAAAAGCTCATATCCTGCCACAAATTTTGTTAGTCTTTAAGGTGCTACTGGACTCTTACTCTTTTCTAATGGGGTTACCAGTGAGTTACCATTGACCTTCAGCTCCCTCCATCCCATCTCATACATACATGCATGTGCATGAAAAAGGATATGGATTGTAAAAAAAACACCAGTAAGTAATTAATGACAACTCCATTTGTATAATGGCTCTGAAGCTCTATGGGGTACTGTTTTGATTTGCAAGGGCAAGGGCTGCTCTGTGGACAGCAATGTCAATGAAAGCTACACACACACATTGTCATTGAGGATAGTTATCTGGTTTGTATCTCACTCGCCTGCCACGTCCTCCCTAGCCACCAGCAAGGGGTCAGGGGGAGGGTTGCCAGCTCCAGTTTGCAAAACACCTGGAGATGTTGGGGTGGAGCCTGCAGGCCTCAGTGGGGTACAATGACATAGATTCCACCCTCCAAAGCATCCATTTTCTCCAGGGGAACTGGTCTCTGTAGTTTGGAGATGAGTTGTAATTCTGGGGGATCCCCAGGCCCCCTTGGAGGCTGGCACCCTTACTTCTCAGAAGCTCAGAGCCACACACATGTCCCCACCCTCCTTTTATTCTCCCAACCACTCTGCAAGGTCAGTGAGGCTAAAGGATTATGTCACAGCAGGATCATCTGGTCACCTCATGGCCAATAAGAGATTTGAATCTGGGTCTCTTCAGACTGCATCCAAACAGGTTCCTTCACTGAAGTTCTTTCACCTAGATGTGTACACCAAAATCAAAATTAGAGGTGGCATCTAAATTTCCTAAATAAATCAATATTTTCTCATCATGGGGTGTTTTCCATTGTGGTTGCCATGGCTGCACAATTAAGGGTGAAAACAGACATAATACTTAAAGAAATGTTTCAGCATGACTTGTGCATATTCTATAAAGCCAAGCACCGGGTCAACCAATCAGTCTTGCCCACACCCCTGCTTCATATGTCCCCACCTAATTTTGTTTAGCACCATATGTTTCTGCATGCCTTTATTCATCCGTTCAATTTATGTTGAAAAGAGAAATAGTTGCAAGTTGATTTGGAGTCTGAAAGGGGAGAAGATGTCTTGATGACAATGTGACAACATGGGGGCTCACCAAATGGTGTCATCCAGATCCTGCATTCACTGGAGGCTTGGGTTCTTCTGCTGTTCAGCCCTGAAGATGACAAGGAATGCTCGCACTGAGACTTAGATCTCTCTGAAAATCTCCCCTCATGAAAGGATTTCCATCAGTGGAACATGGCTTCTCAATTCTTACTGCAGCCCCAATTCCCCCCATGATGCTCTTAGAGCAAGAAGAGACACCCCCCCCCCCAGGAAGAACAACTTAAGGGAGGAGGCACAGGTTTGACATTTATTACTTTATTAAAATATCTCTATCCTGCGTTTCCTCTTCATTCAAGGCAGTTATGGGAGGGGGGAATCGGTGAAATCTCCCCCTTGGGAAATTTGCCAGGATCCAACCCTAAATGTGATATGGACACTTACAAACCAATCAGCTCATCAGTTTTAACCCCTATATGTATGTTGTGAGCTGATGCTTCCTATGCTATTTATCAACTGCTACATTTATGCTAAAGCGTCACTCAGTACTATATTCAACTTTCTCACTTCCCTTCACATTTCTGTAGAGTTCTGTTATTTCAGGACTGTGCAGAAAGAAATATTCCTAGGAGCTGGAACCATCTGCTTCAGATGGTGTTCGTGGCAGCTTGTTTTCCTGCTGCAGCTAAGTCAGAATTCAATTTTTTTTTCCTCACTTGATAGTGACAAATGTCCTTGTGGATTTTATGTGCCACCCTGAAAAAATATTCGGATATTCCGATTATCAAGAAGAAAGACTGATAACAGCTGTATGCAAACATAGAAAGAATAATAGCAAGCAGCTTGGGATGGGGGACTACGCAGTTTCACACTTCCACACAAAACACCTGTACACCCGGGACTATTTCAGTACGAAGGCTTTTCCCAGAAGAGCTGCTGTTAACTATCAAAAAGCTTCACTCTAATCCACTCAAAGGCAAAAAGATAAATGGACACTGACCCCTTGGCCTACATTTGCTGTGACCATTTCTACTAGGCAAGGCATTTTTCCCTTCAGATAATGCAGAGCTGAGGAGAAACACGTAGAACTCACTTCCTTTCCCTTCAAGATGCTTCTGAAATTCTCCTCTCCTGAATTTCTCACCAAATTTCAGAGTTCTGAATTATTTAGCCTACAGGTATGTTTTTTTCCAAACACTTTAAAGTGATAGGAGCCAGAGGGAACACTCTGAGGTACAACAGGAGGCCTTTCTGGCACCAGCTTTCAAGTGGGACCTAGGGATCTCCTGGAATTACAGTTCATCTCCAGACTACAGAGATCAGTTCCCCTTGAGAAAAGGGATGCTTTGGAAGGTAAACTCTATGGCATTGTACCCTCTGAGGTTCCTCTCCTCCCTAGATTTCATCCCCACATCTCCACGGGTTTCCAGATCTGGATCTGGCAACCTTACCCTCCATCCCCTGCTGGTGGCCAGGGGATGAGGACCTGGCAACCCTACTGGCACCCCCTTCATCACAGAAGTAAGGGGGGAAGGTTTGCTGTAGCCAGTGGAAAGTGGAGCCAGCTAGCCTGTTGGCATGCAGCATCTGAGGGTAGGGATGGAGGAATTACATTTTATTGGCAGAGTGTAGATATGCAGAAAAGCGGAGCACAAGCTGTTTAAAGAATAAAGCCAGTTTATTAAGAAGAGAACAAATGTTGCAAGAAAAAGGAGAGAAAAAATTATTTGTTTGTTTGTTTGTTTATTGTTGCACTTTTATCTTGCCCTCCCCACAAAGCAGGCTCAGGGCGGCAGTGTAGCTGTCTAACTAGCTCAGCAGGAATGGGAAAAAAACCCTAAATGAGCCAATCAAGAAACAGGAAAGAGACTATTTGAAAATAGTAGGAAGTCTCTAATCTCACTATGCTAACTAGCTGATCCCTCTGTTTCCCCCTGCAGGATGTTCTTGTCATCTTATCTATGCACAATAGATCTTGCATATTCCAATACCCCTTCTCAAGGCCTAGTGTGCAAAGTTCACAAGATTCATTTTCTTGCATAGACCCTGAGATTTCTCACATGGAAACAGCTTGGTAAGTGCATCTGCAATCATATCTTTTGTAGGACAATACTCCAATTCAACAAGCTCTTCCTTCTGCATTATATTTGGTTTTGAAGTCCCATTTGCATCCTACTGCCCTCTTTCCCAGAGATAGTTCTGTGGGTACCCATGTTTGTTTTTTGATTAGAGATTCAATCTCCTCTTCTGCAGCCTTTCTCCATCTCTCTGCTTGGCCGGTAGGCATTCTTTCTATGTCTTCCCATGTGGAAGGTTCAGTTACAGCCTCTGTCTTTGTCGAGTAGGAGAGTCTTCTCAGTGGTACGCCCTTGTTTGTTCTAGTCAATCATCTGAGACCTGGCTGTGCAGCCCCTTCTGGTTCTTGTGGTTTTCCAGGTGTGTCATCTGTATGGTCCATGGTGCTCAGCTGCATTGTTTCTGGTTGCTGTGCTCTATTTCCTTCTGTTGGTGTGGATTCTGTGATGTCCACTTTTTCTGTATTTGTAGGTTTTTCTTTCTCATCAATGTAGACTATGGCTGCGGTCACACACACTAAATAATCCACTTTCAATCCACTTTCAGTGCACTTTCAAACTGGATTTTGCCAGTTCACACAGTAAAAATCCAGTTTGAAAGTGCATTGAAAGTGCATTGAAAGTGGATTATTTAGTGTGTGTGACCGCAGCCTATGTTGCAGATTTTAACAGTTTCTGTTCTTGGATTAAGGATTCTGTACCCTTCACATCCCAGTGCATATCCTACAAAATACCTTGTTCCGTTCTCAGGTCCATTTTGGTTCATTTCTCTTTGGGGGTGTAGGTGAAAGCTCTTGACCCAAATACTTTAGAGTGGTTCATGCTGGGCTTGTGCCCATACCATAGTTTATATGGTGGGCTTCTGGCACCTTTTGTAGGCAGTCTGTTCTGTAGATAGGTAACAGTGTTGATTGTTTCTCCCCAGTATTTCTCAGGTAGCTCTGCTTCAAGCAGCATGCATCTGCACATCTCAGTCAGGAAGCGATTATTCCTTTCTGCTACTCCATTCTGTCCAGAAGTGTATGGGATTGTAAGCTAATGCTCTATTCCTTGATATTTCTTCATGTCATTTCCCATATATTCTCCACCATTGTCAGTGCAAATTGCCAGTGGTTTTCTCTGGAATGTGTTGCTGACCATTACAACATATGCCTTAAATTTCTCCAACACTTGACTTTTCTCTCTGATCAACTTGGATACTGTATCCTTAGAAAAATTATCAATGAAAGTTAGTATAAATCTGTTCCCACTAGGGGTCTCAGTCTTCACTGGACCACAAACAATCACTATATATCAGATCTAAAGGGCACAGTGTCTTGCTTTGTCTCACGGCTCATACTGAAACTAGGTCTGGTTCCTTTCACTTGAATCTAATGAATACAGTTTCTTTCTTAGTGGACTTGTTTATCTGTATGCCCTTAGTCAAGTTCAGGCTTTCAAGTTGGGCCACAGCATGATTATCTCTATGTCCTAAATGTCTATGCCATAGCCAGGAATATTTCTTGTGATTGCAATGTTTAGTTATGTTTGCCCTTTGCATATATGTCTCTAAAGCATGGAAGTCCTGATGCGCTTTCCCAGTTGCAATCAATTCTTCCTTTTGCTTAACAAAACATTTTTCTCCAAATGATATGACAATTTCTCTTTTTGCAAGTACAGAAATTAGGTTGGTTGCTAATTGTGGCACATACAGGCAATTTTCAATGAGGACCTCTCTGGTTTGTCCATCTGGGAGCTTGCATTTTACTGTTCCTGAGCCAACCCCTTCTTCATTCACTGTCTGCCACAGTTAATGTCTCTCTCCTTTCTTCATTTAGTGTATCAAAGAGGTCTTTATGTGCATTTATACCAAGTGTGACTTTTGGTAGCTCCTGGAGTCAGTATAAAACACAGTTTCAATGGTGGCTGCTTGGAATTCTCTCCATTTCTTTCTTTTGGAAAGGCACCTTTTTGCTTAAAAGCACTGCAGTTTCTTTTAATGTGCCCTGATTTTCCATGTAAATAACAAATTATTTTACTCTTGCTGTTTACATTTAGAGCCACTTGATCAACTTTGGTTCAGCTTTCTTGTTGGATTCCTCATATGGTCTATGTTTATATGTCTGATCAAGTTGGTTTATTACTTCCGTGAGAGACAATTTTCCTTTTGCTTCAGTTTGAAACACAGCATTTTCATAAGACTTTGACAGGCTAATTAACAGAAACACAAGCAAGTCCTGGTCTACAGTCTCTTTCCCATGATTAATTTTGGCCGGTTCATGGTTCATGAACTGAAGTTCATGGCAGGTCAACCAAAGAACATTAACTTTCAAGTGGTTCATGGTTGTTCAGGAATGGACACAGTTCCAGACAGATTGTCTTCACTCAATCAAAATGTTTTCCAAATATCAAAGCAACCAGAGTGCATGTGTGTGCATGGAATTCTCCAGTCTTGGAAATACCTAAGGACCCCAGAAATGTAATCTGCCCCCAACTTGAAGAGATTGTAGAGGAGCAGGTGGCAGGCTGAGGTTCTCTGTATGTTTGGTGTGTGTAGCTTGCAGGGGGTCCATTCTATACACTTTGAACCTGCACCTGGCATTTTCCCCAAAAGCACTTTCTTGGAGGCATTATCTGTATATACCCCAGTGGGCACTTCGGTCAGGGTCACGTCATCGACTATGTGTCCCGGGTCCTAGGGACATCAGGCTCGCCAGAACTAGGGCTAGGGCTTTTTCGGTGGCAGCTCCTGTCTGGTGGAATGAGCTCCCGGAGGAGATTAGGGCCCTGCGGGAATTAATGCAGTTCCGCAGGGCCTGCAAGACAGAGCTCTTCTGCCAGGCCTTTGAATAGGAGCCGCCACCAGTGATACCACCCATCATGAAGGTTATCTGTGATGTAGCTGGCCCAGTGTAGCCCGGTTAGGCTCAGACCTAACCATTGGGTAGCCATCTGAATATATGATATCTGGAAGCATTTTATGGTAAATTATGTTATTTGCTGGAATTGTTTTTAAGTTGCTTTTATCTGTTTTAATGTATTGAATTGGCCATGTGCCCTTGTAAGCCGCCCTGAGCCCGTTCGCGGGGAGGGCAGGATATAAATTTGAAAAATAAATAAATAATTGGGGGGGGGGCTGTAACTCAGACCTCCTAAATCCAATCTGCACATAACTTGGAGGGCATGTGCCAGAACATCATGGGAAGGTGCCTTGTCAGTTTGATGTCTCTAGCTTTTGTAGTGTATGTTCTATACACTCTTGAACTGGACCTGTCATTTCCCCAGAAAGCATTTTCCTGAGGGCACCTTCCCCAGAAAGCATTTTCCTGGGGGCCCTAACTTGGATGCCATAAATCCAATCCTCACCAAACTTAAAAGACAAATTGAGGAGAGTCAGTCAGAGATCTGCAAGTTTGATGTCTCTAGCTTGCCCAGGATCTATTCTACTGGGTCACAAACCTCATGAACTGAATCAGTTCATTTAGCTACTAAAAGGTCATGACAGTTCGTGGTTCACAAACCAGGCTCATCACGAACCACAAACTGAAAAAAACCTGCATTTTCCCAGTTCATGTTCATCCCTATCTAGTACAGGCATGCAATTAAGACAGCAGTTACAAACCCTAAGGAAAGCTTTGTAAAACATCTCCATTAACAACTGTCCATGGCTAAATTATCAAAGGGGAAAAGATGGAGATATCAGAAAAGAATACCACAATGTGTTAAGAAGTTCTGTGAGGTGCTTGTGCCCTCTGGAAAGCTCGTAGTGTCACTGCTACACAAATAAGAACAAACTGCTAGTGTCACTGTGGCAGTACATTGGAACTCGTTCATTCTACAACACTATGTAATTTTTTTGTCTGCTATTATGTGTTTTGGATTGATCACAGTGAACACATCCAACTATGACATTACACAGTGTGTGTCTGCTACAGAAATGCAATCAACCATTCCAAATTCCAGAACTGGGTAACTGGGTGACTGGGAATTGGGTTCAAAGACCCTGCTGCCTTTCAACAGATGTTTGGCAGCTCTCTATAAAAACCGACTCTGGATTTATTATTTCTGTTCTTTTTCCATTTCAGAAGTCTCTTTTGGGCCGACTATAAATGGAAAGGCTAACTTGGAATTTGGATAAAACATTGTTCCTAGAGTATATTGTAACTCACTAGTGGACTAATAATCCAGAAAGAGTGTTGCTAAGGGAATCCATTAGGTAAATCTTGTCTGATATATATAGCTTTTCAGCTGTTAAAATTATGTATTCATGTGTTTTCCATGTATCTAGATGACTGGTGTTTAAAAAATGGAGTAGACTAGACTGTGCTAACAATTGAGACATGGCCATTACTTGTGGTTGCAAACTTGTGAGGTCAAGATACTCATTTGCCCAGATGGTCATTCAGTATCGAATGAGCTGCCACATGCCTAAGATAAAATTCATGGCAAATTTGGTGGGTCCTTCAAGTGACATGTTCAGCATCAAATGGGAGGTCAGAAGTATTTCAACACAATAAGCAACATTCCCCAGATGTTATATTGCTACAAACTGAAAACTACAGTGATGGAGGACTGTGTGCATAAGACAAAAGAGAGTTTTTGCATAGAAATGTATTTTCTATGCCAGTGGATAGGTAATGAATTTGGCCTTGGAAAAGAGGCATTCCCTCAGCACAGACTTATATAGGTACATTTAAATTCCTCTCTTTTAAAATATAAATAATGATACAATTGATACTGTTGTTGAGGAAAAGTGCAATGCTGGCTATAAACATTTAAACTATTCGGCAACATTCCTATGCACACTAAGGATGTGCAATTTGGATTGGTCACATTTAGAAGCATTGAATGATGCTATATTCAAAATAGTTACAAACAATTCCAAAGCCAGATTTTATAGTTTCAGATATTAGGAATAATTCCTATTGTTTGGAGTCTCATTGACTTCTAGTGAAAGCCAGCTAGGCTGCTCACAAGAGGAGGAAAATAAATCCTATTCCTCAGACAGCTTGGCACCAAGGGGAGGAGAGGGTAGAGAGCTCAGTGACCCCTGACTGGTGGTGTCCTGTTTTTGCCAGTGGAGGGGAGAATAGCATGATAGCAAACCTGCGACTGATGTCTGTCTCCTCTTATGAAAAGATAATAGATTTTGTCTGTGTGTGATTTCATTTTTTTCCTTTTTCTTTGGTCTGTGTTCTACTGTAGAAGAATCAGATACTGTTGGGGGAGCAGTCTGCCAGCAGTTTCATACTTAACATGGACACATGAGGAACAAACATGGAGAAGGAACATTGCTGGGTTTCCCTGATATAACTTTGTAAGAGAGAAGGGCACATTCCAGTTGACATGGTGCCTCCCCTTGCTGCGACTTCCCTTCTTTCAACTGCTACTCCAAGATTATGCTCACCCGCTTAATTGTCCTATGCCCAAAGCTGTTGGGGTAGTTCCCACCTGCCCACCACTGACTGTCTTAGAGTTGCCAGGTTGGATCGCCCTGCTGGTGGGGGAGGGATTTTCCGGGAGTGAGGGAGTGTGTGACGTGTGCACTATGTAATAACATCACACAAAACTGATGTCATCACGTTGGCAACATTGCATGGCAGCAGTGTTGCCTCTAAGCTGAGTTAGTGTGAGCTAGCTCACAGGCTTTTAGCCTCTGGCTCACACATTTTTGTCTTAGCTTAGGAAGGACGGCTTCAGAGCCAACTAATTTATGCAGCAGCCAAATGGCTCACTCACAACTTAAATGCCAGCAACTCACAAGGGAAAATTTTTGCTCACAAGACTCCACAGCTTAAAGGGAGCATTGCATGGCAGCGCTCTGGGATTTGGGGCAAAACTCTATGATTACCATAGAGTTTTGCCCAAAAAACCAGAAGGTCGCTGCATGGCGTTGCCAACATGATGATGTCACTTCTGTGTGATGTCATTACATCACATTTGGGGCAGGATTTTCCCCTGCCAGCCAGCTGGCCAGAGATGAGACAGAGACCAGAAAATTGGGGGATCCTTCACCCCCAACTGGAGAATGGCATTCCTAGTCTGTCTGTCTGCTTCCTCAGTCTGACTGCCAGTGTTACCCACTGACCAGCACCGGCTGTCATCTCTTGTGTTTTACAATGCCTAATGCTGCCCTGGTGGCATTTGCCTGTTGAGGGTCCAAGCCTCAACTGCAATTATCTCATCAGCAGTGCCTGGCACTGCTGCCTGGCAATGGTGGTTATGTTGTGAACACTTGCCAAATCTTCTCAATTCATAAGGGTTTTCATAGGTGCTGGGAAAGAGCAAGATGGCAGAGGGAAACCTTTCTTAAACTGTTTTGCCTTTTTGTGGGAGGGTAGGGGAAAATGGCTGCTTCTATTGACTATAATGTGGTCCTACACATTTGGAAATTCTAAACTCTGAATCCAAATCTAGAATCCAGATTTTGGTCCTTGTGCACACCCTTAATGCACATGTACTTGGCAGTAAGCACCACTAAATTCAGTGGAGATTATTTATAAATAAACACACACAGGATGTGCTGCAGCATCAATATGCCTAAGCACATTGACTTAAAGGTAAACCTCAGTGAATTTAGTGAGTCTACTGACAAGTGAACACTCCTGTACTCAACCTTAAATGTCTTGTAATTTTGGAAACATCCCTGCTGAACACACATAAATGCTGGATAGATATTTGAAAGTATTCAGCTGACACTTATTCCAGCTGAAGAGTGTTATTAATATTTATACTTCAGTCTGATAGCAGTCTTTGTAATGTAAAGCCAACTCTCCAAGCCAACTCTCACATGTTCAAGACAATACAGTAAGAGCCAGATCACTACATTTTAATTGTCTGTGGTCTTCAAAGTCAAGTGTCAGAGATTAGCTGATACTACAAGGCCACAATTTAGAGGGCCATGATATCTCCCCTTTGTTAGAAAAGGCAAAAATAAAGAGTTAGGTCCACGTTACCCAGACCCAACTCTGTCTCCCTAGAGCCACAAAGCAGCTGCAGAGGACATCAATTTAAAATAGAAGGGCAAGTCCAACTAGACACAGAATGCTGCTTCGGGGGAGGGAGGACTTTAGTGGCCCCCACCACTACCACTAAAATAGCAGTGGAGGGGTTAATGGAGTATTCTGCGCATGTGGAACAGCAAAAACAGGACAATAACTTCCCCACATCACCGTTTCAGCAAAAATTGGTGGGGGTGGCCATAGGTGTAGAGTACGGGGGGCTCGAGGGCTTGAGCCACCCCCGAAATTTCCCAGGGGGGCTCAGCCACCCCCGGGAAAATGGAGCACCTGCCGCTGCTCCTCCCTGGGTCCTTCCGAGGCCCAGCGGCCGCTGTTGGAGAGGGAGAGGGAAGGGGTGGGGGGGGAGAGAGAGAGGCACTGGCAGCAGTGGCTGGCGGGCCTTGGAAGGGTCCAGGGAGGTGGGGTGGTTTTCTGGAGGGGGGGGGAGAACATCATCCCAGCGAACGTGCACGCAAAGCGCGCACGCTAAGGAGCCCCCGCCCCCCCCCCTGGATTTCCAAAACTCTACGCCCCTGGGGGTGGCAGGAAATCCTTGTTGTCGTCCCCCCATGGTAGTGTTCTGAGCCCAACTGGCTTTCCTTTATTTTTAAAATGACATTCCCTACAGCTGTTGTGTGGTTGTGGGGAAACAAAGTCGGGACAGGGGAAGCCAGACCCAACTCTTCAAAAAATGTCTTATCTAGTTTGGTCCATTGTATCAGAGAGAGCAAGAATACAATAAGAGCCAGAAGAGGGAATTAGATAAACATATGGAGCAGAGGTCCATCAGTGGCTATTAGCCACAAAGTATAGATAGGAACTCTCAGTCTGAGGCAAGTGATGTTCTGTATTCTTGGTGCTTGAGTGGGGGGCAACAGTGGGAGGAGTTCTAGTGTCCTGGCCCCACTGCCGGACCTCCTGAGGGCACTTGGTGTTTTTGGCCACTGTGTGACAGAGTGTTGGACTGGATGGGCCATTGGTCTGATCCAGCATTGGCTTCTCTTATGTTCTTAAGAAACTTCTTCATTGGTTAATAACTACTGGATGGAGATTAACAGAACAGGATGGTAAGAAAAATATTCAGATCTATTGATAGAAATAGAAAAATGACCAGTGCCGTGCAAAACCTGAACTTCTAGTATTCAATTGAAAACTGAAGTTGACTATCATTATGAATACAATGTGCTGCATTTCTACTTGTACGCTGAAGCCCTTTGCATTGGAAAACAGTGAAAACCAGTTCATTTTTCCAATGGAAATAACTATGACAACGCTGTTAGGAATGTATTAGTTTGATGGCACAACTAGTTAGTGTTCCTAGGGTTGACCTAAAGGTTCAAAGCAAAATCTTTCTGGCTAGTGATCTGAGGTAGAGACAGCAGCCTCCAGGTGGGACCTGGGGAGCCCCCAGAATTCCAGTTTATCTCCAGACTACAGAGATCAGTTCCGCTGGAGAAAACAGCAGCTTTGGAAGGTGGAGTCTGTGGCACTGTACCCCACTGTCCTCCCCAGGCCCCATCCCAAATCTTCAGGAGTTCCCCAACCTGGATCTGGCAATCCTACCCTGCATTGCCTGCCAGTGGCCAGGGGAGACTTGGCAACTCTAGGTGATCAAGTAGCTAGGTGACTGTGAGTGGTAATAGGTCTGTGAACTGCCCTCTTGTTGTAAGCAGAGAAACATATTCTGCCCCTTTGCCCTAAGGCAAAGGGTTCCTGCCCCTATTCCTTAAAAACTGAGAAGGCTGTATTTTCGAGTTAACAGTACAGGCAAGAGGACTTTGTCTCTGTCCTTACAAGGTACTTGCAGACCCCCTTGGAGTAAAGCAAAAGATGTAAGGGATGCTTGAACCACATGTTGGGTAATACTGGAGTAGTACTTTTATTGCTACATAAGTTTTTGCGGGCCACAGCCCACTTAATTAGAGACATGACCTCACTCTATGATCAAAGTTAAAAAATCACACACAGAAAAAAGCCCCCTCGGGAGGCAGTAATCAAGTAGAGAAAATACACAGCAGCAAACTGGATGGTGTATTTTCATGTCACAGTCTAAAATCTGGGTTCTGATGCAAGTGCATTATGTTCCTTGTCACACTGATGTCTTTCTCCTTTTACATTCCTACAGCAATTATTTTCTAATTTTTGACCCTTGTCTCATTGCTGTCATGAAAATAGATCAATGTCATGTAATTAAAAGTTATTTCAGAATAATATAATAATAGCAAAACCTGGAATAAAACACTTTAATTTTGGAAAGCATTAAACTTGTCAGTTGGAAATTGGGCCTTCCTCATGATGCACTGAGCTTCTATAATTCACAAGTATGTATCACTGCCCTCTTCTGGGAGGGCACCATTTCCCCCCCACAAAAATTTGGCTACCTTTAAAAGAGAAGTGATATGTTAAAATTTAGGCCGTTACACAGAAGCTCTTTCTCCTCCCCACTTCTCCACTTGCACCTTCTGGATGACCTTGGGCAAGCCATAGTTCTGGCATAGCTGTTCTTGAAAAAGAGCAGTTTCTGTCAGAGCTCTCGCAGCTCCACCTACCTTACAGGGTGTCTGTTGTGGGGAAGGGAAGGGAAAGGAGTTTGTAAGCTGCTCTGAGACTCCCTTCGGTAGTGAAGGGTGGGGTATAAATCCAATCTCTTCTTCTTCTTTTTGTACCATCTTAGCCCCAGTATCCAGAGATCCATATGAAGAGTGTTGTGTGCTGAGATCTGTTAGTCATCTTTGCCACTGTTAACCCTGCTCTTGGTGGCTGTTCTAAAATTTGTGGCCTGGGGCTTGAAAGTTGTCTACCACAAAATCCTGGGTCTCCTTTTTGTGCCTACTGTTCCAGTCAGAATCTGTCTGTCCATTCGTCCGTCCATCCATCCATCATCTATCTATCATCTATCATCTTTTCATCCCACCGTTCCTCCAAGAAGCTCAGAGTAACATACCTGGCTCTCCCTTCTCTACTTTATCCTCACAACAACTCTGTAAGATTCTCCATGAGATAACTATCCACACTGGTGACAGGCCAGTGTGCTCAGTTTCTCTCCTTATATTTTAGTGTTTATTTCTCTACCACCTAAGAAAACACACCAGTGTGCAAACTCCATTCATACTAGCCATTTCTTTGGATAGTGCCTTCACTATAGTTGGCATGCACTGCTAACCACGATAGCATACCACCTCATTGCTCCCAGTCTTTGGAATGGTGTGCCTTGAGCCGGTCCGCTGGCAAGGCGGGATATTAAATAAATAAATAAATAAATAAATAAATAAATGGTCTTCAAGAAACAGTCCTAAAGGCACTGTCCCTCTAAGTGTGTTGTAAAGCTTGCAGGACTGTACTGTTTTAAAGGGCCCTTTTCTGAGGGATTGGATTTTAGTTGTGTACTGAGGGCTGTATTTTTTTGCACACAGATTTTATTGATTTTTTTCTAATTGATTTAAATGTGGTTGTAGTTGGCTATGCAAACCTGGTGGTTTTTAAAAATTTTTATTGTAAGCTGCCCTGAGCTATTTTGGAAGGGTGGGCATATGATAATAAATAAATAAAATTTATAGATACCAATATTTGATTCAAGGTCAACTTTCATAGCTGTGAATGTGGACTGCCATTAAACTCAATGAAACTATATCACTGAAAGTGATCTATGAATCATTCCCTAAGTAGTGGAAGGACCATGGCTCAGTGGAACATCATCTGCTTTGTATGCAGAAGACCACAAGTTCAGTCCCCAGCATGTCCTGTTAAAAGGGTCAGATAATGGCAAATACCTCCACCAGTCAGTGTAACCTATATTGACCTTGAGATACTATGGTTTGACTCAGTATAAAGCAGGGTAGAGGCTGTGGCTCAGTGGTAGAACACTGCTTGGTACACAGATAGTCCCAGGTTCAGTCTCCAGCATTTAAATGCCTCAGGTGATAGAAAAGACCTCTCCCTGAGAGCCACTGACAATCATATACCAATATACCTGTAATAAGTTAGGATTCAATTGTGTAAGGGGCACACCAAAATAAAAGTAAATGTAATAGTTTATTGCCAAACAGCATCCTCCTAGCTTCCTTAACGGCTCTCTGAGCCCTCCTGCTTGCAGCTCCTCTCTCCTAGCCAGCAGGGATCCTCTGGAAACTCCCATCATCTATGTTTGTATAAGGATGTGTCTCTAAATTACCACAGTCATTACAATACTGACCTTGAGAGCAGAGGCATCACAGATTTCACCATGAACATGCTCAACAGTCAGAGTTAACATGTTTGCCTGTGACAATCACATATGAGCCAATCACCTGGTCTGTTCAGGTCACACTGAATGATTTAATTCTCGTGGCCCATTCTTACATGCCCAGGGTAATGCTGATTGCCACTTTGGGGGCCAGGAAGCAATTTTTCTCCAGGCCAGTTTGGCTGGAGATCCTGGAGGTTTTTTGTCATCTTCTGAGCGTGGAACTGCAGTCACAGGGGGTGTGGAGGGGGGGGGGTATTTCTGAATTTCCTGCAATGTGCAGGGAGTTGGACTAGATGACTCTAGAGGTACCCTCCAACTCTATGATTCTATGATCTGAACCCCTGCCAAAAAGATTTGCATCAGGTGTATGCATGAAAATGCTGCCAGTCCAAAAAAACTGACACTCATAAATGTTATTAAGGACTACTTATACAATCACTGAATTATAAGTTTTTTTTAAAAAGTTTTATTTATGACTCATTTAACTGTCTATATAATTTCCTGGTACAACGGCACAGCAAGGGGGAAATAAAATTCAGTTGGGGTGCTGAGAAGGTCAATGTGCCAAAACCCAGAATAGTTCATTTAAAACTGGCTCCCTGTTTTCAACTGGCAAACCAAGGCTGTGGTCAGATGACAGGCTGGCACGGTCTGGCCACACCTCTAATTGCACTGGTTTATGTTGTAGCAGAGAGTTTTGATCAGACAACACAACCTGAACCAGCTTCACTGCATGTTCTCTCCATGGTCAGTCATCCAGATTAGTGCTGCACATCAACCATGGAGTGTACTGTCTGGTTGGTTTTTAAAATTTTTGGGTATGCATGTGCTTATGCACTTATGCACACACCACCAACAAATTTTTAAAAGGCAAAGACAGACCTGAAGGTTTACATTTCCCAACCAGCTTCAGTTCACAGCAGGGAAGTTCAGGCATCCAGAGATGCCGAGTGAAAGCTCTGACATCCATAAAGACCAAACTTTCCCTGGTGTCCATTAACTCCAATTCGAAGACAGGAGAGAACCGTGTGCCAATGACTGGGGGACAGGAGGCAGATGTTGCTGTTTGATCATGCACTTTAAATCTCGCAGGAAACAGTGATGACATCGGATCAAACTGCTCATCTGACGGCAGGCCAAATGTGAACCAAATTGGTGGTGTTTGAGAATCCCTACTTGAGAGACCAACAGTGCCATCCTAAGTAGAAGCAAACCTTTAGAATAAAGTAACTCTGCTTAGGACAGCACTGCAATGGTCTGATTCAGTGTGAAGCAGGTGTTTGTGTTCATGCATGTGATGAGATGAAGGGCAGGAGGGTAAGAGATCCCTGGAGAGTTATGGGGATGGAAGGCAGTCCAGGCATTTTGGTGGCTGAGAAGATGAGAGGGCACTCTTTGCTGGATAGAGCATCTTTTCCCAACTGAGCAGGATAACACACCAGTCATTTGATGTGTTAACACCCCTTGCCTGGAGGGTCCAGGTTTGGCAGGCTGGAGCTCCAAAGCATGGCACCCAGATTGACTGAAGGCTCCAGAGCACACGTGGGGTAGGGTCTGAAAAGGGAAGCTGTTCCTTGGCTTGGAGAAAGAGACTATGGGAAGAAACTCTTGGGTCTGTGGTTCAGTGTGTGTTTTACCATGAAAGATGACAGAGGAGAATGACGTTAAAGAGCATTACAGATGCTCCAGTGGGGCATCCTGTGACTCCCAGAGATCAGATGTAACATAGATTGTAAGTACCTTAGCTACCTGTCTTTTTGTTTATTTTCCTTAGGGCACTTAGATTCTGTCCTTTGTGATACTGTGAGTTTGTGCCGTGTAGAAATAAAGTTTGTTTAATTTGAAAGAGACTGCACAACTCCTTACCCACCTGTCTGGCCACTTGGCATGCTACTGAGTGATATCCCTGGGAGGTTGGCTTTAGGCAACCCACAAGAGAGAGGGGGAGTAGATTTTACCTGAAATGGTGGCAGTGACACTAAAGGTGAAAGCAAAACAGTAGCTAGTCTTGTCCCACAACATGATAGAGACCACAACAAGGTATAAACCAAGTTTCTATAAACAAAGATCTGTGAATATATCCAGTTTCCATTGTTGGCTATACACAGTCCTTCCAGTGGTTAACTATAGAAAGGCCTGGAAGTGCCTATGTTTCTTGCTAAACTGTGTCCCATATCTCCTTTGCATTATGTTATGGTAACCACTTTAAAAAGCCATCCCTCACAAGGAAATATAACATTCAGCTTGGCACCTTCCTCTGCTATTGTGCTTGAATCCCACTTCCTAGAAGAGCAAACAGACCCTCAAATAATTCAGGATGATAGAGCAAAACTTTACAAAAACACATGTAAAAAAATTAACACCATTACAGATTAACATAATCAAACAAAATATGGTTCACTGCAACTGTATATATTAGCATTCATTTAGAAGAACATTGGGTGAAGAAATAAGAATACATTTCTCTTTTCTTTACAGACGAATGTATTCTTATTTCTTCAGTATCTTTTAAAATTTAGTTGATATATAAAAATGTTCTATTTTTTCCAAGTAAAACCATGAGAATTAACTACAACCTTCAGAACATGCCTTTCCACACAGCCAGGGGACATCCCTGTGGAAAATATAATTTGTAATAAGGCCCATATTTTTGGTGAATAACAAATTTCTATGAGAGAATTTGAGAGGGTCTTGATTGTACCAGTAATTAAAAGTTGACTTTGAATATTGGACTGCACCAGTGATTAAAAGTCTCTCTTGAATATTCGACTTTAGCACAGATTAAAGTCTATCTTGAATGTTTGACTTTACCACAGATTAAAAGTCTACCTTGAACATTTGACTATACCAGAGATTAAAAATCTACCTCGAATATTTGACTTTACCACAGATTAAAAGTCTACCTTGAATATTTGACTGTACCAGTGAATGCTTCACATTTATAGGTTACTATTTAAACCTCTCAAACTCTCACTTCCCAGTGTACTCCAGATAGCATGCATAAACAGGAGGCACTGATCGATCCTCCTGTAATTATCAGCCCAGTGAATCAATAGGGACTGAAAGCATTAGCTGCCTAAGGAATGTGAGTTCAGTGTTAAGTGAAGCAGGGATATTTGATAAGACTCTTGCCCTTTCATATCTCTAAGTGTTTGTGTTTTGCTTGGTGCTATGTGTTTTACTTGTTTTAACTTTGAAGTAAGGGCTCTTTTTTTCATGCTCAGCATGGGTTTATGTGAACCGCTATCCGATGCCACAAGGTGATTTCCTCCCTAATAATTATTTTATCTTATATCTTGAAAACACTGGCTTGTTTTTGAAAGATGTGCTGAAATATGCAAAAGTTTACAATAAAAACACACAACACGCACATATCCTGCTCTTAAAGCCAAACATCCACAGCAGCCCTTTTGTACTGTATACCAAAGAGCATTGGAAAGTGGAGCATTAAAGGTGTGTTCAGTTTTACCCTAGGCTATACTTTGAGCAAATGAAGCCAATTTTGTAGACATAAATCATTTCCTGAAGGTAACAGATGTACACATTTTAACCCCTCCTATCATGTTTTTCCCTTGCGCATTTTCCCAATCGCTACAGTTCTGGGATCCTGAGCACAGCCTACACTTCTGTGCCAAATCCAAAACTGATATGTTTTATTTATTTGCCTTCCTCCCTCTCCCAGCATTCAATACAGAAGAGAGAAAGAGAGAGGGGAAGGGATCTGCTTGAGCCTCTTTGCACACTGAGTAGCTTTGAGGGAGTTTCCAGTTTGCTGCTTTATTTTAATAACTTTTGCTTCACCTCTGCACTTTTGGAACGTTAACCCTAGAGCTAAGATCAACTGAATGAACCTTAACAGTGGCAAGGTGAAACTTGCTCTTTTTTTCAGTCTTTTGTTGCGAATGTAGAGCTCAAGCCAGGTTCACCAAGGTTCATGAACCTTTTCGGGTGAGCCAAGTTGCTGCTGTATCCCAGCCAAATTCCGAGCAATTTAGGGTGCTTTGCTAATTTTGAACAGGCCTTTTTTTACAGTAAATCTATGCAGTTATATTCAGGCTCATAAAGAAGACAATTAACATTGATACATACACTATACATTGAATTAAAAAAATAATAATAATCTCCCAGTACCTGCTGTGATTTATCTGTAAAACATCCTAGTCCAGAGTTCCCCAACCATTTTGAGCCTGCGAGCACATTTGGAATTCTGACACAGCATGGTGGGTGCAGCAACAAAATGGCTGCCAAAGAATAGTTACCACAGGAGGCAGAGGCAGCCACAAAATGATTGCCAAGGTTTACCTTTAGTAACACTGTAGATTCTTGTACTGTAGTGGAAGTTGCTGCCAAAGCAACATCTAAACAAATCTGCACAGCCAATAAAATCTCCAACAGTCAGTCAAAAGCCTTGCTGGGTTGCCATTCCCCTGGTGGGGCCAGGAGATTCCCCAATTGGGGGGGGCAATCTACCACAGTCCAGCTGGCCATCTGGGGAAGCCCCACCCCAAGTAGCCCCTCCCAGCACCACTGGTGCTGGCACAATGATGTCATCTGGGAGTGATGTCATCATGTTTCCAATGTCGAGGGCAACACTCTAGGTTCTGGGTAAACTCTATGGGTTTGAGGCCAAAAAACCATAGAGTTTTGCCCAAAACCTAGAGCATCACCCCCAACATAGGAAACACAATGATGTCACTTCTGGGTGACATCATTGTGGCACGTGCACTTTGCACGCATGACAGAAGAACTCAAGGAAGGATCAGGCAGCCAGGTCGGACCTGGCAACCCTACTGGGCGAAAGCCCTACTTGGCCCTGCCCACTTCCTAAAAGTATTTGGTAGGCTCCAGCAAAGGTTTCAGCAGGCACCATGGCACCCATGGACACCACACTGGGGATCGCTTTCCTAGTGAGCGGCTGTGATGTTGTGATGCCACAGAATGTAATAAAGAGGAAATGTCAGTTTTGATGAAAAATTAGAAAACCAGCAGTTTGAGGTGTAGTGTGTCAGCTTGGCTGAGCTAAAACTCAAATCATGCAACAAGTCCATTAGAGCCACAAAGTATATTGATCTCACATTTGTTTCAGAAATAAAAATACATTTTTCTTTCCAAATTTATGACATTTTTTGTATGCTAAAGGTTAAGCATGAAAACTGGACAGTGGTATGGTTTCTAACAGAAGCAGAGTTTCATAAAAGTTGACTTCTCAGTAAAGAATTACAGCAGCATCCTACTTTTAGAACTTCCTTTTTGACCATCTAGTCCACAATAAACTCTGGAGTGGATTAGGATGCGGTTAATCCAGGACAATCTAAGGGCGATTCTGCATTTAGCATTCGATCCACATTTTCTCAACTGGGAGGAAAAAGTGCAGCTCAAAACTAAATTCAAATCCTTGGGGCAATGCCATACTGACTGCAAAGTCACCCCTGAATGCCCATGAAATGGCCATAAATCTATGCAGAAGGTACAATAAAATCCGATGATCAAAGATCTCGAAAGTGGCATGGAGTGCGGAAGCTACCATAAAACCTGATAATCAAAGGAAGTGAAACCGGCATGCAATGCAGAGGGGAATTTCTGTTCCAACGTAGGTTTTGTAAAACAAGGGAGGGAAAAGCCAGTACAGAATCAGCCTGAAATACTGGCCCAGGTCAAGGAGTGGAATTATAACAGAGCACAAGATTGGATGCATGGAATGGGATCGTGTGTATTTGTTGGGGTCAGGGATTACATGTCTTTACAAAGCCCAGAGGACTGAAATTTGAACCTTGGATGTCAGGCCCGGGAAACGTAGAAATGGTAAAGGAAAGAGTTGGGGAACTTAGGGAAAAGGAAACCCTAGGAGGCACAACAAATGCTCACCAAGGGTCTAGAGAAAGGAAGAGTTGTATCATCTGGGCAAGAAGTAGCAACCTAATGTGTGGAAAGGAAACAGGCAGTTATAGCTTTGCATGGCATAGACACAAATACCATCCTGTTACATCTCTATTAAATGGATAGGACAGTTTTTCTCCAGTCCTGTTGGCAACGTGGAAGAAGTACAGACTAGAGCAGAAGAAAGGATTTAATTTCACATATTGATTCAAAATATATGCTTTATTCTTTGCTTGCTGACCTATGGTCGATGCATCCGTTCAGAACTGTTACAAATGGCTCTTATTCATTTTCCAGGGCCCAGTAAAATTGAAAAGGAAGACTTATACTATATTTACCAATTTCACTGTGCTTTAAACACAACATCTCTTGAATGCACTAAATAAAAGTGCATTCAGTGGGAGGGAGAAGGCATGCAATAAACCACGGTAAGAGTTGTCAGAGCAATTCCTCTGACAAGGCTATTCCTTTCACGTTATATCAAGCAAAGACAATTTCATTCCTAAACAGTGATTGTACTTACTTAGAATAATACTCTCCAGAGAAAATAAACACAGGCAATAACTCCCTTTCTTTCACCTAACAGATAACCTCTAATGAGAAATTGCAGAAAATATCATAAACAATATTGAGGCAACTGGTATACACCTATTCCCAAACTTATCATTTCCGTGCAACGTAAAAGGCTCATTTAAAATAGCAGCTCCAGTGCTGTTCTGAGACTATACGCATAGTGTGAATACCTGTGCTTTTAAAGGTCAGTTCTCCAGGCGGGCATGGGGTAATGGGGTAATCTCTTGCGGAGGGGTTACATCCCAGTGTCAGAGCACCTGCTTAGCATTCCAAAGGTCCCAGGTTCAGTTCTTGACATCTCCAGCTGAAGGGATGTGAAAGACCTCTTCCTGAAGCACTGGAGAGCTGCTGCCTATCACAGTTGGCGATACTGAATCTGAGAAGTCAATATTATGATTCAATATAAGGAAGATTTGTACCTTTGCGTATGATCTTGCTGAAGTTCAAATATTTTGGCCACCAAATGAGAAGGGAGCACTCACTGGAGAAGACCCTGATGCTGGGAAAGATTGAAGGTAAAAGAAGAAGGGGACAGCAAAGGATGAGATGGTTAGATAGTGTTATCAACGCAATGAGCATGAAGTTGAGCAGGCTCTGGAGGGTGGTGGAGGACGGGAGGGCCTGGCGTGATGTGGTCCATGGAGTCGTGAAGAGTCGGACTCGACTGTGTGACTGAACAACAACAACAAGTATGACCTTGCAATTTAAGTAATTGATCAAAGCAACAGAAAATGCAACAGTCTTTGCTCCCGCTGTAGACCTCCTTTGCTTAAAATCTGAACCAATGCAACAGCCCAAATATTTATTAAGGAACCAAGAAAGGGGTTCCAGTCTGTGTGGGTGTTGGGGTGCATCATTCCTTTATGTGGACTGCCCAAGAGCTATGCAAGTGCTGTTAGCGCAGTGTGGCATAGGATTGCCAGGTCCCCCCAGCCAACATCAGGGGATGAGTGGGTAGGGTTGCCAGATCCAGTTTGGAAAACTTCTAGAGATTTGGTGGATGGAGCCTGTGGAGGACAGGGACCTCAGTGGGGTATAATGCCATACAGTCCACCCTCCAAAACATTCATTCTGCCTGGGGAACTGATCTCTGTAGTCTGGAGATGAGCTGTAATCTCCAGGGCCCACTTGGAGACTGGCATCACTAGCACTGTGGCAAGGTAATAAGAATGGGCCTAGTTGCCTTTTTACACCTATTCAAAATGAGGGCAATAGTCTGATCCCTTAAGAACTAGTTTCTGTTTCCCTCTCAAGGCCTGTAGGGAGGGGCCTCACTGAGACTGTGTTCTTGGCACTGGTTGCAGTCTACCATAAGGTGTATTATTATTCTCCATTTGGAAGTGTTCTAGAGGCTAAAAAAGAAACCTGTTGTTGAAGCTACTCATTTCCTGTGTGCTGATAACATAGCATGACTGAAGGGTGATCTGAAGCAGGATAGGTAAGCTCACCCCTACCCGCCATGCCTCAGGAATATTACCAGTGTGGAATAGGGTTGCCAAGTTGTATTTACATTTTAGCGGGGGGAGTCTTGGCCCTCTTTGGGAGTCTTCTGGCGTGTGCGCAAAGCGCACGTGCTGCAATGACATCACCCGGAAGTGACATCATCATGTCAAGCACATTGGAGGCGGGATCTCTATAATTCGAGGGGAAACCATAGAGTTTTCTGTCGAATGATAGAGTGCCCCCCCTGAAACGTGCCCAACGTGATGATGTCACATCTGGGTGATGTCATCATGCCAGGCACATCTCTGCAGCCTGGCAATTTGGAGGTGGGGTTCCTCAGGTGGCCCAATTTGGGTCAGCGGGGAGCAGGCCAATCAAGTGGGGGTTTCCCTGCCCCCCTGGGGGACTTGGCAACCCTAATGTGGAAGTTTCAATTGCCCTCAGTGATGCTGCCATGTATACGGTTGCCAGCCCCCTGCTAGAGGCGGGTGATCCCTGGGCCCTGCCCACTACTGCCTATCAGCTGGCAGTGGGGAGGACTTACTGGGAGTGGGATGGAAGCCCAGACTACATAGCCAACAACATGATGTCATTACTTTCTGCCTGTACTAGAAGTGACATCATCATGTCAGTGACGTCTGGGTGATGCTCTGGTATTTTGGGGGGGAAAACTCTACAGTAGAAGCTGTTTTTGCCCAAATACCAGAGTGTTGCCTAGAGGTCCCAACATGACGACATCACTTCTAATACATGCCAAAAATGATATTGCCACATTGCCTCCCTCCTGCTCCTGGTAAGTCCTCCCAATCTCCTGCTGATTGTCAGGAGAGCAGTATATGATGTGAAAGATCTCTGTCTGGGACCCTGGAGAGCTGCTGCCAGTCTAAGGAGACAATACTGACTTTGATGGACCAATGGTCTGATTCGGTATAAGGCAGTTTCATGTGTTTGTGTGAGGGACCTGGCAACCCTAGCCATGTAGCAGTCTGATTGGCTAGATAGAGTCATCATATGGTTGACTGAGAACATGCAGTGAAAAGTAAGGGGGGGAAGCTCCTGGAAAACAGCAAGTTTGGGGGGAAATGGCCACAAATAGGGAGGGAGGGAGGGAGGGAGGAAGGAGCTTTTTGACCATACGCTAAAAAGATCAAAAGATGAATACAAATGATGCCCTAGATAAATGTCTTGCTCCTACATAATGAGAGTTGAGGCTTCTTACATCCCACAGAATGATCATACACTAAGTTTCCAGTACAAGGTAAATCTTAGATCTAGATCCAGAAAATATGCATCCAGAAAATATGCATACTGTGTGAAAATCATTAAAAAAGACTTTTCGTAGTAACAGTGTGTCAGAAATAAATATGAGACCTGAGGGACAACTGCTTTAATAAATGGAGTCTTTTCTCATTTTTATCTTGTTAGACTGTTATCCTAGGAATGGTTCAAATCCCTATGCAGGCCACAAAGTTCACTGGGTGATGCTGAGCCAGTCACACACAATCTCTCAGCCTAACCTACCTGACAGGATTGTGAGAATAAAATGAAGGAAGAGAGAGCCATGGACACTAGCCTCAGCTTCTTGGCAGAACAATAATATATCTTTTTTGTTTGTTTGTTTGTTTGTTTGATGCTTTTAGGTATCACCTTTCCATCAAAATACCCAAGGTGGTTTACAATTTAAGACAATAAACAATAAATAGTAGAATTTTTTTTCCTCAGAATCTGATGGTATGAACTTCCACATTTAGATATCTCTCTTTCCTCCTCTCAAAGATCTTGCAGGTCTTGAAGAAACTCCAGAAGATCCGTCTCTAGCTTTTCATGATTCCTTTGGGAGCTGATGACAAAAATTCCTCAGCCTGGACTTTGCCTGTCTTGCTTTCCCTTCAGGTGCATGTGTTTTTCGCATGTATGTTTTCCACCCTACTTGAACTACAACCAACATTCCTTGTTATCTACTAATGCAAGGACTCACTATTGACATCTCATCATCATATGTTAGGTACTTCTTAAAAAAAACCTTCTAAAATTTCAAAGATGTATTCAGTCCCTGGAGGGTTAGACATGGCCAGAGGGTCAATTTCTTATAATGATAGGATAGAAACACGGAGGAAGATTATTACTTGATTACCACAGTTTATCCAGCATACTGACACTATGTGGTTCCTTAGGCATTACATGCTGGGGAGGGATGGGCACTTGTCTCCATCTGGCACACTGCAATAGTAAAGAGATCCCCCAAAAGCTGGTACAAAAAAAGGATATATACAGGGAAATCCTCCAAGGTTGTATTGACTTTTTAATCAATAATTGACTAATTAATTGACAAATTAATTTGTTAGACTGGCCTACTTCATCAACTAACCATATTTTAATCATTTGACAGGTCAAGACTCAGTATCTCCATTTGCCTAAATGAAGCTCATTTTGATTTATGGCAGGAGACAGAAAGAGATTAACGACGAGATCCTTCGAAGAATGGATGGATGGCTGCTAATATGGATACTCCTCTGTAGTTTGCTCTAGTGACCGGAGCGATTGTGCTTTTGATGCTTGACTCAGCACTCTCTTCCTAAAGAAAAGATAATCAATCCTCAGACTAAACCTGCTATTAAGTTTCAATGTCATTTGTGCTTACCGAGAGTGGAATACAGCTTTTAAGCCACAGTTTGGCATAAGAAGTATTGACTATCTCCCTGAGCACTGCCAGACTGCTTACGGAGCAAATGGCTTAATGTATTATTGTTTGTGGTGATGGGGAATTATGACAATAATGTATTAAAGATTCTCGGAGACAAAAAGCCTTTAATATATTTAGCAAGGCAAAATTGTCCTCCTCCAAGCTGTCCGCAGTTGCACCTGTATAAGAGTAGCAATGAAAGCCAAGACCCGTTAGGCATGAAGGGAGAAGAAAGCCTCTGTTGCTCGCAGGTTGACTCTGAGACCAGATGAAAGAACTGTAGTTGGAATCAACAGTCTGGGAAAGTGAGGAGCTTTCTTTGGGGGGGGGGGGGGTTGGGAAGCTGTCTCTTTGCTCTCCACTGTTTCGGAAGCCATGTGATTATTTTAAAGGAGCTCATTGGTTACTGTGAGGTACAAAAATATATAACCACAACATATGCTCTTTAAACACATTGGCTGGCAGAAAGCTGTTGTCAAAAGAACACAAGAACATCAGAAGAGCCCTGCTGTTTGGAATAATAAACCGGAGGAAAAATTTTGGAGAAAAGTTTATAATTGGTTAAATATCAAAATAGTAATTAAGACTCAAAATGTGTAATCGCAAGCCGACAGAAAATATGAATCATGCTGTAATGTATTCAATTGCAAAAATCAACTTGCTCTATATTGCTATAATGTATACTTTGATGAAACTTAATAAAAATGTTATTAAAAAAAAGAAGAGCCCTGCTGGACTAGATCAGTGGTCCATCTAGTCCAGCATCCTGTCTTACACAGTGGCCAACCAGTTCCTCTGGAGGTCCAGCAACAGGGCATAGAGACCAAGGCCTTCCCTTGATGTTGCCTCTTGGCTCTGACATTCAGAGGTTAACTGCTTCTGAATGTGGAGGTTCCCTTTAGTCACCATGGCTTGTAGCCATTGATAGATGAATCTTTCTCATTCACTTTTAAAGCTGTCTATCCCTGTGGCCAGTTTGATGTAGTGGTTAAGTGTGTGGACTCTAATCTGGGAGAACTGGGTTTGATTCCCCACTCCTCCACTTGCACCTGCTGGATGACCTTGGGCAAGCCATAGTTCTAGCACAGCTGTTCTTGAAAAAGAGCAGTTTCTGTCAGAGCTCTCTCAGACCCACCTACCTCACATGGTGTCTGTGGGGTAGGGGGAGGGAAAGGAGTTTGTAAGCCACTCTGAGACTCCAAGTGAAGGGCGGGGTATAAATCCAATCTCCTCCTCCTCTACATCTACTAGCAGCAAATTCCACATTTTAATCACTCATTTTGTTAAGAAGTATTTCCTTTTATCTTGAATGTACTGCCCTTCATCGTCATTGGATGCTCTCAAGTTCTAGTATTTGCAAGACAGATAAAAAGTGCTCTTTGTCAACTCTATCCACCCCGTGCATAATCTCAATACCTCTATCAAGTCCCCCCTTAGTCGTCTCTTTTCTAAATTGAAAAGTCCCAGAATCTTCAGACTCTCCTCATAGGAAAGGTGCTCCAACCGCCAATCATCTTGGTTGCCCTCTTCTGTAATTTTTCCAGCTCTCTGATGTCCTCTTTGAGGTAGAGTGACCAGAAATACACACAGTATTCCAAATGAGGCCACATTATAGATCTATACAAGGGCATTATAGTATTGGGCATTATAATATCAGCCATTTTATTTTCAGTCCCTTTCCTAATAATTTCCAGTATTGAGTTTGCCTTCTTTACCACTGCAGCACATTGAGTTGACATAAGAACATAAGTGTTATGTATTGACCATGCGGTCGCCATGTGCTCTCTTCATTGCGACCGCATGGCCAGAGCACATGGCCAGAGCATGGCCAGAGCACATGGCCAAGAAACTACCTGAGCTTCAGCCAGGTAGAACAAAGGCCAGGTGGATTCAAACCGGCCACCAATCCTGTACCTAGGTTTCTCCCAGGGAACCTATGAAATGTAAATAGACTTCTAATAGCCTATCAGGCCAGTTGGGTGAGGTCAGGGGATTGTCCCTGACCAGCATAAAAGGAGGGCTTGGAGCCCTGGGTTGTATGCTTCATCCGGACCAGCAATAAAGATCTAGCTGTTTCACTATTCCATGGACTCCCGACTCCAATACTTATCAGTGGCGACGAGGATGGGATCCCGATGAGCGACTCTCCAGCAGACCACAGCAGCACAGCGAGCTCCGTCCCGCCGGCCGCAGGCATCTCCGAGCTCCAGCGCTCCAACGCCTCGCCGCAAGCCGCTCTGAGCCCAATCCTCCGGCACTAGCCAGCGCCAAGCCTCAGCACTCCCCGGCACCGCCGCAAGACACGAGGACATCGCTCAAACAGCCGCCGCCGCTCCTGCTCTGGTAAATATGGCAAACGCTCCGGGACCAATTACCCCTTTCAATACGTCTCGCCCCGAGACGTGGGAGTCCTGGCTCAAGACGCTGGGTTGTGCCTTTAAGGTCCGCGGAATCACAGATGCGGACCTGAAGAGTGCCTGGCTCTTGAGTTCCGGAGGGGTGGAGGTCATGCGGGTGGCCCAGAACCTACTAGCCCCGCAAGACCCCACCGAGGTGTCTTACGACGTGCTCACCAAGACCCTCGGCGATTACTTCGCCCCGAAGCCATCAAAACTGGCCAGGCGCTGGGAGTTCATACAGCGCCAGCAGCAGCCGGGGGAGTCAGCCGCCACTTTCCTGGCTGAACTCCGTCGACTAGCCGTGGGCTGCGAATTCCGCCACATGGATGACCACGTGGAGACCGCCTTCATGGGAGGGGTCCGGGAAGCCAAGCTCCGCCGGCGCCTCATTGCAATGCCGGAGCCAACCTTGGAGAAGATGCTCGAAACTGCGGCAGCCTTTGAGACAACGCAAAAGGACAAGGCAGCCACCAAAGTACACCAGGCGGCTCCTCCCGAACCCGACTCAAGCGAAGAAGAGGACGTCCACCGGATGCAACCACGCTCGAAGAAGGGTGAGCCCGGCGTCCCCAGGCCCAAGGGCCGGCGCCCAGCATCTGTCTCTGTTCCCTCTCCTGCTTCCCTCAACAGGCAGGCCCCAACGTGCGCCAGCTGTGGGGACCCCCACGACAGACGGACATGCCGCTTCCGTGATGCCATCTGCCGCGCCTGCGGGAAAGCAGGACATCTCGCCCGGGCCTGCCGCCTGAGGAACAGCCACCGTGCCCCAGCAGCGAACTTCGAAGAAGTGGGTAGTGTCGTTCCCACGGCCACGGTAATGAACTTGCCTCAGCCCATCCCGGGCGCAATTTCCGTGTCTCTCCGAATAGAGGGAGTTCCTTGCTCCATGGAACTGGACTCAGGGTCAGCATATTCAATTGTGTCCGCAGCTACGTTCCGCCGCCTCTGCCCGAAGGGGGCACGCTGGCTGCAGCTGCCGGCTGGGTTGGTCCTCTGGGACTTCCAGAAAAACCCAGTGGCTATTAAGGGGCTAGCCAGGGTCCGGGTCCAGTACCATGCCTTTAATGGCCTGCTGGACCTTCTCGTGGTGGAGCGCAATCTAACCAGTCTCCTAGGTCGCGCCTGGTTCAAGCCGCTCGGAGTGCAGTGGACCGGAATACACCGCATGGGCTCTACTGACTTCTCATCCATCTGCGAGGAATTTCCCGCCGTTTTCGATGGCTCATTGGGCTGCTACAAAGGACCCCCGGTTTCCTTCGACCTGGACCCGGCAGTCCGGCCCATCCGCGTGGCCGTCCGCCGGCCACCACTCGCCTTCCAGCCCAAAGTGGAGGCAGAGTTGGAAAAGCTCGTGGCACAAGGGGTGCTCGAGCCGGTCTCCCACGCCAAGTGGGAGACTCCCATTGTGACCCCCCTCAAAGCTAACGGGGAAGTCCGCATCTGCGCGGATTACAAATGTACAATTAATAAGGCATTACAGGACCACGCGTACCCGGTACCGGTGGTCAGCCATGTTCTGGCCTCCCTCGCGGGTGCCAAAATATTTGGAAAATTAGACTTGGCCCAAGCCTATCAGCAGCTTCCCGTAGACGAAGCAACGGCCGAGGCACAAACGATTGTGACTCACAAGGGAGCGTTCAAGGTAAAACGCCTCCAATTTGGGGTCAGCGTAGCACCTGGAATCTTTCAAAATCTAATGGATTCTCTCCTAAAAGATGTTCCAGGAGTGAAGCCGTTCTTCGACGACGTCCTCATCGCCGCCCCGGACGCCGACACGTTCGCAGCTCGCCTCCGGATGGTGCTGCAAAGGTTCCAGGACGCGGGTCTCAAGGTTCGAAAAGACAAGTGCACCCTGGGAGTCTCCTCGGTGACCTTCTTGGGGTTCCAAGTCACCGCAGACGGCATTCACCCTACAAAGGAGAAGGTAGTGGCAATTACAGGTGCACCCCGCCCGTCCTCAAAGGCGGAACTCCAGGCGTTCTTGGGACTTGTGAACTTCTACCACGCCTTCCTTCCGCACAAGGCGGCGGTCGCTGAACCCCTGCATCGTCTCCTGGACAAGGGAGCGGCTTGGGCCTGGGGTCCCAAGCATGATGCAGCCTTCCGGGCCGTCAAAGACTTATTAATTTCAAATGCGGTCTTAGCGCATTTCGATGAGAGGCTCCCTGTCATCCTGGCCTGCGACGCATCCCCCTACGGCGTTGGGGCGGTCTTGGGACACCGGCTACCCAACGGAAAGGAGGTACCAGTTGCCTACTACTCCAGGACCCTGTCGTCGGCAGAACGGAACTACGCCCAGATCGACAAGGAGGCCCTAGCAATCGTAGCTGGCGTCAGGAAATTTCACGACTATCTCTACGGACGGTCATTCACCGTGGCCACAGATCACAAGCCGCTGCTGGGTCTCCTTGCCCCCCACAGGCAAACCCCTCACATGCTGTCCCCGCGGGTCCTGCGGTGGTCAATTTTTTTGTCAGGCTACTCCTACGAATTGGTACATCGCCCGGGGAAGGCGATGGGTCATGCAGACGCCCTCAGCCGTCTTCCCCTCCCGTCCTGCGACCCTGATCCGGCTCCCGCTTTCCACGTCGCGCTCCTAGAGGATCTACCGGAGCGCCCCGTACAGGTATCAGATGTGGCCCGTCGCACGCGGCGGGACCGCATCCTTTCCCGTGTCTCAGACTGGGTGGGAAGGGGGTGGCCGGAAAAACCGGGACCAGATTTTGCCGCTTTCACGGCACGCAGGCACGAACTATCGGCCCACAAGGGATGCCTGCTATGGGGATCTCGAGTGGTGATCCCCGGGCCCCTGCGGCCCCGAGTGCTAGAGGCCCTCCACGAGGCTCACCCGGGAATTGTGCGCATGAAAGCTCTGGCCCGGAGTTACGTATGGTGGCCAGGCCTGGACAAAGACATTGAGGGGCGGGTCCAGAAGTGTACCAAATGCCAGGAGTCACGGCCAGATCCGCCACACGCTCCTGTCCGATCCTGGGAATCTACTAACAAGCCCTGGTCCCGCCTGCACCTAGACTTCGCGGGACCGGTCCAGGGCCGGTTGTTTCTTATCGTTGTTGACAGCTACAGCAAGTGGCTTGAGGTAGTGCCGGTAGCTTCAACCTCCACCAACGCTGCCTTAAGAAGTCTCTGGCCGATCTTCGCGACACACGGAATGCCAGAAACTCTCGTGACCGACAACGGGACCGCCTTCACCTCCGGCGAGTTTCAACGGTTTGTGGAAGCCTGCGGTCTGCGCCACATCCGCTCCGCTCCGTTCCACCCCGCAACCAATGGCCAGGCCGAGCGCATGGTGAGGACAACGAAGGACGCGTTAAAGAAGATGGAGCATGGCGACTGGGAAGAGCAGCTGTACAAGTTCCTGTTCTGCCAACGGAACACACCCCACTCAGGGACCGGGCGCCGGCCAGCCGAACTTCTGATGGGAAGACGACTGGGAACCGTCTTGGACCGCCTACATCCCGACCGAGCAATCGAGGGGAACCCGACAATGGAGGACCGGCCAGCTGCCCGAGGATTTGCTCCCGAAGACCCCGTATACGCAAAGAACTTCGCGCGGGGTCCAACATGGCTCCCCGCGAGGATCGTCCGAGTCACAGGGCCTTATTCCTATGAGGTCCTTACGGAAGATGGCGTAGTCTGGAAACGGCACATTGACCAGATTCGACGCCGTACCCAGAACCACGATGATACCCAGGCCCCCGAACTCCCTGCACCAACAGACCGTGACATCGACACGACTCCAGAAGCAGCGCCAGACCCTGATCCAGAGACTGCGGAGATGCCGCTCCTGCCCGCGGACGAAGCAGTCGCACCATCCACACCTGAACAACCCCCGAGCAGACAGGCCCCGCCAGCAGAACAACTACCCACACCGCAACCTGCCGACACTAGCAACACGCCCCGCCTTACAACCCCCCGGCGCTCTGGACGTGAGCGCAGATGCCCGGACTATCTCAAAGACTATGTGTGCAGAGGGGTTCTGGACTATGGGGGGAGGGGTGTTATGTATTGACCATGCGGTCGCCATGTGCTCTCTTCATTGCGACCGCATGGCCAGAGCACATGGCCAGAGCATGGCCAGAGCACATGGCCAAGAAACTACCTGAGCTTCAGCCAGGTAGAACAAAGGCCAGGTGGATTCAAACCGGCCACCAATCCTGTACCTAGGTTTCTCCCAGGGAACCTATGAAATGTAAATAGACTTCTAATAGCCTATCAGGCCAGTTGGGTGAGGTCAGGGGATTGTCCCTGACCAGCATAAAAGGAGGGCTTGGAGCCCTGGGTTGTATGCTTCATCCGGACCAGCAATAAAGATCTAGCTGTTTCACTATTCCATGGACTCCCGACTCCAATACTTATCAATAAGAGAAGCCAATGTTGGATCAGGCCAATGGCCCATCCAGTCCAACACTCTGTCACAAAGCAGCCAAAAACACCAGGTGCCCTCAGAAGGTCCGGCAGTGGGGGCAGGACACTAGAAGCCCTTCCACTGTTGCCCCCCCAAACACCAAGAATACAGAGCACCACTTGCCCCCAGACTGAGAGTTCCTATCTATACATTGTGGCTAATAGCCACTGATGGACTTCTGCTCCATATGTTTATCTAATTCCCTCTTGAAACTGTCCATGCTTGTAGCCGCCACCACCTCCTGTGGTAGTAAATTCCACGTGTTAATCTCTCTTTTGGGTGAAAAAGTACTTCCTTTTATCTGTTCTAACCCGACTGCTCAGCAATTTCATGGAGTGCCCACGGGTTCTTGTATTGTGAGAAAGGGAGAAAAGGACTTCCTTCTTTACCTGCTCTGTCCCATGCATAATCTTATAAATCTCGATCATGTCACCCCTCAGCCGTCATTTCTCCAAGCTAAAGAACCCCAAGCACATCAACCTTTCTTCATAGGAAAAGTGTTCCAACCCTTTTATCATTTTAGTTGCCCTTTTCTGCACTTTTTCCAATGCTATAATATCTTTCCTGACATGTGGCGACCAGAACTGTACACAGTACTTCAAATGAGGTCGCACCATCAGTTTATACAGGGGCATTATGATACTGGCTGATTTGTTTTCTGTTCCCTTCCTAATAACCCCCAGCATAGCATTGGCCTTTTTCATTGCAGTCGTTCACTGTCTCGACATTTTCATTGAGTTATCTACTACGACTTCAAAATCTCTCTCTTGGTCAGTCTCCGCCAGTTCGGACCCCATCAATGTGTATTGATAGTTAGGATTTTTGGCTCCAATGTGCATCACTTTGCACTTGGCCACATTAAACCCCATTTGCCATGTTGATGCCCACTCGCCCATCCTCGACAGATCCCTTTGGAGTGCCTCATAATCCTCCCTGGTTCTCACCACCCTGAACAACTTCGTGTCATCTGCAAATTTAGCCACTTCACTGCTTACTCCCAACTCCAAATCATTAATAAACAAGTTAAAAAGCATCGGACCGAGTACTGATCCCTGCGGTACCCCACTGCTTACCTCCCTCCACTGAGAAAATTGCCCATTAATACTCCCTCTCTGTTTCCTTTTAATTAGCCAGTTTTTGATCCTTAAAAGGACTTGTCCTTTTATCCCTTGACTATTGACCTTACTTAGGAGCCTTTGATGAGGAACTTTATTAAAAGCTTTCTGGAAGTCAAGGTAAACAACATCTATTGGGTCCCCTTGTCCACATGTTTGTTCACTCCCTCAAAGAACACTAACAGGTTAGTGAGACAAGATCTTCCCTTACAGAACCCATGCTGAGTCTTCCTCAATAGATTTTGTTCATCAATGTGCCTACTAATTTTTTCCTTAATAACAGTTTCCACCAACTTACCCGGTATCGACATCAGACTGACTGGCCTGTAATTTCCC
This sequence comes from Lepidodactylus listeri, assembly GCA_029233225.1. Lineage (NCBI taxonomy): Eukaryota > Metazoa > Chordata > Lepidosauria > Squamata > Gekkonidae > Lepidodactylus > Lepidodactylus listeri. Next base: position 40,399,770 of record JARCFY010000007.1, read on the forward strand.
GGATCTCCTCTGGAACCCTTTTAAAAGATGGGAGTGACATTCGCTACCTTCCAGTCCTCAGGAATAGAGGTAGATTTTAAGGAAAGATTACATATTTTTGTCAGGAGATCCACAAGTTCACATTTGAGTTCTTTCAGAACTCTCGGATGTATGCCATCCGGGCCCGGTGATTTATTTGTTTTTAAGTTGTCTATCAGACATAGGACCTCCTCTCTTGTCACCTCAATCTGACTCAGGTCTTTCAACCCCCCTCCTGAAATCAGTGGTTCTGGAGTGGGCAGGCTCTTCTCATCTTCCACAGTGAAGACAGAGACAAAAAAATGCATTTAGCTTCTCAGCCATTTCCCTATCATCCTTCACTACACCTTTTACCCCATGGTCGTCCAAGGGCCCCACTGCTTCCCTGGCTGGTTTCCTACTTCTAATGTATTTGAAGAAAGTTTTATCATTGGTCTTTATGTTTTTTTGCGATATGCTCCTCATATTCCCTTTTTGCCTGCCTGATCACTGACTTGCATTTTTAGTTGCCACAGCCTGTGTTCCCTTTTATCAGCCTCATTGAGACTAGCTTTCTACCACTTAAAGGAATCCTTCTTACCTTTTACAGCTTCCATTACTTTGTTTGTTAACCATGCAGGCTTTCTTCTATACCTATTTGTGCCTTTCCTAACCTGCGATATATATTTTCTCTGAGCCTCTAGGATTATAATTTTAAATAGTCTCCAAGCTTCCCCAATGTTTTTGACCCTTTCTACTTTTCCTTTCAGTTTATTCCTCACATATCCCCTCATATCAGAGAAGTTACCCCTTTTAAAGTTAAAAGTGGTTGTGTCAGTCTTTTTGGGCAACTCCCTATTTATACAAATGTTGAACTCAATAACATTATGGTCACTGTTCCCAAACAGTGCAATCACTTTAACATCTCTCACCAGGTGTTGGGCATTACTTAGGACCAAATCCAGGATCACCTCTCCCCTGGTCGGTTCTGTAACCATCTGCTCCATAGTACAGTCATTGAGAGTGTCTAGAAACTCAATCTCTTTTTCCCAACTTGAACACATATTGACCCAATCAGTGTGTGGGTAGTTAAAGTCACCTATTACAACACAGTTATTTCGTCTAGCCGCTATCTTGAATTCATTCATCATTTTATAATCCTTCTCTATCTTTTGATTTGGTGGCCGATAACAAACTCCCAATGTTAAGCTTCCTTTTGGGCCCACTAATTCAACCCAAAGCATTTCCAGAAGCGAATCCAATTCTCCTACCCTCTCAATCTTACTGGACTGTATACCTATTATATCTCTGACATAAAAAGCCACCCCACCTCCAACTTTCTCCCCCATCCTTCCGATATAATTCATAACCAGGAATCACCGTATCCCACTGATTTTCCTCATCCCACCAAGTTTCTGAAATACCCACAATGTCTATGTTTTCCAGTTTGGTGCCAGTGGTTAAGTGCGCGGACTCTAATCTGGGAGAACCGGGTTTAATTCCCCACTCCTCCACTTACACCTGGCTGGATGGCCTTGGGCAAGCCATAGCTCTGGACCAGCTGTTCCCTCAAGGACAGCTTGGGAAAGAGCTCTCTCAGCCCCACCTACCTCACAGGGTGTCTGTTGTGGGGAGGGGAAGGGAAAAGGAGTTTGTAAGCCGCTCTGAGACTCCCTTGGGGAGTGGAGGGCGGGGTATAAATCCAATCTCTTCTTCTTCTTCTTCCCCCATCACCAAGCATTCCAACTCCCCGATTTTACCTCGGACACTTCTAGCATTAGTATATAAACATCTATAGTTTCCCATACATGTTAAGCCCACAACCTTCCTCTTGCTGCCTTGAGACCTTGGTAGGCAGTCCCTATCATTTGCCACATTCTCGGAGAACAATTCTAATCCCTTTCCTTGTAGGAAAGTAACAGCTACCCCTTCATCTCTTTGAGATGAACCATCCCGAACCAGAGATTTTTCATTTCCTGTTGGCTTTCCCCCAATATTCAGTTTAAAAACTGCTCTGCCACCTTTTTGATTTTAAGCGCCAGCAGCCTGGTTTCTTCCCGGGACAAGTGGAGACCATCTCTCTTGTACAGCTCCCTCTTGTTCCAAAAAGCATCCTAGTGACTAACAAACTTGAACCCTTACCCCCTACACCATTGCCTCATCCACGTATTGAGACTCCTGATCTATGCCTGTCTCTCCGGCCCTGCGCATGGAACAGGTAGCACTTCCGAGAAGGCTACCTTGGAGGTCCTGGCCTTGAGTGTCCTGCCTAGCAGCCTAAATTTTTCCTCCAGGACATCACGACTACATTTTCCCACATCGTTGGTGCCAACATGTACCACGACCACTGGCTCCTCCCCAGCACTATCTACCAGCCTATCTAAAACATGCCTAATGTCCGCTACTTTTGCAATAGGCAGGCAAGTCACCATACAATCAATACGCGGTTTCGCCACCCAGCTGTCTACCTACCAAGAGCCCCCTCCCTCCCTGCCCAGGGATGGTTCCTTGGTACGAAAGGATACCCGTTCACCAGCTGTAGAAGTCACTTTCATTAAGCCATCTACTACAACCCCAAGATCCTTTTCCTTCTCAGTCTCAGCAAGTTCAGACCCCATTAGCCTATAATTTAAGTTCCAGTGGATGAATAGTTCTGGGGGGGGGGGGGGAGTGAAGGCAACCTTTCATGGTCTAGTTGGTAGCCTACATCTGTAGCCCCCCTTTGACTTCTCCCCTCCAGTGTCCTATACTGCCACTACTAGGGAGATACCTGTTTTTCATCTGGCTGCCACCACTCATTTCTTGATAACCTCCTAGCTTTCTAATCGGATCCAAACAACTCACTACTACCAGGTAGGTTGGGTTGACTTTGGAGGTGAGGCACCACACAACACTTTGGAGACTAACAGTGCAATCATTGGAGGGGAGCTCTACACTGGCATATTCCAATATTATGCTGGCACAGCATTACCATTTTTTCAATGGGGCAGGGATTTACCCACTTTTGGGGGGCCCAATCCACCATTGCCCAGCTGGCTGGTGGGGGAGCCCTGCCCCCAAAGAGCCCCATCTGTGCCAATGTGCCCAGCATGGTTACCATAGAGTTTTTTCTCAAATGCTAGAGCAACCCCCTGCAATGTACCCTGCATGATGACATCACCTCTGGGTGATGTCATTGTGGTGTGAACGCTTTGCGCATGCACTGAAAAGACCCAAGCATGCAGAGGGACCCCCCGTCAGCAGCCAGGTAAGACCTGGTAACCCTATGCTGGCACAGCACTAATGACACACTGCAGTGGCCAACCATTATAGCAGCCCTGCCACTCCCCAGTCCAGGGATGGTACTGGATTCCAACTCCCCCCCCCCCAACTAATGAGGCTGCCTTTGCAGATGGCACTAGTTGGGGCTCAGCCTCAAGGGATCCCCAACAATATGTCCACACCAGTAGCCACAACGGAGGCCAGGGAATGGCTGAGAAGAGTCATCCAGGCCAAGTCAGGCCCAGCACCAACTCAGGCCCCAAGGCCTGGGGAGGGGTGGCCTCAGGAAAAGCAGGGGCAGGCTCAGAGGGTCTATAGTCTGTCCTATCCAGCCCCAGGGAACAGACAGTGGAAAAAGTGGCTGAAGTTGAAGGGAAAGCTACCAGCTTTGTAGGGGGAAAGGAGGAGGAGACAGCAATCATCACTCCCCAGGAACAGGCACGATGTGGCTGGGGCAACCACTACTCCCCCCAGGTGTGGCTGGGGAGGTGGGAACTAGCAGGTAGTGGTAAAGAGTGGAGCTAGAGGCCAAGAAGGAAGAAAGGGCACAGTTTTGGATTTGAGAAGAGCTGCCATCTTGGGACAGAGAAAGACTCAGGTGAAGTAAACCCCTTCTCCTCCCATTCTGAGAGTTTGAGAGATCCTCCAGAGGGATCCAACAAGCTGGCTTAAGGCCAGCCAGTAGAGCTAGAGAGAGGAGAGTCTCACATCCCCCAAAGGGCTGCTGACATACCCACCATGCCCACATGGGAAAAGGCATTCCTGAAGGTGGGATGGAGATTAGACATCTCCCTAAGCCACCCCAGCAGTGTACCCTGTACCACTGATGTCAAGACATTATGCCAACCCACCCCCCCTGCGACATAGTCCATAGGTGCTCATTGTATGGAGATGAATCCTCCTCAACCAGTGCCATGTCTTCGAGGCCCAGAGGACCACAGGAAGCCGACAAACAGAACAGTCTACCACCATTGCCCCCAACTCCACCCCCTGCCTTCACTGCAGCAACCAATCCTATCCCAAAGTAGATAATTTAAATCATGGCCCAGGCCCAGCCAACCCAGATGCTAAGCAGGGTTGCCAGGTGCCCCTTGGCAACTGGCAGGAGGATGGGGGAGGGGGACTTACTGGCAGCAGAAGAGGCCTATTCTGGAGTTTCAGCCATGTCACCGGTGACATGGAAATGTCACTTCCAGAATACCATGCTGCCAGCCATGCCAGCCTAAGGCTCTTTTTGTAGCCAATGGCATGGCTGAAATGCATGACTAGGACTCTCCAACTGTTGGTACATTCCCCCACCAGGCAGCTGATTGGTAGCAGGAGGCATAGCCTGGGAGGGGAATATCCTGTCCCTGAAGGAGGAGGCATGGCAACCCTGATGCTAAGTTGCATGGCTCAGGGCTTTGTGGTTCAGGATCATGCCACCAGGGCTTAACATCTCACACCATGGTGGGAAGAGGGAGCACCGCATAGGGGGCTCTTGGCTCCAGCAAAGAGGAAACAGTAGAAAAGGGCAAACAGACCATTGTGGAACTGCTTCTCTAACACCTATAATAGCAGGAGATCTCCAGCTACCATCTGGAGGTTGGCAACCCTGGGCATTGTACACTGCTGCAGTCCCTCCCCCATCAAACCCCACCACCCCCAGGATTCACCTCCAAAATCTCCAGCTATTTCTCAACCCAGAGCTGGCAATCCTAGCAATTCCCCCACCTTATTGTGGTTGCCATGCAGATTCAGCCAGTGGTCTCCACCTCCTCTGATGGAAGGCAAGACAAAGATAAGGAGGAAGCAGTGGAACTGTAGCTGGGTGTCCTGAGCCACTGCCAGGTATGATGCCCACTGTGGCCTCGAGTGGGACTAATGAGTTGGAGCCAGTGTGTGGCCCCAGAGTGACCTGCACCTGCACAATGCATTCCCCCCACCCTTGCAGCCAGGTATGACTATCGAGAGGTAGTAGCTAGAAAAGAGGAGGAAGTCAATGCTCTAACTCAGGGTGAATGGTACTAGGACAAGCATGTGGAAGGTAACAGGTGGAGTGGCTGATGGACTTAATTGGGGGCATGGATGAGCAGCTGGAAACACATCAAGGGAATGCGCTCTGTGACCTCACTATCATGCCTCCCCCTGCCCCAGCAGCTATTCCCCTGCATCACCACCAGGTGCTGGGGTTGTCCAAGACATCCCCTGGGGGTACCCTTGCCATTGCATCCGTGGGAAGGGCACTGGCCTCCATGCATGACACCGAGCACCATGCATCCTGTCTTGCACTGTGTGTCTGGCCCAGTGCTCTCTGGGCCAGGTTCTGGTCATAGAATCAAAGAGTTGGAAGGGACCTCCAGGGTCATCTAGTCCAATCCCCTGCACAATGCAGGAAATTCACAAATACCTCCTCCTCCACACCCGCAGTGACTGCTGTTCCCATGCCCAGACAAGAAACCTCCAGGAACTCCAGCCAAACTGGAGTTGCTTCCTGACCCCAAAGTGGCGATCAGCATTTCCCTGGGCATGTAAGAAAAGGCCATGCGAACTAGGCCCTGATGCAACCCTTCCTGCCATCCCTCTCATCATCTGCCTATGTTCACAGAATCAGCATTGCTGTCAAATGGCCATCTGGCCTCTGTTTGAAAACCTCCAAAGAAGGAGAACCCACCACCTCTTGAGGAAGCCTGTTCCACTGAGAAACTGCTGTCAGGAAGTTCTTCCTAATGTTTAGCTCAAAACTCTTCTGATTTAATTTCAACCCATTGGTTCTGGTCCGACCTCCTGGGGCAACAGAAAACAACTCTGCACCATCCTCTATATGACAACCCTTCAAGTACTTGAAGATGGTTATCATATCACCTCTCAGTCATCTCCTCTCCAGGCTAAACATCCCCAGCTCCTTCCACCTTTCCTCATAGGACTTGGGCTCCATGTGTGTGCTTTCGGCTACAATGTGCTGGGATGTGGATCCTTTGCTTCCTTTGTTAGTACTGCTGCCTACACTTGAGTTTTCTATGTCTGTGCCCTTAAGGGCAATATCCAGACGTGCTTGGCAACACTCCACACATGCCCCACTATCCTCTTAGGGACCTGACTGGCATTGTACTGGCACCCAGCCATCTTTGTCTTGTGGGCCTCTGGACTGGGCTGCCCAGTGCTTGACCAATAAAATCAATGCTACAACGATAACACACTTTAAATGCTTATATTGTCATGATGTGTTTCAGAGGTGTTTGAGGAAACATATGGAACTGAGTCTGAACTGTTTCACACAGTTGATTTTACTAAATGGTACTAGAACAAAAATGTGTAATGCGTATTTGTCTAATGATATGCAAACATTTGGATTGCCTCTTTAGTTGCCAGCGGCTATAGATCTATATATGCAGCAAAACTGTTTTTGAACTTGATGAGATTGTTTACAGAATGCTGAATACGCGCCTTAATAACGCTTAACACTCATCCACTGGTGGCCATTTCTACTGATCTCTTAACACTTGGCTGAAAACCAGGTAACCTATCATCAGCATTATTTCTATTCTTGTACACTAAGCATATTGCCAGTCTGTTCTCTTAGGTTTCTGAACTGTAAAAAATAAATTCTGTTCGTTCAATTATACACAGATACACGACTTTGGCTATTTTAAGATTCCTTATACGGATATACCGAGAAATATTTTACATAGTGACAGCTAGTGGCTGGTGAAATGGCTTCATTCCATATATATTTTTTAATGATTACTGGAGAGATTCAAGAGCCCATACTGAGCCACAGGCATCTCTGAGGCCCGGGTTCAACTTCCTACTCTTCCATGAAGGTCATGGAGGCCAGTCCCTCCTTCTTAGCCTCACCTACCTCACAAGTTTCTTGTGAGAATAAAATGAGTGAGAGGACAATTGTGTGTGTTGTTTTGAACTTTTTAAAGCAAGGGCAAGATGAAAAATGTGATGTGATTTAAGGCCTGAGCCATAGGCAGGGGAGGAAGTGGGGAAGAATCTCTTAGTTGCCTAACAGCAGCTGAATAAGACCTGACTGAGGCTGTGGTCATGATCAAACAGGCAATTCAATCCGCTGTTGCCCCACCTCAAATTATGCCAGGTTATATTGTGGCAGAGAATCCTGACCAGATTCACCCCTTTTAGCACGTTTCAATGCACTTTTACCTCTCCTTGCATGATTAGTCAGCAGCAAGCAGGGAGTCAGCCTGTTGGCCATTTTTCCCCAAAAGTGTGTCCTTTGAGCATGCCCACAAGCACTGATAGGCATGCTGGGATATGGAGTTCATGGGGCTGTTGGCCATTTTCTTTTTAAAGTTAGTCCTCAGAGCAAGCACACAAGGAGTGAAGATACTGCTGGGATATGGAGTTCACTGCCGTCCTCCCCCTAATATTTTCAATTTACCTCTTCTCCAAATAATATTAAATAGCTGCAGAGCAGCAATGTCTTTCTTTGAGAGTTTTTTTTTTAAAAAACCACAAGGTTTTGAGCAGCCCCCCACACACACACACACACCTGGTGAAACAGCCTACCTGATGAGGTCAGGAAGGCCCCCACATTTGTGCCATTCCCTATAATGTGGAAAATGGAACTTTTCAGGAAGACATTTTTATAAAGGGAACAGGATTGTACCTAATGTCTGTGCAGTGTTAGGAAGTTACATTGTTCATTGTATTTCTGATTCAGTTCTATGCCATTGTTGGCTACCTTATTATACTGTTCTCATTGCATTGTTTTTGCATACTTTGCCGTAAGTCTCTGCAAGAAAGGTGAACTGTAAATGAAGCAAGTAAATCAAATAAATAAGTATTTCCCACTGAAATTGGGGGAAATTTTGTTTGGACTGTGCCATCTGGTGACAATATTTAAAAGATCAGGAACTGGGCACCATAAAAATATCTTGTATGTATTGTAACTCTATTTTTAATTGTTTTAATTACGTGTGTTTTGGATGGTGCTGATTCTGATGGTGTTAAAATGTGGTTTTATTATGTATGTTTTAATTGTTAGCTGCCTTGGTGGCCCTTGTAAGGACAGAAAGGCAGAATATAAATTTTGTAAATAATAACTAAATAAAGTTGATTTTTCTAGTTATGACGCCTCCATCCACTTCCCTCCCTCAGAGGCAAAATTTTTCCTCCATTTTTCTTTCCCTTTCTGACTAAGCTGCCCTAGGTATCTATTTTCTTCTTTCCCAAAGAACTCTGGCTGTCCCACCATGTCACAGTATGATATTTTGGCTGTTGGCTCAGCCCAGAAACCTGAGGGAAGGCTCAAGAGCCCCCTTTAACTTAAACTTAAGTGGTACTTGAGACATTCTGAAATTCCAAATTAACAAAATATTTTATTCAACATAGAGGGGATTGGTCCGGTAAAATAGGGGATAAAATTTCTGAGGTAACTCAATATAGAACTCTGAAGTAAATCAGTATATTCACAGACTTTAGTTCATATGTTTCAGGCTACTGAGAGTTTCATAATCTTTTCCAGTGACTTAGGATCTTTAAGATGAGGGGCTTTTGTTCCAGTGTTTCCCATTGACTCCAGTATACTTTCTTTGAGTATTCACCAACTCTTTTGGTTTCCAGAAGGCTGGGACACACTATCCAGTATCCAAACCCCTTCTCTAAACACACCAGTACTTTTCTTGAACTTTACTGACTCTTCAGGTTTCGAAAGGCAGTTGTTAACTACACCAGACCAGAGATCTTTCCATTCTTCAGCGCCATCTCCCTGTTTTGACTGGGAGGGAAATTTCTTCTTTCACTAGATTTATCCCCTTTTCTGGCCTGAATGGGAGTCTTCACCTAACTACCCACTCATGCTTGCCAACTTTCCCCAGTACTCTGTCTGTGTTAAACTGCTCTCAGTCAGGACTTAATTCAGACTAAATATTCCTTAGTATCCAGTTCACAAGTTTTTCTCTGCTCAACTGATGCTAAAGGAGCAGCCTGTAACTCAAGGTTCTTTGGCTCTGAGAGGAATTAACCCTTCACAGTCCTTTACCTGTTTTTACACCACTTCTAAGGTTTTAAATGCGCAGTCTGTCACATGTCCCACCCTTTGAGTTTATTGCTTCAGGGGAGGTTCTCACAAGCATAATTAACTTATGGAATTTACAACCCAAAATAGCTAAACCGAATACTTCATACTTCGGTATTTCCAATTACTATGTATGGATGTGAAAGTTAGACAATAAAGAAAGCTGACAGGAAGAACACTGATTCATCTGAAATGTAGTATTGGAAGAGAGTTTTATGGAACCATGTAGGGAGAAATGCATTTTTTTCCTGGAGGGAGGCTGGCAAGCAGGAAGCCTTTACTTGGTGTTTTAAAGGGTTTTTTCCCTATAAGCTGGGTAGGAAGAAGTCTGTCAATGTCTCTTAAGAAATGCTAATCAATCCAGAAGGAAAGACAATGGGATGGGCCAGTTCACACACATACCCTTCTGCTAGGTGGGAACACAGATTTGGGATGACTGAGAATACCAGAGAGACCATCAGGAAGGGAATTTCTAAAATCTACAGGAAAAGCTCTGACCCCACCTGACTTGGTCAGTGGGAGGAGACAAGAAAACATCCCTGCAACAGGAAATGGCTCTTTTTCTGGGATGCTGCTTTTTTGAAAGAACACAGGACTCTTAACTCCTGAGGCAGCCATATTGACCATGTGCTGTCTTGGGAGCCAAGGAGCAAGCTGAAGGTTATGGAAACTGGGTAGAGATTTGTAACTGTCTAAGCTGGAAAAGACTCTCCTATTTTAACATCACTTAGGGCATGTATAGGAGAGGGACAGATGATTTGCTTTTTTAACCAATTTCTTTTCTTCCTTGCTTCAGTCTGGCGTTGTGCTAAAACTATGCTTGTAAACATTTTATTTCAATAGCTGTTTTAAACTGTTGATGTGAGGAGCAGTTCTCTGTACCACAAACTCCCCACTATTTTGGGGGTTGGCAGGCAGCTACTCCTCCAGGGACACCCAAGGCATTAAACTGTCCCCATAGGAGCCAGCCGCTGGGCAGTGGGAGACCCTGAGGTGAGTCCATGGGTCTTGGAAGGGAAGCTGAGGGTTCTGACCCTCTCAGTGAGAAATCCCTCAGGTGGTGGGAGCAGCTACTTGAGAGTAAAAGGAAAAGCCCTTTAGGGAGTTGGAAACCCCTAGGAGGGCAGGGCAGAATGGGGCTGGCAGGTCAGAGTGGGCTCATTCTGCCACACCAAGGATTGCCAAAAAGTCAAATAAGTAGGGTCTATATCTAATCAAGCCTGACTAAACTGAGGCTATTGTAATACTAGAACTTGAGGGCATCCAGTGAAACTGATGGGCAGTATGTTCAGGATGGACAAAAGGAAATACTACTTTACACAGAGAGTGATTAAAATGTGGCATTCACTGCTGGAGGATGTAGTGATGGCCACAGGAATAAACAGCATTAAAAGGGGATTAGATAAATTCATGGAGGATAAGTCTATCAATGGCTACTAGCTATGGTGACTGAGGGGAACCTCCACAATCAGAGGCACTAATTCTCTTAACCCCAGAGCCAGGAGGCCTCTATGCCCTGTTGGCTTTCCAGAGGAACTGGTTGGTCACTGTGAGAGACAGGATGCTAGAATAGATGGACCACTGGTCTGATCCAGCAGGGCTCTTCTTATGTTCAGACTCATTAAAAAAGACAATAATCTTAGGAAAACTCAGAGTAGAAAAAAGAGGAATACACGACATGAAATAGATTGACTCAAAAATGAAACCACCACTTTCATTTTGCAAGATCTGAGCAAGGCTGTTAATGGTGGAATGTTTTAAAGGACATTACTTCATAAGGTTGCTTGAAGTCATCCTTATGTAACACACACAGCTAAACAGAAATGGCATATTCTGAGGCAGTGTCCCAGTTTCCTTATCTCAAGATACACCATCAGTCCATCTACTTCTGTCTCATCTATTCTGATTGATAAGCAATTCTCCAAGGTCTCAGGTGGAAAAAGGTCCTTCTCAACATTTGCCACCTGTTGGCAAAGTGTAGATAAGCAGTAAAGCAGAGCACAAGCTGTTTAAATAATAAAGTAGGCTTATTAAGAAGAGAACAAACTCTTCTTAAGAAAGAAGAGAGAGAAAGAGAAGTCTAACTAGCTAGGAGAGAGGTCAGTAACTAACTGTTCTCAGCAGGAGTGGGAAAAGCAATCAGGAGACAGGAAGGGGACTATCTGAAAATAGTAGGAAGTCCCTAATCCCACTATGCTAACTAGTTGCCCCCTGCTGCCCCCTGCAGGATGTTCTTGTCATCTTCTTTCTCTATACACAGTAGACTTTGCACATTCCAGCATCATCTGGGATTTTTTCCCCAAGAGATCACAGGAACTTATTGCCTATATTTTACCACTGAACTATAACCCTCCCAAAATAAATCAAGCCTTATATGGAATCAGACTACTGAAACACAAAGCTCAGTACAGTCTACTTTGACTGATGACCTTTCAGACACTCAGGCAGAAAAAGGTCTTTCTCAGCACCTATCACCTGAGTTTCCTCAAAAATCTTTTTCAGCCCTCCTACTTGAGGTCCTTTGACAAGAGACTTTAAGGAATAAATTTAGGACCCTCTGCATTTTAAGTATTTGTAATCCCGCTGAGTCACATACCTTCCCCTGAATGACCACTAGTTCTGCTTCAGGTCTAGCTGAGGCATTGACTGACTGTTGTTGGAAGCAGAAGGCTGGATCAGATAGATCTGATCCCAAAAGCTAAGTTTTATGTTCAGTAAGACCTATTGGAGAGCGTGATCAGAGTGAAGGATATATATCCCTAAATTACTGGCCAGCAAACTTCTCATGGGGAGCAGAAAGCAGGGGATTAAATGTCTCCCAGCCACTTAAACCCTGCTTTCTGCTCGCTGTGAAAAGTGGTGGGGATCAGAAATCGGGGGTCGTGAACTAATCTGAACCAGTTTGGTTCATGAACCAACCTCCCACTTAGTATTGGTTTGTGGTTCAGTTTGTGGTTCAGCCATGAACAAGAAACCAAAATGAGCTGCAGAAATCAGTTCATGCCCATCCCTAAGCTTAACCACTATATCAGGCTCTCACAGGGTTGTTATGATGGAGAAGAGAACCATGTATGCCACCCCAAGCTACTTAGAAGAAGAACGGAATTAGAATAAAATAATTAACTGCAGATGTTGGGATTTAAGTCTGGTACCTGAGATATGCAAAGCCCATTCTTACATTTTTCACATTCTACCTTACTCTCACCAGACATAAAATGTGTCAAGAGCTGGAAACATGGCTGAGCTAGGCAGTTTAGAAAGTAGTTGAGGTAGGTAGTTTAGAAGGAACTTTTTTTAGCCCAGTGGCATCTATGCCATATTGGTCCTAGTGTTAAGCAGTAATGCAACAAAGTGCTACAGTTTTTTCCCTCCACTTAAAATTCATATTTCAGAGGCCACAATAAATGTCCTTAAAAAGCAGTTTAGGCCAATAGCCTTCAGAAATAGATACAGAGAAGAGAAGAGAGGAACAGGAGATTGGATTTATACCCCACCCTTCACTTCCCCTCCCCCCCATTTTTCCCTTCCCCTCCCCACAACAGACACCCTGTGAGGTAGGTGGGGCTGAGAGAGCTCTGAGACAAGTGTCCTTGAGAGAACAGCTGGTACAGAGCTATGGCTTGCCCAAGGTCATCCAGCAGCTGCAAGTGGAAGAGTGGGGAATCAAACCCAGTTCTCCCAGATTAGAGTCCAAGCACTTAAGCATTACACCAAACTGGCTTTCTCAGCATTTTCTCCAAAATAAAAGCCAATAAAGTCTGCTGTTCATTGTTTATTGGTTTATATGTAGAACCTCTTTCTTTGGTTATAAGCTGTTTTGCGTCCCTTAGGGGAGATAAGCAGGGTATAAATACTTAAATTTGAAAAATAGTACAAATCAGGAATGGAAGGATCATAGGTGTCAACTACGGGGGGCTCGGGGGCTCAGGCCACCCTGAAGTTTCCAGGGGGGGGGGTCTGAGCCCCCCCAGGGAAATGGGGCACCCGGCCCCCCACCACCCTCACCACTGCTGCGCTTCCCCGCCTCCTGTGTTAGGCAGGCAGGCAGGCCCGCCTGCCCGTGCCCACCACCCCGCCGCCGCCACAAGAGCTGCCCACCTGCCTGGCCAGCCAGCTGGCTCCCCTCCCTTGAACCCACTGGCTCTCTCCCTCCCAGCATGATGATGTCACCCAGAAGTGACATCATCACGCCGGGCATGTTGCCAGGCAACGCTCTAGCAATTGCCCGGAAACTCTATGGCACCATAGAGTTTCAGGGCGATTGCCAGAGCATCACCTCAGCAACATGCCTGGTGTGATGATGTCACTTCTGGGTGACATCATCACACTGGGGCCCCAGGAGGGAGCCAGTGGGTTCAGGGGAGCCAGCTGGTAGGCTGGCCAGCTGGGCCAGGGTGGGGGGAGGTTTTTGCGGTGGTAGTGGCAGTGGGGACACCATCATAGCGTGTGCGTGTGCAAAGCACATGTGCATGCGCAAGAGCCCCCTCCCCCGGTAGTATAAAACTACACCCCTGAGAAGGATAGTGCCTACCAATGCAATCCTATGCTGAGTTACTCCAGTTTAAACTCATTGAAATCAATATCTTAGAATGCAGTAAGTGATTAGGACTGAATGCTATTGGCTTGGTATTTGATGACGAATCCATTCCCAGGAAAGAGAGAAGGGTCTTGTGGGGGGGGGGGGACAAAACGTGGTCTCTTAGCATGAAAACACTCTGGGACCATGGATGGCTTATGTGCTTTGAATGAAAGAAAAGTAGTTCTCAGATCATGAAAAGATGGAATCAAGGAGGTTCATTGTGCGTATACTGCTGTAACCATGTCATAGTAGCATTTGATGACTATCTTGGAACAATTTTTAAAGTCTGTATTTGCTAGTGCCTCTTTCAGCTGATGCAAAGTTCAAATTGGGAAAGAAATGTATTATCCTTTGATGTTGCAGGAAGTAAAAACGGTTTTTCTGGTCTAGTCAAAGAGCATGGAAACTGACAGGGGAGTTGGCTGAGTTCCATCATAGCTATAGCCTGTTTTCTGCCAAAGTGGAGCACAATAGACCTTTTTGCATAACTAATGTTATGCTGGATGCCAGCCCTTGCCTCAAGGAATCTAGGTTACATGCACAGGGAAGATAGGTGTGTTTCTGTTTAATAAGACTGTTCCTATTTCTTCCTAAGAGCCATAGTTTCCACATAAATCTGCTTATGGATTCTTTATGTATTTGCCTGTTATGGGCCAGGGACAAAGAAAAGGCAATTACACTGATGATGGAATCTTGTAAACTGGATAGTTAGGGAGTCTCTCTGGACAATCATATTTGATGAACCTGCAGCACAGCCTCAGCAAAAGCACTCTTCATTTCCAAACAAAAAGGGTTCCACATTTTGTGTATTAATTTTACCATAGTGGTGAGGACATTCACTACAGAAAATGAACAAGGAAGTGTTATCTTACCATGTTATTTCCCTGTTTTAAAAGACAGGGTAAAATTACCTTAAATGAAAGTTGGTGGATGAGTGGTTTTAAGCCTCTGCATTTTGGTTTTATTTCCTGATTGATAAGATGGAAACAATAATAGAGATGGGCACCTAAAAACAATCAGTATTTTGGGAAAGGCATAAATACTGGTATTCAGGGGTATTCAGGTCCCCCGGTACTATTTCAGGATTCAGGTTAGGGTTGCCATCCCCCTGGTGGGGCCAGAAGATCCCCCGATTTTGGGGGGCCCAATCTGCCACTGGCCAGCTGGCTGGTGAGGGAAGAACCACCCTTGAACAGCAGCATTCTGCAGGGATGCCGCTGACACAATGATGTCACCGGTAGTGACATCATCACACTGGGGGGCATCCTGCAGCAGCGCTCTAGCATTCAGAGGGAAATTCCATGGTTACCATAGAGTTTTTGCCCTGAATGCTAGAGCATCACCATGCAACACCCTTAGTGTGATGACGTTACTACCAGTGATGTAATCGCAACATGTGTGCAAAGTGCACACGGCAAAGAAATCCCAACGAGGAGCCAGGAGCCCCCTGCTGCAGGTAAGAAGTGACCTGGCAACCCTAGTTCAGGTTGAGGGTTTTTTTGGGGGGAGGGGGAATTCTTGAATTGTTTAGGTTTCATTGTTTCCTACGGGGACTTGGAGAGGGCTGGAGTGGCTGTTGTTCAACCAAATTACACCAAACTTGCAGAGGACATACTGCTGCCTGTCCAGTGAAGCTTCCCTCCCCAAGTTTCAAGCAAATTGGACAAGGGAATTCTACAGGCCACTAAACATGTTGTCCCCAGCCACCCTACTTGTCTCCATTGTTTCATCTGGGAAAAACAAGCCAAACACACAAGCGCAACCACTGGACAAAAGCCTCCAAATGCAAACAGAACCAAGCCCAACAGAACCAATGTCAAACCAGAAAATCCAAGACAACCCAACTTTGTGTTGTTGTTATTGTTGTTTTAAAAAAACCTAAATCCTAACCTACAGTTAACTGTTATTAAAACCTAACCAGAAACTTTTTTTCAGAACTTTCTGAAACAATTAAATTTGTAAAACCAACAGGAAAACCCCAGAATTCTATGAAACCACTGTCCCCCAGGGGAAAAACACACAACAGAGACAGATCTCTGAAACAACTACAGAAGAATAACTGTAAAACCTGGACCAGAAGAATGCAAAAAGACAAACTTTTTAAACCAGTAACTACTTGGAAAGAAAGAAAAAAAATCCAGGGAAAATGTGAGAATTTTTTTTAAAATCCAACAATTTAAGGGGAGAGAACCCAATTATTTTAAAACATCACAAAACCAAATCAAGGAAAATTAATTTTCAAAAGAACCATAACAAAAAACAAAAGAGCCTGTGTACATATAACCTGGTCATATCGTGGTGACATCATGGCAAAACAATCATGCATGATCATGCTTCCCCTGTATGTGCATTGCCTATACATGCTGATAGTCTGTGTACACGGCAATGAAGACAGGTGGGATGAGGAAATTCTGCTGCCGGACCTAAAGTTGAGGATCTGAATACAGTGGTCTGAAAATCAGAAATAAGAGCATAAAACTTTTTAAAAAGTGTTAATCTACCTCAATCAAGAGGGAGATAACAGAAGGGATAACGACACCCACGTATACGTAACAGATTTTTTAAAAAATATTTTTAATGAAAACAGATTTTTAATGAAAGAGGTTAAAACAGCAGTCCCAGCCTGCTGAACCACAGACATCAAGAACCAAATAAGCATTTTATGACACTTGTGAAAGATGCTGCCATTTATAGTTTGAAAAGTTTCTAAGAAAACAGGTATCTTCTAGTGCGTCCCTATGTCAGCTCTCTGATGGGGTTCAGCCAAGGTTAGTTCAGCATTCTGTTTCCAAATGCAGCCAGCCAGATGTTTCTGCAAAACTTACTAGCAGAGAGTTAAGGCAGCAACCCCACTATAGCTTGTTGTGAGAGAAACTGTTCCTGGAAACAGAGGTTTCGTTTAGCTGCCACGTGCCACAGCACAAAATAATTATATTCATCACACACTCAGTCTCTAAGGTACACAGTTTTGTTGAGAAAGTGTACTTCTGCTTGGCTGCTTGCATGAAAACAGCCACAGCCTTTTCCCCTTAGAAAGGCCAGCTGTGATCATGGTAAAAATGACAGTGGTCCCCATTTCAGCAGACCACTCATCCCGGATTTTCTTTCTGACGCCTCATATCCAAGTATACAAGCCCATATCCCATCCCCACAAAGTGCTTGCAGAGCAATCTTGTCTCTTGTAGTGTTTCCAGAATAATCTCCTGCCTGTGCTTCAGAAGCAAAGGAATCTGATAGCTAGCAGATTGAGAACTAAAACGCCTGTCTGTGTGCTGGTCTTTCAGACTCAATCCAGGCAGACAGGAAAAACAACAAAGGATACCTGTCCTGTGATGGTCAGAACATTGGTGATGATTGCTTGAATGAATGTTACCATGTTAGGGAGAAGTATTTAGCTTAGCTTCCCCCCCCCCCCCCCCGACTATGCCAATTTTCTATACGCAAGAAATTTCTGATGTGGGAAAACATCCAGACCTGTGATCTTCCTACTTGAATTCTGAAATGGTGTAGTCTACTACGCAGGGGCAGGCAATGGCAAACCACCTCTGAATGTCTCTTGCCTTGAAAAACCCTATGGGGTCGCCACAAGGCAATTGCAACTTGATGGCAAAAAAATTATAGAGAGAGTTTTTTGAAAGTGTATATCCATTCTCAGGTCTCTGTGTTCCATGATTCAGCCCACGCCTAGAAACATACAGAAATGAACGTGACTTTCAAACTCCAAAGGCGCTGCTCTTCCAAGGGTGACATCTGAACAAAGTTTACAATGGCTATCAGGCTATAAGGCCAGGCAGAGAGCATGCATGCAGAAATCTATAACTGGAGTTAGATTACGATGTGGAGCATAAACCTCACTTAACTCTTGTAGATAGAGTAGATTAAGAACTCCAAAGCCCTTAAAGGTTAACAATAAAAATCTTCAAATGAACCCTCATTTCCAGAGTGAGACCATTTAGGTTATAAAACAATGAAGTAACATGAGCCTCATGAGGCCAATGAGGGCAGTTAAACCAGGGCTTGTCAGAAAGCCCATGTTTTATCACCCATGAAGGGATGTAACTCTCCATGACATTAAGGATGCAAGGTTTGATGGAGTGTCACAGTTAGTCGACACCAGAATCATCCTTGATTGTAGAACCCCTGTCATCCCCTGCCATTTTAGAATAGGAGCTAATGATTCCAGTACGATGCCATAACTGGGCATGTTGCGACAATTGCTGGCTGGCTAAATTAATGCGCCACGGCCCAAGTAACCTGCTGGAGAAGATTTCGTTGGCTAATAGTAAAACTGAAATAAGGAATGTTGGCTCTTATGCTCAGCTGGAACAGGTTGCTGATCTGACTGTCTGATGGGGGAAGTGGTGTGTGAAGAGGACAAAATTCATTCTGGACCATTTCACAACATAGAGGCATGGCTATTTTCCACTGACGTTTCTTGCAATTGCTTTATATAAAACCATATTAAAATCCATTGTTCCCTTTTCAAGTTAGAGTTCCTTGAGAGCTCTGAAATCTGGAAGTTTGGAGGAGGTCAAATGTTTAACCAGTAGATACCTTAAAGAGCAGTAAATGTTGATACATTCAGGGTTCCTGTTTCAACTAACTGCTGTAGCTTCAGTTCTGTTTCTTGCCCTACTTCATCCTTCCTAGATTAGTCATAAGGGTCTTTCCATCCAGTCAGGGATCATATGGTAAACAGGATGTTGCCTCTTCACTATATAACCAATCTGGTCTGCTTACATGATGACATCATTGAAGGCAAGCATGAAACACTGAACCCAAAGGAAGAGAGTAAAAGAACGAGGGGGGGTTGTTTTTTAGAGCACACAAAAATCACACAGAAGAGAAGTTGTTTTTTGACACTGAAAGAAAACTATGAATAGCTTCAAATCAGTTCTAGTTTGGTTTGTAAGGATTTTCTTCATAGTAACACCATCTAAGCCTAAAACTGTCAAATGCAATTTGTGCAGCTATGATGCTTTAATTGAAGGTATCAAGAATGGAATGTGGAACCTATTGAGCTGTGGTAGCCTTCTGTCTTTGTTGGTTCTGCTAGTTTCAAACAAGCCTCCTGTGCATAAAAGAAGCAACTTCACTCTTATAGAGACATTTGTTATGTCTCATTTACAGTGACCAGGCCATCATTTTCAACAAACCTAAGGAATCTGGCTTTCCAGTGTGGTAGGTAAGTAACCCTGGGGTTGATTTGTCCTGTCATGAAACCCAGTTCTTCACAATTCCAACAGTGCAGGTAAGCCAACCTTGTTTGGATTAACGTATGTTAGAAAGTTTACTTTGATATTAAATATAGAATGCATGTGTGTGAGTGAGGAGGGAAGAGAGAGAGAGACATTGACATGGATAGTTCATGCTGGCCTGTCTTCATCTGATCTCAGAAAAGCTAATCAAGGTCAGCCCTGGTCATTATTTGCATGGGAGACCACAAAGGAAGTTCAGGATTCCTACACAGAGGCAGGCAGTGGTAAACCACTTCTGAAGGTCTCTTGCCTGAAAAAAACTCATGGGGGGTCACCATAAGTTGGCTGTGACTTGATGGCAAATATATAGAGGGGGGGGCATAGGGAAATGAAAATCATGAAATCATGAAAAATTTCCAGTTTCCACAATAGCCGTCAGAGCTCTTTTGGGTGAAAATTATTTATAGAGGCTTTTGAAACAAATGCCCTACAGGTTGCTTGGTACCGATTTAGGATCAGGCCTCTGTTTATCATTCATTATGGTATGAGTGAAGCAGTCAGCCTTTTCTTTTTGTATGCCCAAAATGATCAAAAGGAAAACAGAGCACTTCTGCTAGATACAAAGCATGTTAAGGTCTGCAGGGAGAGCATCATTTACAAACAAGCCTACCTGTCTTGTTATGCCACCAATATTGTTGGGGAAATATATGCTGAATAATGAAAGAGGCTTGCAGAATGGAACATTAAGAGCTTGCCTATTGCTTGCTCTGGATTGTTTCTGTCTGCGTACAAAACCTTGAGTAGAGTCAAGGGAATGTTGAGTTGCCTAGTGAATGAGCATTGGCTTCCCTGCCAAGAAAAACACTCTGCTTTTGACTAAAGAAGCCCAAGCTTTACTCTTCAGAGCATTTACCTAAGTAGAGTCTCTATGGGCTTTCCTGACCTGGTAAAAAGTCTCCGCATAAATCAGTCTCCTGGGCAATGGAAGGTTTGGGACGGGAGGGGGGGTGGAGAGAGGGCAAATAGGGACTGGTGGAGATCTGAGTGAATACACAGGGAGAGACAATAGAGCTTCTTATTTTCTGAGTTATGACTGGAGGACTTCAGTACTCATCGCTGTGTCACTGAAGCTCTCTATATAAACAACACTCCTGCTTATCAATTCTGAGTCACTTTTAGGCCAGGCAGATATTTATTTAGGGAGGGACTGACAGTACATACCTAAACAGATTTATTCCCTTCGAAGCCTATTGACTTCACGTGGCTTTAGAAGGAGCTAAATCTGCTCAGGATTTCACTGTGATAGAATCATATCAGGTGTCAACCACAGGGGCTCATCCATTCCAGAATCTTTCCCTTGCCCATCCTGCAAAATCACAGCCTAATTGCATCATGTATTTATGAAAGACCTTGACTTTGCTGAAATTAAAAGTTTCCTGATGTTCCCAGCAGTAAGAACTCTTCCACAAGCATCCCCAGGATGCTGTGATGGCAGATTATGGAAACAGCTTTTTAAAAAGATGTGCTGGCTACATGGAAGAGGGCTATCTTTGTGGCTGAAGATATTAGATGTGGCTCCCATTACATGGGTGCAAAGCAAGGATGGATGTAATGATATAGGACTGAAGGAAAAACAAAATAGATGTTTGGAAAAGGCCCCAAACAGGAACAGCAGTGTCACAGAAGTTTCCTCCTTTGTGCTACAGTTGTTCAAAGGCTGAAGACCCAGTTGCTATTTCTCAGGATCCTTCCCAAGGTAGCCAAAAAAGGAACAAGAAGAAAAAGAGATTATTTATACCTTGCCCTTCACTCAGACTCTCAGAGTGGCTTACAATCTTCTTCCTTTCCTTTCCCCACAACAAACACCCTGTGAGGTAGGTGAAGCCGAGAGCTCTGAGACAACTGCTCTTGAGAGAACAGCTCTGAGAGAGCTGTGACTGACCCAAGGTCACCCAGCAGCTGCATGTGGAGGAGTGAGGAATCAAACCTGGTCCTCCAGATTAGTCTGCCGCTCTTAACCACTACCCCAAACTGGCAACTGTTTGCATTTGGCACCTCTCTGCACATATGGATGTGCAGGTAGTGATAAGCCAGGCTGATGGAAGTGTCAGCTGAGCTTGGAGCTGGGGTGGATCTGTCCAAAAGCCACAGCAGACAGATGCATAGTGCAGGCTGTCCTAAAAATCATCACAGAAAACTGATCTGGGAACATATTCTTGGAAAGGGGGAAAATGGGGGCTCAATGTATTTTATTATACTTTTGATTTTTGGCATGTAAGCTGCCTTGAGCCACAATGGAAAGGCACAGTACAAATATTTTCATTAAGAAGAAGAAGAAGAAGAGATTGGATTTATACCACACCCTTCACTCGGAGTCTCAGAGTGGTTTACAAATTCCTTTCCCTTCCCCTCCACACAGTAGACACCCTGTGAGGTAGGCGGGGCTGAGAGAACTCTTTCCATGGCTGAGAGAACTCTTGAGAGAACAGCTCTGACAGAACTATGGCTTGCCCAAGGTCATCCAGCAGCTGCACGTGGAGAAGTGGAGAATCAAACCCAGTTCTCCCAGATTAGAGTCCACACACTTAGCCACTACACCAAACTGACTCACTCCCTTCATTTTATTCAAACAACAACCGTGTGAGGTGAACTAGACTGACAGAGAGTGACCGTCCCAGCAAGTTTCACACACAAACCGGCATATAAATTGAGGTCTTCCTATTCCTAGACTAACATGCTAGCCACAGCATGGTATTGGTTTTGTACTGGAGCGATCGCTGATAGGGTTTTTTAGATTCTTTTAAATAAATATTATTAATTGGAAGAAAGGGCCCATCCTTCTTTTTCGTCAAGTGGTTGCCATCTGTGTGGTGTTTGTGAGAGAGAAAAAATATACAGCAGGCCGCCACAAAATGGTTTATATGTAGCAAGCAGAAAAGTACTGACATAAATAATGTTACTGATGAGCTGGCTATAAATTTATGGGAAACCACACATGGTGAGTTGCAGAAGTAGGAGAGCTCTGGAATAGTAAAACAAAGGTGGAGGAAGAGCTGAATCAGATATGGCTTCACCTCTGGACAGCAAGACATTCTGCCATCCGGGCCACAAGCTATGGGTGGGGTTTCCTACCTTACAGATTTCTGAAGTACCACTAGTAGTCAGATTATTCAAAGATTAGGGAAATCACGACTTCTAAATAACAATTTATCCTATTTATAAAAGTCAGAAAATGATGCATTTGACTCTGGGGGGGGGGGGGGGGGGGAGGAAAGAAAGCCTGAGAGGAACCATTCCCACATTAATTATTTCAGCCTATTTGAAAGGCATATCCCTGCTTGCTTTTATTATGCCTTCCAGCTCCTTCTTTGAAAAATGTGTTTTAAAATCTGCAAGCTATTTTTCAAAAAGAAAAAAGAAAAATAAATAATCTCTGAAGCAATTAGAGCCTAATGACAGAATGTATAAACATTGTTTTTAACTTATTCTCCCGCTAGATTCTCCTTCTCCACCCCCCCTCCCAAATCCACCTCCCTTCATAGGGTCTTTGGTGAAAGATGCTTGAACTTTGAAGGCAGGCAACTCTTCCCCCCCCCCCCCACCAAGTGGAATCAAATCTTATTCTGCTGATTGAGTAGCAAAGACTCTCTTTCAGATGAAGGGCGTAGCTCCTGGAGGCGAAATACATCAGTTTTATAATGCATTTCTCTCCATTATTTTAGCAGCCAAACTATATTCCTGAGCCTGCCCTTGTAAAATAGATAATTAGTGGACATGTTGGGGAAAGCTTTGCTTAGTGAGAGAAAAATAAATCACCTCAACTGCCCTTATCCAACATAGGCAATTATGGGTGCCACCCATTTACCACTCTAATGGACTGTTCATATTTCAGCAGTTTTGTCCAGAGCATGTAGAAAAGATATTTCCGGTGGAAACAGAATGTTGTGGGCTGTATAGTTCAGTCCTGTGCTTAGAAGGAGATACAAGAGAAAAGCAGATTCAACACACTGCCTTCTGTTAAGTGAAACATAGAGGCAGATTTACTTAGACATGTTCAAATACATATTTCACTTCTGAGAAATAACAGAAATATTTGGATTCGTGTTGGGAGGCCTTTCTGACCTATAGCCTGACTACGTTCACAGAGGATGGAGCACAACCCAACTGGACCACAGTGGATCGACCCTTTAAAGTTTCAAACACCATATTTTCAGGGGGTGGTAGCCTTCGCCTCTGAATTCAGAGGATGGGTCTATCACCCATTTTAAAGAGGCCTTTTACACTTTAAAGAATGTTTAAAGGGCTGACACATTGGGGAGCATCTCAGTCACACTTCTCTCTTCCTCTCTGATCCTGCTATCTTGGGGGAGGGGGCTTGCAGGCACTTCAAAAATGATAGTTTTCCTCTCATTTTGTAATTTCAGAAACAGCATGGTTGTTGTTATTGGAAATAATGGCCAGGCATCCAATATTAATTAAAACAGAATTTTTCTCCAACTTTCCAATACTGGGGCAAGTGATGCTTTGTATTCTTGGTGTCTGGTGGGCAGACAACAGTGGAAGGGGTTCTAGTGTCCTGGACCCACTGGTGGACCTCCTGATGGCACCTGCTGCTTTGGCCACTGTGTGACAGAGTGTTGGACTGGATGGGCCATTGGCCTGGTCCAACATTGGCTTCTCTTATGTTCTCATGTTCTTATGATAATATTCCCAATATTTAATGAAAATGAGAATCATGCCCTTCCTGATATTCTGATACAGAATTACAAAAACTTTTGAAGAGCACACCCTGAAGGGAGAGTGGTACACCAACAGAATCTCTGTTCTATCCTAGGTCCCTAGCATCAAGGCCATGCACTCCAGATTGGGACTCTAGATAAAAAAGCACCTGGTGAGTGCCACAGAGGTCCTATAGACCATAGGCATGCCCCCTCGCCCCTACCAAGCGCAAGTTGATGCTATGGCTGGAAACCTGAGAGCAGAGCTAGGAGAGAACCATCCTTCCCTCTATACCCTTCTGAGTTTCCATGACAGATACCAGGTCTGCTTCCTCATCCATTACTAAATCCTGGAGCATGGATGCTTTGCACTGATCCGGCATTCAGCAGCAGCACTTCTAGGCCTGATGAGTGATCAGCAAGATTATCTGTGGGGAAGGGAATGGAGGAAGAGCAGGTCAGTTTCACTCACCTGTGGAGTGGAGCCTGAGGAGTGGGTGTTGCCTTCTGACACACTTTCGGTATGTTAGGGGGGGTGGCATATGCAAATGAGTTATGCAAATGAGTTATGCTAATGAGCTCCTGCACCTCTTTTTCTACGAAATGACCCCTGCTTCTTCCTGATCTTCCTTAATTGCTTTTTTGGTGTCTTTGTACATATTTTTACTCTGTTTTTGTTTTAATGATGTGTGTTTTGGAGGGTTTGATTTTATCATGCAGTGTTTTAAAATGTTAGCTGCCTTGGTGGCCCTTGTGAAGGCAGAAAGGCGGGATATAAATTTTGTAAAATAAAATAAATGCCACTGAAATAACTGTGGGTTGCTTCAAAGTAAATGTATTCAGGACTGCAGTGCTAAACAGCACCTGGTGACACCTACATCACCCCACCCTAGTGATATACTTAGGATTTTGAAGAATCCTGGATGAGATCCTGATCTATTTGAACTCAGGTTCAAACTTTGACTTAAGCAGGATCTTGACTGCCATTGGCATTAGATGAAAAGATACAGCAAGCCTTTGAAAAGCAGTTCAAGGTTGACAAGGCAGGATGAGTCACCAAGAAATCAGCAGCCTTTTCTCTGCTTTATTGAAAGCGGTTTGCTCAACAAGCGAACAATTATATTGGATGTGAGCGAGGTGAGTGTTTTCTAGGTGAGACAATAGCATTCAAGCGTAGGAGTGGCACACATTTGGCTAAGTCGTCGAACAGGCTAGAAACCTGTTTGTTATATTATTTACTAGGTTTCCTGTAATCTCACCTTTTCATGTGCATGGCTTTCCTATGCAGTGCGGAGAGAAACCGACTCCCCAAAGACATGTTAAGAGATCACAAGCTGAAATGTTGAATAATGATAAATTCCTTTGAATGCCTTGTGAGCATTCAAATCTACCATGATTAAACGTGCATGTTTTGTCAGCTCTTGCAATTTGGCTTTCACCGACGCAATACACATTCTTGCCTGATAAGTGACTTTAGCTGTTTCTTTCAGAGGGCTCTTGCTATTGTCATATTACAAATGACAAGCATCTCAAGAAATCTCAAGCTTGCACAGATATATCTGTAGAGCACGACTCATTTAAGTGAGCTAGGAGCCAAATGTTAACTTTAAGTTTTCATAATGCAGGTCATTTGCAGACTTTCGTTGTCGATGACTTTTGGCAGGAGACAGACAAGGGGGCGGCATACCTGTCAAGTCTTCTGGTTCTCTCAACAGCTATTGATCCCATCAGCCATGGTCAGGTTGTGGGCTGCCTGGCTGGGGATGAGAGACTGCTTTACTGGGAGAGATCATGCAGGGATTTGGAATACAGTATCACTCAGGGATGCCACCAAAGCTGCATTTCTTTGGCTTGGATTATGAAGCTCAGCAAGCTGTCCATGCTCACCTTCAAAATGAGTCAAACTTTATGATCAACAGATTTTTCTCTGAGCGGATGGTACACTGAAGCCAGAGAAGATCTCCTCCTTCTCCTCTTTTCTCTGATGTCTTATATTTACCTGCTGCTGCAGAGTGGCATTGGGAGTTGGCTTGATACTTTGAAGGCGGGGCCTGGAGTTCTCCCCGGATTACAACTTCTCTCCAGACTACAGAGATCTGTTCCCCTGGGGGGAATCATAGAGTACAGGAGAAAGGGAAATCTCAGACTGAGCACACTTCAATGGATTTCCATTTCTCCAAAGGTAGATGATAGAGACTAGGCTAAAGGCTAGAGGCCAGGTTGGGGATATAGAGAGGAATGGGACTGTTGTTGGCTGGTGTCCTCCTATGCATCTTCAGATTGCATTTTTTTCTCCTTATAAAGACAATTTTTAGACTTTTGTTTGGTGACATGAGGCAGGAGTTGGAAAAGCTGACCTTTGACCTGGATGTACAGTAAAAAGATTGACATCAAATCCCAGAGGGGTGCCCATGAGTGCCATGGTGCCTTGCCAACATCTTTTCTGATGCCTGCCAATTATTTTTGGGATGTGGGTAGGGAGCAAGGATTCTGATTGACTATTGGGAGATTTGATTGTTGTGTGGATTTTTTAAAAAAATGTTACTTTGGCAGCAGCTGCCACCACAGCACAAGGCTCTACACTGTGTTACAGAAATTAAGCTGTACAATCCTTTTGGGGCTGGCTCCGCCTCCTGCAGCAGCCATTTTGTTCTCCTTCCCTATTTTTTTCCTTCTTGTCCCCTCTCCATTGCTGTTGTCCAGGGGTCCTTTCGTAAAAAAAGAGGTGCAGGAGCTCATTAGCTTAACTTATTTTCATATGCCACACCCCCTGACGTCACTGGAAGTGTCATAAGGCCACACATCCCTGACGTCAGGTGTGTCAGAAGGCAAGAAGGGAGGGAGGGGGAAGGAAGGAAAGGAACAGGAAGGAAGGAAGGAAGGAAGGAAGGAAGGAAGGAAGGAGGGAGGAAGAAAGAAGGGAGGAAGGGGGGAAGGAAGAAAGAAAGAAAGGAACAGTAAGGTAGGTAGGTAGGTGGGGGGAGAGAGAGAAGGAAGGGAGGGAGGGAGAGGGGAAGGTAGGGGAGAAAGAGAGAAGAAAGAAAAAGAAAGGAAGGAAGGAAGGAGGGAGGAAGAAAGAAGGGAGGAAGGGGGAAGGGGGGAAGGAAGGAAGGAAGAAAGGAACAGTAAGGTAGGTAGGTAGGTGGGGGGGAGAGAGAGAAGGAAGGAAGGAAGGAAGGAAGGAAGGAAGAAAAGAAGGAAGGAAGGAAGGGGGGAGAGAGGAAGGAAGGAAGGGAGGGAGAGGGGAAGGACAGGGAAAGGAACAGGAAGGTAGGTAGGTGGGGGAGAGAGAGAGAAGAAAGGAAGGAAGGAAGGGGAAGGAACAGGAAGGTAGGTAGGTAGGTGGGGAGAGAGAGAGAAGGAAGGAAGGAAGGAAGGAAGGAAGGAAGGAAGGGAGAGGGGAACGAAGGGGGAAAGGAAGAAACAGGAAGGTAGGTAGGTAGGTGGGGGGGCGAGAGAAGGAAGGAAGGAAGGAAGGAAGGAAGGAAGGAAGGAAGGAAGGAAGGAAGGAAGGGGGGAGAGAGGGAGGAAGGAAGGGAGAGGGGAAGGACAGGGAAAGGAAGGATCAGGAAGGTAAGTAGGTGGGGGAGAGAGAGAAGGAAGGAAGGAAGGGAGAGGGGAAGGAACAGGTAGGTAGGTAGGTAGGTAGGTGGGGAGAGAGAGAGGGAAAGAAGGAAGGAAGGAAGGAAGGGGGAAAGGAAGGAACAGGAAGGGAGGGGGAAGGGGGGAGAGAGAGAGGGAGGGACGCTTCTCACCCCACTGGGGTCGGCGTTTCCTCCCCCCCTTGCTTGGGCCCCAGTGGCTTCAGGCCACTGGGGCCCGGCTTCTTCACTGGGGGGGGAAGGGAGGGGGCTTCTTTTTCCCGGGGCCGGCGGAGCGCCGCTGGCCCCGGGAGTATTGACCGGGGGGTGGTGGAGGGAAAGGATCTTGGACAGGGGGGTGGAGGGAAAAGGATCTTGGATGGGGGGGGTGGAGGGAAAGGGCTTCCCGGGGCCGCGGCGCTCTGCCGCAGCCCCGGGAGCAGTGGGAGGGGGGAGGGAAAGGATCTTTCTTTCCCGGGGCCGGCGGAGCGCCGCCAGCCCTGGTAGCATCGACGGGGGTGGTGGAGGAGGGAAGGACCTTCCCGGCCTACCGCAGCCTGGGAAGAGTGAGCCGGGGGGGCGGGGCTTTGTCAAGTGCCCGCCTCCCCGTCTCCTCTCTCCCGGAGCAGCGCTCTGGCGCGCCCCGGCCCCAACGGAGCCCTGCTGTTGTCACTGACACATTTTGGGGGGGGGGAAGAATAAAGACACTCCAAGATCAGAAGACCAATGTACGAAAGGTGTTATCAGATAACATGGTTTTCCATTTACAAAATTTATTTACTTTGCTTTGTCCTCCAAATAACATGAAAGAGGTTGGTACTATTGAGCTTCTAATTTGGGGTGATGGGAAAAGAGGCAGATAGGCAGTGCTTGATCCAGTGAAATAGTAGCTGGCAACCACAGGAGTCCCTAGCACATGTAAGTACTAAACCCACTCTCTCAAGTCTGTTCACAAGACTACACTTTGATACCGCAGTCCTAAACAAGATCATAGCTGCTTGTTATATTACAGAAGAGACAGTGTGTTGTAGTGGATAAGAGCAGTGGACTCCAATCAACCAGGTTTGATTCCCCACTCCTCCCCATGAAGTGTACTTGGACCAGTCACAGTTCCCTCAGAACTTTCTCAGCCCCACCCACCTCACAAAGTGCCTGTTGTGAGGAGAGGAAGGGAAGGTGATTGCAAGCCACCTTGAGACTCCCTAGGGTAGAGAAAAGTGGGTGTAAAAAGCAACTCTTTGTCATAACAAGAAGCCACCTATGAAGTACGTACGTACATAAGTGCCATCAAGTCACAACCAACTTACGGCAACCCCAACAAGGAGCTTTCAAGGCAAGTGGAAAGCAGAGGTGGTTTGCTATTGCCTTCCTCTGCAGAGTCTTCCTTGATGGTCTCCCATCCAAGTACTGACTCTGTGAAAATCTGACAAGATCAGGCAGTACCATGCCACCTTCCCTCCCAACTATGCAAAAAACCCCTCTGAGAATTCTAACCAGTACAAGAAGGGGGATTCGTGATACACGCGGGGGGAGTATTCCCCACAGCTCCTGGCCTGCAGAAGCAGGAGGAGCTCCGCAGGAGAAGGAAGCGGCAGCAGGTGAGACTTCTCCCTCCTCCTCCCCCCAGCATCAGTGGTGGCAAGGCCCAAGGCCCACCAAGCCTTCGCCTACCCACTCCCCAGTGGTGGCAGCAAGGCCTGAGGCCCACCAAGCCTTCTCCCACCCCCTCCCCCTCCCCCTGCAGTGGTGGTGGCAGCAAGGCCCGCAGCCCGGCAAGCCTTCTCCCACTCCCTCCCCCTCCCCAGCAGTGGCGGCAAGGCCCGAGGCCCACCAAGCCTTCTCCCACCACCTCCACCTCCCCAGCAGTGGCGGTGAGGCCTGAGGCCCACCAAGCCTTCTCCCACCCCCTCCCTCTACCCAGCAGCGGTGATGAGGCCCAAGGCCTACCAAGCCTTCTCTCACCCCCTCCCCCAGCACCGGTGGCAGTGAGGCCTTAGTGGCTCACAGCTGCTGGCCCGCTGAGCCTCCCCTCAACGGCCAAAAGGTTCTCTGCACATGCACAGGGAACGCTTTTACTTTTGGAAGGATTTAAATATCCCCCCCAAAGTTTTTTTTTTTACTTTTAAGATATGTATGCACACCTGGGGGGTCCCCCAAGTGTGCAGAAAAATCTCCCTGCCCCCCAAGTGCCCCCTCCGCATGGATTTAAATAGCTACACAGAGGGGGCAACTTGACTATTAGTATATAGATAAGGTAAAGGTTTCCCTTGCTCGAAAACCAGTCAAATCTGACTCTAGGGGGCAGTGCTCATCTCCATTTCCAAGCTGAAGAGCCAGTGCGGTCCAAAACCTTTTTCTGTGGTCACGAGGCTGCCTTGACTAAATGCCAAGGTGCACGGAATGCTGTTACCTTCTCACCGAAGTGGTACCTATTTATCTACTTGCAATTTCTTGCTTTTGAACTGCTAGGTTGGCAGGAGCTGGGGTCAGAGACGGGAGCTCACTCCTGTCACATGGCACTCAGATCTTGAACTGCTGAGCTACTGACCTTTTGGTCTGCAGCTCAGCATCTTAACCTCTGAGCCACCACAGCCCTTCTAACCAGTATACCCCACTGCTTTTGCACACTCACTGGAGACCACATAGTGAAAATGCATAGAGATAAAATGACATCCACATCCACTAGCTGCTTGGAAGTAGGGCAGGATGGATAATGTGATGACTAGTTAAGGTATCACTTTTGCCTACCCAAATGACTGAGGCAGGGGCAATGATGTTGATCACCTGTCCTAAGAGGTGCCTTTTAGAACATAACATAAGGTAACAGTATGAGCAAATAAAGAGCACACAGCCTACATTGCATAACAGCAGCACAGGCAGCTTGTCTAAAAATAATGGTGATGCTCAGCAGCTGTAATTAAAATAATTTGATGGAAGATAGGAAACATTTATGTGTCTTGGCAGAAAAAAAGAGATTTGGGTGATTTTGATTTATGTCTTTTAGATTTTCTTCTAATCATAGTTCATTAGCAACAGAGATTGGCAGATGTAGGCTAACTTAACACCGTTTTATGCAATTGACTGGTGTGGGGGAAGAAATTAGCTCCTTAGGTGACTCTTCATTCCAGAGCGAACCACATGCCATGGATTGTTGACTCCTTGTTCCTTGAGGCAAGAAAGGTCTGCTCCTCCATGTGCTTCAGTTGGAACTATTCCTAGGACATTCGCAATATCCCCCAAAACGTTGTCTCCAAGGTACCCCGCTGAGAGTTCGGATATTCTTCTGCTGAATGGTATACAGAGCAGTAGCACGGGCAGTGAATTCCATCACTAAACCTGAAGTACAACTGGAGCTGACTAGCTGATTCTGTCACTCTCACGAGGCATTCCGTGCCTTTCAATTACTTCTGGGTATAATGGTAGGTCGTAGTATAGATCAGAAAGAATGTCATTCAAATGGAGCAAAAGGACTCTGCTTTGCTCTTGTCAGTGCTCTCAAAGGAGTAGGGAAACCACTGGAATATTAGTACAAAGCCTTGGAGAAGGGTTCCAAAGTCTCACCAGGAGACCTGTTGGATCCAGTTTGGTGTGAGAGCCAGTTTGGTGTAGTGGTTAAGATGAGTGATTCTCCACTCCTCCACATGCAACTGCTGGAGTGACCTTGGGTCAGTCATAAGTTCTTTCAGAGCTGTTCTCTCAAGGGCAGTTCTTGGGAGAGCTCTCTCAGCCCCATCTACCTTACAGGGTGTCTGTTGTGGGAAGGGGAAGGGATTGTAAGCTGCTCTGAGATTCCTTTGGGTAGTGAAGGGTGGGGTATAAATCCAATCTCTTCTCTTCTTCTTTTTCTATCTTTATGCCAGGACCAGGGGGCACATTTATCCCATAGGGCCAATGCTAAGACCTTTAGGATAAATCTTGTGATCAGTTTTCTCAGTGAGTGTGACCGTTGACAGGCTACTATCCAAGGCAGTATTATGGGGATCTAATTCCTAACTACACAGTAGTACAGGAGGCCTTTGGGATGTGGAATGGTATACTGTAGCTCAATCTTGACAGATCTCAGAAACTAAGCAGGGTTGGTACTTGGATGGGAGCCCACCAAGGAAGGCTCTGCAGAGGAAGGCAATAGCAAACTACCTCTGCCTTTCACTAGCCTTGAAAAACATCTGAGGTCACCATAAATTGATTGCAACTTCATAGAATTTTACGCACGTAGGAGCCCTTTCCTTTTTCTGCAAGATTGTAATACCTTACCACGGCAGATCCATGCAAACACCATCAAAATTAATGGAAACACTCCTGTTGCAATCTTTGAACTGCTTGGGAGAAAGTCTCAATGGGATTTCTCCACAAGAAAAAGCGTTGGAGCGTAGAGCCACAGAGTTGATGCTTGCAACCACCCTGTGCATAGCAATACCCATTTTTTCCTTTTGCTCAGAGACAGAAGAAGAGGAGGAGGAGGAGGAGATTGGATTTATACCCGCCCTTCACTACCTAAAGGAGTCTCAGAATGGCTTACAATCTCCTTTCCCTTCCCTTCCCCACAACAGACACCCTGTGAGGTAGGTGGGACTGAGAGCGCTCTGACAGAAATTGCTCTTTTTCAAGAACAGCTGTGCCAGAACTATGGCTTGCCCAAGGTCATCCAGCAGGTGCAAGTGGAGGAGTGGGGAGAAACCTGGTTTTCCCAGATTAGAGTCCATGTACTTAACCACTACACCAAACTAAGCAAGGCAGAGAGAGAGCATTTTGATCCCACTCTTCTTCCAAAGAGCTCAGGATTACAACATGACTGCCCTTTGCCCATTTTATTTTCACTGCTACTCTGATCTGCTGAAAGGGAGTGAGTGGCCCAAGGGAACCCTGCGAGCTTCATGGCAGAGCAAGGATATGAAACTGGGCCCTCCAGATCCGAAGCTGGCAAATTAACCATTGCAACACACTGTGGGTCATGATAATCACTATCTTGTTAGGACTGCTGGTTAATCATGAGCTGAAACTGTGGTTTTCTTTGCTATGGCAAAACTTTTAAACAAAGACTGAGGCAGTGGTCAAAACTGCAGCTTGCCCTGACTTGGATAGTGTTATGTACCAAGGGCGATAGCGTACGTGGTCGGAGATAGCACATGTGGTCAGGGAAATTACCGGAGCTTCACATGGACAAACAGTAGCCCATGTGGATCATAAATCAGGCCAATTGGCTCCATGGGATCCTTAAGAGGACCTATGGGCATAGTTGCATTGTAAATAATCCTATCAGGGTGTTGTGTTTGTGTTTGGAGTATTGAAGCAGCAATAGCTTGATAGGGCTCTGGTATCCAAAAGCTCCACTTCTTATTGGCTGATGACTAAAGACTCCCATTGGTCCTAAAGACAATCCAGATACCCAATCACTGAGCCCTGCTTAGGTCCAATAGTATTGCTTGTATATAGTTACTTTGTTGAAAGTTATGTGTTGGAACAGTATAAATTAAGGTGCCGCTCTCATAGAGCTGACTTCGGAGCTGAGCAATATCACTGAATAAAAGCCTGTTGTTTGAATTCATCGCCTCCCGCTCAATACTTAAAACAGGGAAATCGGGTGTGACCAGGGGTGGGATTTGTATCAGCATATAAGCAGACCCCTGGTCCTGCCAGTCAGTTCCTGTTTTCCATCTGTAAATAAACCATGAGCTGATTTCACTGCAACCTGTCTGGACCCAGTATATTATAGATAGCCCAAGCAAGCCTGATCTCATCAAGTCTTGGAAGCTAAGCAGGGTTGACTCTAGCAAGTACTTGGATGGGAGACCTCCTTGAAATACCAGAGGTGAGGGCAGGCTTTATTCAGCCACCTCTCTGAATATCCTCCAGGCCCCCAGTAGCGGGTCAGTCACCGGAGGTCACCATGACTTCCAGGCGCACACACACTCACACATAAGAAAAATATACAAAACCCCTACAGCTCCACCTGTTAGATTATTCATTTGCTATTAATTGCTGGCTGCCATAAGTAGAGAGGAAAAGACAGGCATCAAAAGCAGGGTGATGTTTCCTTTTTCTTCTTCTAAAATCTATTTTTTGGATAACACTAGCTTTGGCTTTCAGTTGCTCTGTCATTTTCAGTAACACTTCCTCATATCTGCTTTCATTCATCCCAGGCAATCTAAGGGAAGCCTATGGAACTGTTGATCCACCAAGCCAAATGGAGCTTGAACTAGACTTGGCAAGTCTTCTGCTATGGAGGGGGACCTCCTGGCTTTGACCCCTGTTCCCTGCCACTGCTTGACAGGGCAGTGGGGGTGGGAACAGGGGGACAATTCAGCATTATGCTGATGTGCAATGCCACTTGCAGTGTGAAATGGGAAGTGACATCATCATGTTGGGGTGATGCTCTAGGATCCATTGAAAACTCTATGTTTTAATCACAGAGCGTTGCATTAATCCCAAAGCATCACCCCAACACAACATCATTTACAGTTTTACACTGGACATGATGACACACATTAGTGCAATACTGAATCACTTGTCCCTGCTCCCCCTCAAATTCTCCCACCAGGGTGCCAATATCAGTTGGCAGCCCTAGCCCAAATACATATATACATGAAGCTGCTTCTGCCGAGTCAAACCCCTCTGATGGGCAGCCATGATCCAGGGTGTCAGGAGGCCTTTCACATCACTTGATAACTAGAACCTGGGATCTTCTGCATGCAAGGCTGAGGCTCTGCCCTGACTCACAGCCCCACCTCCAACCTTGATCAATCAACGAGATGTAGAGGCTAAGAGCGGTAGACTCTAATCTAGATAACTGGGTTTGATTCCCTTCTCCTCCACATGAAGCCTGCTGGGCGACCTTGGGCCAGTCACAGTTCTCTCAGAACTCTCTCAGCCCCACCGACCTTACAAGGTGACTGTTGTGGAGAGGGGAAGGGAAGGTGATTGTAAGCCGCTTTGAGACTCCTGAAGATGGACAAAAACAGGGTATAAAACACCTACTCTCTACTCTTCTCTCATCAACTTCTGTTTTTGTTGCTTGCTTGAGACTGCAAAAGTAGGGCATTGTCAAGCATGAGGCAGGCCCAAACTGCATATAAGTTGTGGGACACAGCTTGTGTAGGCCATTCACAAGGACTACTCACTATTCAGACCCATGAACTTTCGCACATGTGCCTAGGGTATCAGTATTTCTTCTTTTATCTTCCACAGCCTAATGCTCTTTTCCCCCATTGAAGCAGCTGACCAGATCTACCTTGCAGTCCTTAAAAAGCGAAAGAGATAAACATCTCCCTGACTTACGCGTTTGTGGCTCTTAACTGTGCTATTGTTGTCGTTAATGAGGAGGACGTTGAGTCCACTTTTTTGCTTCTTTAAATAAAAATAAAATATTGCCTGCCTCGCCGACGGCAGCTGAGAAAGCCGGCTTCGGTGCTTCCACGGCATCTAAGTGCATGTTGCCAGCACCAGTGTAATCATACCTTACAGAAATAGGGAGCTATCATCACATCTCAATTTACATTATTGATGCAGTATGAAATAAGTCCCGTAGTAGATGAGCACTCTGGGGACTCTCTTGTTTGTCTCAGCATGTTCAGTGTCTGCCAGGCACTACACATCAGAGATAGAAATGCTTAAGTGTGTAATTCTTCTGAGCAGCTTAGCTGGGAGCTAAATCAGCCTTCTTAAATTAATAGCAAAATGTGTGTATGTGTATGTAGATATATATATGTGTGTGTATACAAGAGACACAAATTTTGTTAACATATATATATAGTATCATACCTTACAGTTTGGTGTAGAGAGAGCCAGTTTGGTGTAGTGGTTAAGTGCGTGGACTCTAATCCGGGAGAATCGGGTTTGATTCCCCACTCCTCCACTTGCACCTGACTGCATGACCTTGGGCAAGCCATGGCTCTGTACCAGCTGTTCTCTCAAGGATAGCTTGGGAAAGAGCTCTCTCATTCCCACCTACCTCACAGGGTGTCTGTTGTGGGGAGGGGAAGGGAAAGGAGTTTGTAAGCCGCTCTGAGACTCCAAGTGAGTGAAGGGCGGGGTATAAATCCAATCTCTTCTTCTTCTTCTATATCTTAACTATACAGCTACATCTCTCTATCTAATGTTCCTTCAGGGTGCAAATCCGACGCATTACAGTGACAAAAGTATTTAAGACTCACGGGTACCACTGCCACACATAAGACTTCTAGAAGCAGTAATTGCTGCAAAGAAAGCAACAAGCTCTGAAGTTGCATTCTGAAAATGAGCTCCATTTTTAACAATGCAGGGGGAAGCGCTCAAAGAACCAAGTGCGAAAGCTCCAGCTGCATGCTCTCAATGAAATGTAAATATTACCACATGCTTTTGCTACAGTCTTCTTCTTCTTCTTTTTAAAAAGGTTTTTCAAAATACTTCTATAGTTTTAGGTTCTGTTTGTTCATTACAAAAATGAAGTGTTTGTTATCCATTTGATCTGTGAATTGATTCCAGCATGTTGCAACTCCATTCTGAAATGTCTGGGAATGTAACAATTTCAACAGGAGTCTTATAATTCTGAGCAATTTATATGGCACTGTTGGGTGCCTCATAGATAGGAAGCATTACAAATTCTTTAAGTTAGGTCAGTGTTCTTGTTCCCATATTAAAAGGGGGGAAGGTATGACTAAGGATGAGTGAAAATGACCTCTCTAAGCATGGAACTAGGGGCGTGGCAATACTGCGATAAATTGTGGATGCCTAAAGCTCTTTCTCCCCGACACCAAACAATACTAATCGATCCTGATCTTTGACCATTAACACTAAAAAAGGATGGGCATAATGTCTCATACAAAAACAAAGAAAACAATGATGTCTCCACAAGCCTTAACATCTAATTTTTCCAAAAATGACCAGAAAATTGACGCGGCCCATGAAACACCCAAAATGGTGGACAGAGATGCTATGATTACTAACAAAGACACGATAATCACCAAAAGAGAATTCTTCACTACAATTCAAAAACTGGAAGACCACATGACGAAACAACTACAAACGGAACTTAAACCACTGAAGGGACAATTTGAAGCTCTGTCTGTAACTATGCAACAGGTCTCCTGAACGGCTGAGATGGCAATGGAGGCTGCTATAATAACGCACAAGGAGGTATGCCAGCTACAGGCTGCAGAAAGCTGGACTAAAAGTAAGACTATGGCAATAGAAAACCAACTAAAAGAAAAAAACCTAAAAGTCCACAGAATACCAGAACAAGCAGAAGGTGAGCAGGACTTTAAAATCTTCCTAGCCACTTGGCTAGCAAAATCATTGCAATTAGAGGACAAGAGGGGACATGCAACAAAATGTTGCTGAAGCCCAAGCCCTCTCCAGCATGGTTGATGCAGGTGGGGGAAGTTGGTGGCTGGCTGGCTTTGGGTGCTCCTCCTGTGTGCCGCTACTCCTGCTGCTGGTGCTGCTTCCTCCTCTCCCTCACCGAACAAAGTTGCGGCTTAAAACAAAAAGAGGAAAAAAGTATGCAAGGCAAAAAGTTGGTGGAGCAGCCCACTGAGCTTAGCCACTCCTCCAGTGTTGCTGCCCCTGTGAATAGAAGCCCACAGCAACCACTGATTGGGCGCAGGACTCCAGCTGTGTGTGAGGGGGGAGAAGAGTGGTGGCCCTGGGAGTCCTCCTGTTTACTGGCAGTGGCAGGACGGTTCCTGCAGGAGTGGTCTCTGCAGCGACAAGGATGGGTCTTGCTGCAGCAGGCTAAGCAGCAGCTGGGATGGCTATTGTCACCGTGGGTTACCTTGTGGCTCCAACGGCTTTTCCCAGC
This sequence comes from Lepidodactylus listeri, assembly GCA_029233225.1. Classification (NCBI taxonomy): domain Eukaryota; kingdom Metazoa; phylum Chordata; class Lepidosauria; order Squamata; family Gekkonidae; genus Lepidodactylus; species Lepidodactylus listeri. The sequence continues at coordinate 40,436,904 of JARCFY010000007.1, forward strand.
AGTCCTAGCGGTGACATGGGCAGCAACAGAGACAGTTGCTTTTCCCGTGGTAAGCACACATGCACACAGAATGCAGTTTTACTTCTGGGGGATTTAAATATTCCCTGTACACTTTTTAAAACATTTTAGATTTTTCTGCACACCTGGGGATTGCCCCAAGTGCGCAGAAAAACATCTTTACCCTCCATGTGCCCCCGATCAGCGGAAATAAGTATCCGCATTTACAGGGGACCCTTAGCTATTAGATATATAGACAAGTGGAGACCCGCAAGAAACTTGTGGGATGGTTATCCCATTCCTCACACCTTTGCTTCCTCCCTTCTCCCCCTACCTCTCTCACACTCTTTCTCCCTTCTGCCCCCCCTTCTTACTCTCTCTCTCTTTCCTCCATATATGTTACTTCCTCTCTTTTTGACCCGTCATCATTCTCTTTGTTTTTCTGCCTCCCCACCTCATCACTCTTTTTTTCTCTCTTTCTGCCTCCCACCTCAAATCCCACCCTCCCCAGGCTCCACCTCTCAAATGTCCAGGAATTTCCCAACCTAGAGTTGGCAACCCTATTTCCTTCCCACCCAACAGCCAACCTTTCAGGAGTGCCTCTGAAGACCTGCCTCCTACAGACCTAAGTGTGGTGGAGGATCAGTCCCCAGCTCCAGAGGAGCCTCCACCTGAACCAGAGGAGGCTCAAACAAGCACCTCTCAGGGCATTATCCCAGCACCAGCAGCAGCTGAACCACAGCCAAGCTCAAGCCCACCTGATTCACCTCCTTGGGTGGAATGGCTAAGGTCCCGATCCAGGCAAGACTTAGCTGCTAGGAGAAAAGAGGCACGCATGCGTAGTCGCAGATCACTCAGCCCTGAGTTTTAGAGGGAGCTGGGACCTCACTGCCAGCTGCTAACAAGCACAGGAAGTGGCTGGGTATTTAGGCAGAGCATAAAGACCAACAACTTGTGCTAGCAACAAGTCATTCTGGCTAAGCTCTGCACCCGCTGGGCTCACATCAGCTAAACCTGATTCTGGACCTTCTGGCTTGTGACTCTGGCTCTGTCTGACTTTGGCTTGATTCTGGACCTTCTGGCTCATGACTTCGGCTCTGTTTAACTTTGGCTTTTGGACTTGGACTGGTTTGCTCGTGAGTTTCCATCTCTGACCTCGGCTTGGAGTGACTGCTTTCGGCTTGTGTTTCATTCCTGATTTGGCTTGACCTTGGACTGTCTTGGACTTCGAGTTGGCTCCTGACCTACTGGCACCCAGCCCATGACAGATTGCTAGCACCCCCAAACTCACTCCACCTTGATGGATGTGGACGGAGTGGGAGCTCCGCTGCCGCTTATGGACATCGCTCACCAAGTCCAGCAGCAGTTAGTCATGCAGCTCCAGCAGCAGCAGCAACCGCCACATCCATCTGCCGCACCCATTGTCATTCCGCTGAAATGCCCGGTAAGCCCTCCAGAAAAATTTGGTGGAAATGTGGAGGAGTTCCCGGCCTTCTTGGCACAATGTGAGTTGTATATGGAACTGTGTGCTTGGGACTTTCCGAACAATAAAACCAAAGTTTGTTTCGTTATCAGCCTCTTAAAGGGCCAGCCAGCCAAGTGGGCCACTCCTCTGTTAGTGGAAGCATCGCCACTCCTTTTGAACTTTTGGGGGTTTCACACCCATTTGTCCACTACTTTTGCTACACCCCTGCAAGCGGAGACAGCTAATCATAAGATCAGAGGCATGGTTGCTAACTACACCACCGAGTTCCAGCTCATAGCCCAGGACTTAAAGTGGAATGAGGCTGCCTGCATGGACCAATACGTGGAGGGGCTTGCGGACGAAGTGTTAGATGAGTTGGCCCAGGTCAAGCAGCCCAGTTCCTTGCAAGCACTCATAACCCTTTGTTTTCGGATCGATGGGCGCTTGGCAGGGCAACAGCAGGCCCGTGCCACCTCCTGCTTTGGACCACCAGTTGGTCATTCTACGTCCCGGCATATGCCCTGCAACCCTCAGGCAAGCCCAGCTGAAAGTGAGCCGATGCAGCTCGGAGGAGCCCGACCCCGCCTGACTCCGGAGGAAAAAGCTTGTTGATGCGCCCTCAACCTCTGTCTTTACTGTGGTGGGGCAGGGCACTTTTCCTCTGGTTGTCCCGCCAAGCAAATTCCACCTGCACCAATGGCGCAGTTACCGCCACCAGTAAAAGATCAGCCCCACGCTTGAATGGGCCTATCAGTGTGGGGCACTTAGCTGGGTCCTCGGAAGTAGCTCCTCTGGACCCCGGCCCGTTCCTGGTGCCCATCAAACTCGGCCTCCCAGATGAACAGTGGCTTTTCGTCTTTGCCATGCTGGACTCTGGGGCAGCCACCTGCTTCATCAACGCTGTGTTTGTGAAGCAGCACCAGATCCTGGTGCGGCCTAAAGAAACGCCGATGCTCATGGAGGCCATTGACAGACGCCTCCTATGCTCCAGTCCGGTAACCGAGGAGACCTGCGACCTGCTCCTCCGTATTCACCAACACCAGGAGCAGGTGAACTTTGACGTCATCCGGATGCCCCGGTTCCCGATTATCCTGGGTCTCTCCTGGTTACAGACTCACAACCCCAGGGGATATTGGGTAAGACAAGAACTCAAATTTCCTGCTCCCTGCCCACATCTGCACCCAGTCACCACGCTGGCCACCACCGCTGTGTCAGCCACTGCCCTGCACCTCCCACAACCGTATGCCGAGTTTTCGGATGTGTTTGAGGAAAAAGGAGCTGACAACCTTCATCCACATCGGCCCTACGATTGTGCCATTAACTTGGAACCTGGAGCCACGCTGCCTGCTGGACATCTGTACCCCATATCAGAACCAGAACTGGTGGCTCTCCGAGATTTCTTGGACAAGAACCTCGCCCGGGGGTTCATTCATCCCTCTACCTCTCCACTCTCTGCTCCTGTGCTCTTTGTCAAGAAGAAGAGTAGAGAGCTGAGGCTGTGCAACGACTTTCGAGCGCTGAACAAGATCACCATCCGTGACCAGTATCCCTTGCCACTGATCCCAGAACTGTTGTACCGGCTCAAGGGGGCTTGGATATATATCAAATTCAACCTCCGAGGAGCCTATAACCTGGTATGGATTCGGGCAGGCAATGAGTGGAAAATGGTGTTTGGGACCCGCTACAGACAATAAGAGTACCTAGTGATGCCCTTCGGCCTTACCAACACCCCTGCTGTCTTCCAATACTTCATGAATGATGTGTTCCGGGACCTGCTAGACCACTTCTTGATCATTTATTTAGATGATCTGTTGATCTACTCGGACAACGAGGTGCAACATATTGAGCATGTGCGCCAAGTCCTACAATGCCTTTGCTCCCATGGCCTCTATGCCAAGCTTAAAAAATATGCCTTCCACCTGTCCTCTGTGGATTTCCTCAGGCACATCGTGTCCCCAAAGGGGATCCTCATGGACCCCAAGAAGGTAGAGGCCATTCTGACATGGCAGACCCCACAGAACCACAAAGACATTCAATGCCTCCTTGGCTTTGTGAACTACTATCGTGAATTCATCTCCAGGTACACTGAGTTGACCATGCCGCTCACTAAGCAACTCCGACCCAAGGAACCGTTTCGCTGGATCCCGGAGGCTGCTCAAGTTTTTGCCATGCTAAAGACCTGTTTTGCCACCGGCCCGCTTCTCCGGTACCCGGACCCCGAGCTGCCCTTCACAGTGGAAGCCGATGCCTCCGGTGTGGCCCTCAGAGCCGTCTTGTCCCAGTGCGATGACACATCCCAGCCTCTCCAGCCCTACACCTATTACTGCTGCCAACTAACCAAGGCCGAGAGAAACTACACCATCTGGGAGATGGCGTTATTCACCATCAAAACGGCCTTTGAGGTATGGAGGCATCACCTAGAGGGAGCGCGCTACCCAGTACAAGTCCACAGTGACCATCAAAACCTGGAGCACCTTCAGACAACCCAAAATCTGAACCAGAGACAAATTCGCTGGACCTTGTTCTTCTCCCAGTTCAACTTCAAAATAACTTACGTCCCCCATGCCCAGAACCAAAAAGCAGACACACTCTCACGCAAGCCGGAATATGCACTGGCTGCAACCGAGAAAACCCCTGCTACGTCCATCTTGCTGCCCTCGGTGTTTGCTGCCGCCACCACTGTTTCCGCCCCGCTCACCGAGGACCTTCGGGACAGTCAGCTATCGGACCCTTGGGCACAGCAGCGTCTGCAAGAACTGCAACTGGGACTAACCTCGGACTTCACCGCACACAATGGACTGCTGTTGCACCATGACTGTGTGTACGTGCCACTGGGGCCTTTGTGGTCGCAGGTTCTCCATCTGTCCCATGACGTCTTGCCCGCCGGGCACTTTGGACTCCACAATACCCTGCACTTATGAAGGAATTTTGATGGCCACAGATCTGCTCGGATGTAAGCCAGTACGTTGCCTCGTGTGAAGTGTGTAGATGCGCCAAGGATGTTCCCGCCAAGCCGTCTGGTCTGCTACACCCACTACTGTGCCTAATTGTAATAATACTGATAAATATTTTTTTGTATAGCCACAGTGTATGTTAATACAATATCTCCCACTTGTATTGAAAATATCACTTTCTTTTCTCTTTCTTTTTGCAGTTTATAGGCCAACCATTTCCCTTGTTTATTTGCAGATTCAAAGTTTATTTGTTCTACATAATTCAATTTTATTCGCATTTCTCTTACTGTTAACATAGGTAACTGTTGCTTTTGAATCTTAATTTGTGGAGAGAGATTTATACTTCCTGGGGAAATTTTTAGTTCCTCTTTTCTTTTTATCTCATCCAAAATATTTTGTGTTTTCTCTTGTTTCTTTCTCTTAAGTTGAGTGTTATGTTGTATTGGGTAACCTCTAATAAAAGCTTTGCTTGCATCCCAAACCATTCTCAGGTCAGTACTCTTATTGAAATTAATTCCAAAAAATTATTTTAGTTTCTTTTTGCAGTCTTTGACAATTGTTTTTAATAATACTTCATTTAATCTCCAGCTAAAAGTGCTGGATTTTCTTTTACAAACCATTGTCACAGGATTATGATCTAAAAAGTCTTTGGTAGAATCTCTACTTTAGAAATCTTGGTAGCTAAATCTCTTGATGTCAAAATCATGTCTATTCTTAAAAAACATCGATGACTTTCTGGAAAATATGTATATTCTCTTGAATTACCATTTTTCTGTCTCCATAAATCAACCAACCCCAGTTGTCCATCAAATCAAAGAAAAGTTTGTTATTTTACCTTGAAGTATTAAATATTTTTCTCAAAGGTCCTGTCCATTTGTGGGGAGATTACTCCATTCCAATCCCCCATAAAATACCAGTTTTCATAGGGTAAATCTATTTTAACTGTCCATGAGTCTTTTACAAAACACTGTTTTAACTTCATTTGGGGCATATAGTCCCACCACTAAAGTTTTTAACCCATGAAAGTTGACTTCTACACCCACAAATCTGACATGATCATAACTCAGTACCAATTCTGGTTTTAGAAGAGATTTAATAGACAAAACAACTCCATTTCTCTTTTCAATGTTTGCTAAAAAAAATTCTTCACCCAAAACTTTATAAATTAAATATTTTATCTCTTTTTTTTCTGATATGAGTCTCTTGCAGACAAATAACTTTTTCAAATAATGGGGGGGATCTCTTTTGAGGGGCATTTGCTACACTGATATTGCATGTTAAACATTCATAGTCCATATTCTGGTCAAAAGTTCAAAAAGAAATTTAAAATTTAGTTAGTACCTGTGGCACCTAATTCAATATCATCCTTTCCCAATTTCTGTTGCTGTTCTTGTGTGGGTTCTGTTGAACTTCACATTTGCATTTCCTCTAGATCTCTTTTAAATCTTTCTAAGAAATCTCGCACCTTTTGAACTGAGTTCAGTCTAAATCTCTGTTTCTTAAAAGTGAAAAATCACACCCGCCAGAGTATCCCATTGAAAAGCAATCTTTTTCTGTCTTAATTTTTCAGTCAGGAAAGCATAATCTTTCCCCTTATGTAAAATTCTAATAGGGATTTCTTTCAAAACAATTATATCTATATTGTAAATTTTTAATCTTGTATTAAAATGTTGCTGGAGCTCTTGATCCCTTATATTCTTTTTCACTAAATGAACCAGAGTATCCCTTGGGACATTTCTTGTTTTGGCAAACCTAGAGTTTCTTCTGTAGACATCATCAATTTCTGTTTCCATGTCCTCTTCTTCCCATTCCCAAAAAATTGCCAAAATTGTTATAACACACACAAACACACAATAGGTATCTGAAATATGTGTAAGGCACAGGCCAGGCTGCCTTGTCAGCTCATGGCTGAACTGGGGATTTAAACCATGGACTTCTTAGCTACAGCCAGTCTCAGGGAGAAAATGGCCTTTTCAAACTCAATTCATAATATCCCATTCAAATCCATCAGCTACAACATAACCAACATTAAAGGAGGATTAACCTTTACTAGTTGTGTGTACAGAGGAATAGAGTTGTATTGAAACCATAAAGAAGAGAGTCCCACTATGCAATACACTCCTCATCCTTTTCAGCATGCCATGATCAATTTACTCACAGAGGGAAAAATCAATAAATAGTTCAATAGGTGGCTAAAAAAACCCTGTGTCACTGTCCTGTTATAAAAATACTATTTGGTTTTCTAATGAAAGAAAGAAATATGGCATCCAGCTTACTTTTTAAAATGATATTGTGTTTATTTTGCTTTAATGGTGCTAGCAGACCAAGGTGAGAACAAAATGAGAGATTTCTTTGCATATCTGCACTCCTTGTCAAACCAGGGTCTGTGGGAAACTGGCCTGGCATAAGTGGGTCTGGGGTTAGAAGACTTCAGAATCTTTTGTAACTCTCCCAGAATTAGTTCATAATTCCTTAGGCAGGATTCCATATTGTCTGCTGCCACCATACTATGGGAGATGCCAGTAATAATATCAGAATGGAGAATCTCAACAACGGTCTTCTCTAAGAAAACTTTCCATCTAGGGCGATAGTATTTATCGCCGTCTACCTTTCCAGGACTGATATTTGGCAGTATAACAGCATACAAGTCAGTCATTTGTATCTTTATCCTTAAAACAAGAGGCAAGTGGTCACTGTCACAGAACGTGGCCACCTCGAACTGCTCAGTGTGTTGGACTAAATCTGCGGACACCATTATATAATCAGTGATGCTCATTCTATCACCCAACCAATACATAAACTCTGCAGGATAATCATTTGGAAGGGAGCCATTTAATACAAAGAGACTGATACTACTTGATATTTGATTTAATAAAATACCTGCAAAATTGACATTTGTGTCCTTTGATGCTCTATATAAAGGCAAAATTACCCTATTAGCCCTGGGGGGGGGCAAGAACAATGGGTGCTGGAGCCAGCCCAAGCATTGAAATCTCCTCCCACCATGAGCTGAGCCAAAGGATAGACCTGCATTAAATACTGCAAGTAAGGCTGCAGTCACATGGCCCTTTAATGCGGGAGGAAGTGCTGTTTTCTCCCGCATTTAAAGGGATGGATCACACAGGCCGCAGCTAGTCCCACGCCGAAGTGGGCTCTGGCACAGTTCAAAGCGCTTTTTCTGACCCCGGGAAAATCAACTATTTTCCCGGGAGTCGCGCTTTGAACCCGCGCTGGGCCGATCTGGACATCCCTCTCTCACAATCATTGTGAGAGAGGGCTGTCCAGATCGTCTCACCTCCATTTCCCCCTCCCCCCTTTTGCACTTGGGCGCTTGGGCACTCAAGCGCCCAAGCGCCCAAGTGCAAAAGGGGGGGAACTCCCATACTTACCATGCGGCCGGCGGGGCTCAGGGAAGGGTGCCTCCCCAGCTGCCGCTGCCACCAGCTGCCTCCACCACTGCCGCAAAAAGCCGCTGCCAGCCACCTCTGCCACCGCACACTGCCGCCACATGCTTCTGCTGCTGCCACCATCTCTGGGACTCCTACGCCTGCCCATGCCACCCGCCGCTGCCTCCTCCTTCGCCTGCTGCCACCGCCCGCCACTGGGGGTTGGGATGTATACATCCCAATCCAAACTAAAAAACTGTGGCCCTTTTAAGTCCGGGAGGGCTCCCGGATTTAAAGGGCCATGTGGCCACAGCCTAAGATTCCTGGCCAGTGAAAATTGCACATGTTTTCATTTGTCATCACACTCAGCCTTTTTGTTCCACTGGTTTTTTGTTGCAGGTTTTCGCAATTCATTTGGGGGGTTTTATACTATTTTTCACTGATATGCCCAAAAAATCAGAAACACACTAATTTTGATACGGAAATTCTGTTCAAGGAAGCAGAAGACTTTTTGAAAATAAAGACCTGTAGAGTCAACTCACCCAAAGAGGAAACAAAACTGGAACTCAGGTTTGCATGTCAAACCAGCAGGAGAGAGAAAATCGATAGCATCCATCAATAGCTGTGTGTATATATTCTGAAATAGTTTTTCTCCAGCACATTTTAAAAGCAAAGAGGGTATTTTTTTTTGTTTATTTTGGTTTAATATACAAGGAAAGTATAATTGTTCTTTAATGTTAAGAACAGATCAAGATGATCCTTGCCAGCTGCAGTATGTGAAATGGCAGGCTATGTACTCCATTGTATTTAGGTCATCAAGCACATTTTTCATGAATGTGTGCCAGAAAGAAAACGCATCTGCACTTTGTTCAGTTTATATTTTTGTACAGACATGGAGAAGGGAGCTGAAAGTGAGAAATTACAACTCTAAGCAAGTGACATTAACACATTTTCAAAAAAAAAAATACAAGTCTCCCCAAAACACAATACAAAGACACTGATTAACCAGGGACAGTCACTAGGACAATCAGGTGGTGGTGGTGGAGGAAAGCGCCATCAAGTCACAGCAGACTTTTGGTGAGCCTGTAGGGTTTTCAAAGCAAGAGACATTCAGAGGCAGTTTGCCATTGCCTACCTCCACATCACAACCCTGGTATTCCTTGAAGGTCTCCCATCCAAATACTAGCAAGAGTCGACTGTGCTTAGGCTCCAAGTTCTGGCAAGATCAGGCTAGCTTAGGCTGTCCAGGCCAGGGCAGACTATCAAGACACCTCAGTAAACAACAACTACTGGAGTGGACTGGAGGAGTTCTGCTGGACCAGGTCAAGGGTCCATATAGTCCAGCATCCTATTCCCAAGAAAACACCAAGCATAGAAAGAAGGCAGCAGCTTTTCCACATTGCTTGTGTTTAGTGGGAAACTTTCTTTCATCCTGAAGGTTTTATTTATCCATCACAGTTAGGAGCCCTTGATAGAGCCTATCCTTTATTAATTTGTCCAGTGCCCCCTTTTAAAGTTATCACCACAGCTTCTGGCAGCAAATTATATACTGTATGTATGGTTAATGTCTAAAATGTTGTCTTGAAATTCAGGAGGCCCTGATTCCTAGATTTTCTGAGTAACTGAAACAGTAAAGTAACCTTATTTGTAAAGAGAGAGAGAGAGAGAGAGTGACACATCTTAGACTATGCACTCTGAGATCCATAGATGGATACAATAGATGAAAGATGGCCATTAGTATTATTAATAGAGGCCCGTCCTCACATCTATTAGCTCTTTAAAATGTCAGTGATGTATTTACATTACTCTGATGGGTGATTAAAGATCAGAGCAGAGGTTATGACAGTGTTCTGGCACGCCTCCCAATGCGTTGCGAGCTCCTAGCTGTCTATCAGGCTACAAGCAGCCATTTCATCTCACCAGACTGTCAACCAAACCGCTATAAACTGCGTAGGGTTAACAACCCTGCTTCTCCTTTTATGGACCTCATGATGGTCTAGACTATTTATTTTAGAGCATCTCCCTTCACCCAAAATTGTACCAAATATCCCACCAAGCACAAGGAGCCCTCGGCCTCCCTTAACTGGAAAGTTAGCGCCTCAGTCGATTTTTAAGTGCTTAAGCAATAACAGCAAGCAGCATGCTAGACAATACCAAACAGTTACATTAACTGCATTCATTCACCATATAAAATTCTATTTGTCCATGGCGGACACAACATAGCTTGTTCTTGCGCTCATGTGCTCTCTTGTCATATCATACCCTCACCCACCATCAAGGGATGATTACAATTTCTTCCAATACATCATGACATCAGAATGCAGCAACTAGGCAAATTAGGTTTTGTTTTCCCTCCCCAACACTAGAATTCTAAGGTAGTTGTGGTTTGGAATACTAGCTTGTTGGGAAGAAAAAAAACTCCAATTTCTGTATTTGGATGCTGCAGCAACTTAGAGCTTGATTGAATGCATCTATACCCAAAGGGAAAGGGGGAGGGAGCCAGTGAGCACAAAAACAATTTGTGTTCATGACCATTGTGGACAAGCAGATTTTGTTGCAATGTCTGAACATAACTTGCAATTATCAGCCAGATGGCTTAAATTACAAGGAACATATTGTTATAGGCCAGTCAACTGCCTCCTCCTCCTCCTTGGAGGAATCAGAAGAATCAGGCCCCATACCAATGGAATCCCCACCTGAGTAACTGGGTTCAGCAGCAGGGCCAATGGGAAAAGCATTGGGAAGTGAGAATGCTTCCCAGTCACAGCCAGGGTGCTCAGTCTTCCAGTAGAAGAAAGAGACACTTCAAAGCCTGTGTCTCCATTTCCACCAGCCTTTTCTGAACCAGCAGAATGTAAGAGGAGAGAGTGCTTGACAGCTCTAGAGAGAAGATGAAGCACTTGCCTAATTGCTCAGCAACAGCCAGCATTAATTCCTGGAGTAGAGTCCTTGCAAGACCAGGACTGAAAGGCTGATAGGGAAACAGTAAAGACCTGCATCTGTAGGAAGATGAATGCAACTGTAAGGAGTGATACATGGGCCTTGGGGGATTAGCAGGGCTGGACCGTCATAGAGGGATCTTAGGCAGTTGCCTAGGGCACCACATGGAGGACACCACCCTGGCCTGCCTGCTGCTCCACCCCTCTCTTGCCTCACTCTCTGCTGCTCTGCTCGCCCTGGCTGGCTGGCTGTGCTCGGTGCTCCTCCTTGGCTCCATTGGAGGGCACCATGCTGGCCTGCCTGCCACCCGTCCCCTCCCTCACCTGAGTCACTTTGCCAGTTGCCTCGCCAAAAGCCCCCCATGCTCCGCCTTACGCCAGCTCCTCCCCATCTTGTTCCTCAGAACCTTGGGTGGTGGATGGCTGGATTGGGAGTAGGGTGGATGAGCTCCGGGAGCATGAGTGGCAGCCATGTAAGTGCGGGCTGGGGCAAGGCAGGCAAGCAGGCCACCACCCCTGCCCCTCCTCCTCCTCAGAGCCACCGTGAGAGCCACTCTGAGGGCATTTTCGCACTGGCTTTTTTCCGGGGCGAGCACCAGAGTGAGCACCGGAGTTTCTGGTCAGTTTCACATCAGTTGCTCCGTGCTTACAAACTCCTCCGGAGTTTCACCGCACTGCTCAGGAGTATCCCTGGAGCAAGAAAATCCTGTTCCTGGCGGTGTTTCCTGTTTACTCTGTTGGAGAAACCTAGATGAGAACACACCCACTCGCCCGCCCTCCATCTGGCCCGCCCCGCGGTGGGCGTTTCTTGAATTTTTTTTTTTTGAAACGAGCCCTCCTAACGTTATATCGAAATAAGGAGGCAGGGAGGCAAGATCGCACCACAGGGACTGCGTTGGCGAGGTGGATTTGCCGTTTCTTGGGAGCAGGAGCCGGGCGCCATTGGCCTGAGAGCTCCATGTGCTTGCTCCCCGGTAACTGCTGCCCTTTGTTTGGGCTTCCCCGGCAACAGCCCATGCAGAGCTGGTGGTGGGTGCTTTCCTCTAGCAATCCGTGGAGAAGCCGCAGCAAGCGGGCGGGCGGGCTGGGGAAACTTGCCTTCCTTTCCGCTCCCTGTGTGCGGTCCCACGATCCTGAAGCAACACTTCCCCCCTCCTTTTTTTTTTTTTTAAAAAAAAGGCCCTTATAACGTTATAACATCATAATGAAATTTTGATGCAGCAAGGGAAGACGGCACAATTGTTGTCTTTATATAATAAACACACGTTCACATCTACTATTGGGGGGGGGGGTTAATTTGCTGTTTATTGGCAGCCCCTGCAGAGCAGGCTGGGCACGCTTCTTTGCAGAAAAGTCACAGAAATGGATTGAACTGTTTTCAAGGGGCTATAACTATTCCTGCGGAGCGGGGAGACTGCTCTGCGTGTCATGCTGCTCCTCCTCAGCTGCTGCCACCACCACCACCATTTATGTAATTTTTTTTTTCTTAACGCGGGCCAGCTGATGCCATGTTGCCCATCCTCCATTTTGTTGCCTTGATCGGGTTAAGCACACGACATTTCAGTTCACATCGGAGAATCCACCCATGGATTCCCACCAACCCAGAACGGCGGGAAAATTTGAATACTGAGGAGGGACTTGATGAATTCTGGGAAGAGGAAGGCGGGTGATGCATTGCCATCATTCCACTATGACGTTATAACGTTACCACGCATGCGTTTAAAAAAAAAAAGGAAAAGCGGGGAACAAGGGAGGAGCTGGGGGGGAGGAAGGGGAGGGAAGGGGAGGGGAAATGCAAGGGGCGGGCACAGAGAGCATCGAAGCAACCCAAATGGGAACAGAAAACTTCGGGGGGGGGAGCAGATTGCTATAGTGCGAAAACGGCAGGTTTGCTCAGGAGGAGTCGCAGAGGGGGAAATGAGGAGGAAGTGAGAGGCAACTGGCCAGTCTGAAAAGGCCCTGAGTGTGGTGCACCACTTTCCTGCCTTTTTTGGTGCTTCTCAGAGGGAGGGGGCTCCCACCACATGGAATGATGGAGAGGCCTCCCCCTCCACCCCCTCTCCCGCTCCTGAAGGGGCCCCCCTTCTTGGCATGCTTTCTTCCCAGCGTTTCCTCCGGCAAGGAAGTGCCACTCCAGCAAGGAAGTGCCAAGGAAGGGGATTCAACTAGGCAGGGGAAGGAACCGCCAAACCCATGAAGTGGGTGCCTGGTGGCCGAAGAGCTTGAATTTAGTGGCCCCGCAGTGGCAGCGATGTGGAGGCAGAGGTGCATATGGACTTCTGGCAGTGAAGGGAGACCAGGGCCGGAGGGAGGTAGCAGCATGCTCTGCCCTGGCTGCTTCAACTGAGGTGGGATGAGGAGCCGCCCACTCCATCTGGGCAAGCTGCTGAGGAGGAGGTTCTGCCTGGTGCTGGCCTTTGGCGTGCTGGCCGCCAGGCTCTGGGCAGCCTACTTGGAGCTGGTGGTGTCAGCAGAGGTGGGAGGGCACCCTCCCAGCTGCATTGAGTGGCCGGCATGTGGTGGTGGGGAAGGATGGGTCCCGTGCTCCTCCTGAACCCCCTTTACTCATGGGATGTGTTTGAGTCCCAGAATCTGTGTTTTCCTATCTCATTGCTTCAGAATGAGAGGGCCCCTGAGGATGAGCAGAGAGCCATTAAGGTGAAGGCAGAGAGTGTGGCTTTTGAGCCTAGGGGTCTTTTCCAGGTGGCAGACACATAGCTACGTCCCATGCTCCTGAGTCAGAAACATAGAGCTGGAAGGGATCCCAAGCATCAACTAATCCAACTGCATGCACAGTGCAGGAAATTCACAGCTACCCTCCCCCCAAACTCCCCCAGTGACCCCTGCTCTATGCCCAGAGGGTTGTAGGGCCTGGGGATACCTCCAAGTTGGTGTTGTAGGGCCTGGATGAGTTGCCTCTGGAAAAACAGCTCCTTCCTCAAAGACTGGAGAGGAAGGCGGAAGCCCTTACAGTTTGTGTTGGTTAGCCCTGTGGAAAGATTGGGGAACTGGTGCATCCTGCCCCTTTGTGAGATTTTAGCCTTGGTCAGGTTACAGTAAGTGAACATAAAGTGAACGCACACAATCTGTGTACAACCTATGTACACATTTTTTCAGTATGCACATTGAGTAATTCTCATGATACAGTGAACACATGTGTGTGATAGCAAGCACCATGTTTATCGAGTTTTCTGTTTGAGAGAGAAAATCAGATTCTCACAATTTTTAAAACAAGAAATTTGCAATTTCAAATTTTGTGTTTTTCATTCTTCCTAAAATGCATTTATGTTTGAAAATTGGTGGGCACACGGGGGGGGGGGGGGGGGACCAGAAGGCAGCCTCGCCTAGTGTGCAAAAAAAAAACAAACTGGCACCAGGCCTGGGGATGAGCCAGCAAAGCAGCAGATAAAAGGAACACACTGAGCAAGGCTTGATGTAGAAGCAACTTTGCTTGTTATACTTCTATGAAGCTGACCTGCTTAGCAAATCTGACATACTGCCTTGTACCTTGATGCTGGTAATCTGTGCTTGCTCCTACATCCTGGGACCAATGCTCCCTCTAAGCTGTGGAGTCTTGTGAGCAAAAATTCTACTATGTGAGCTACTGCCATTAAAGTTGTGAATGACTGATTTGCCTACTGCATAAATTAGTTGGCTCTAGAGCCATCCTTCCTGAGTGAAGACCAAAATGTGTGAGCCGGAGGCTAAAAAACTGTGAGCTAGTTCACACTAACTCAGCTTAGAGGGAACACTGGCTGAGACCAGACCCTGCATCTGTTCTCCAGCCCTGGAACTGGACTCTTGACCCTTCTTACCCTGGGCTTGGACTGGACCTGTGATTTTTGACTCCAGATTGATCTGTAGACCTTGCTGCTGTACCTATTGTTGTGCTTATTGTTACTGTCTTTGAGTATCCTGGGTAGAGCAACCGTGCCAGGCTTGGCCCTGAATGTGACACATACATTGGACAAAAGATAGAGAGACAATGGTTTTATAAAGGAGGAAGTGGGAGAGAGTTAACTAACTGTGGACAATGCAGAGTTGGTGAATCTATCATGGTCAAAGAAAGATCTGTGGAAGGATGGGAAAGCCCTGATTCAAAATAATATAATTGAGATATTTTCATGGTCTGAGGTGGTTAGGTTAAAACAAATTGATCTTAATAAGACAAAATATTATTTTCAGTGAGTCAGAACTGATGAGGTTGTAGAGGAAGTTCAGTGTGTGCATTACCAAAAGACCTTGCTCAAGCCTGCTTCTGCCTTGGAAAATGGCAACACAAGGGTTAAGTTAAACATAGCTGTTAACATCATAGGGTCAGAAGCTAAAAATAATGTAGTCCTCCTAAAGGTACTGCTTTCCCTCCAGTTCCTAAACACCAGCTCCTGCCTAGGGGTCATGGCCGAGGTTGTGAGTTGGAGCCTTCACAGTTTCCTGGATGCCATTCTGGGCCACCTGAAAGAGCACGTAAACTTCCCTACAAAGGATTGGCACCCATTCAGGCCAGGTCTACCACATCCACTGTCCCGACAGCATGGGGGCCATGGACAGCACACACATTGCCCTCATTGCCCCCGAGAGGAATTGCAGGTTTACTTCAACTGACATTGTTTCTAAAGCCTGAACATCCAGGGGACTTGCAACCACCAGGTCAACTTCATAGTCCTTGTGGCCAAGTTCCTGGGCAGCATGCATGATGTTCAGATTTTCACAGCATCCAGCCTCAACTGCTTGGTGGCCACCTGATTAGAAGGCAAAGAATGACTGCTGGGTCAGTAGCCCTGGGAGGCAAGGACCCACTGATGCCATATCCTGGAGATGCGATGCCAGACCATGCTGCCTACAACCAAGCCCATCACTGGGCACATATGATCATCAAGCAGACATTCAGTCAGCTGAAGATGCAGTTCCCTTGCCTCCATTACATGGAAGGCCAGAGGGCCATGCAGCCCCTGGCAGTCACCAAGCTCTTCACCATCTGTGCTGCGCTGCACAATGTGGCCATCTAGCAACAGCTTCCACTAGGCTGAAAACTAGGGGAGGTTTCAGAGAGCCTCTGGGCTGGGGAGCTGGCTGGTGGGCAACTGGAGAAGGCAGGACATCAGAGAGCATTGCTGCATGTCTACAGGTATAGGAATACATATGGCACCAGGGCCACCATGCTGCCCAGCCCACCAGGCCAGCTGGGGGGACATGAGGCCAAGGACTACGTTGGTTCCTGTGGTCCAATGCCCTTTCATCAATACACCCTCTAGGTGTTTGTCCCCTAGGGGACAGAGTCCATTCCCTTCCTAGTGCATGCACATATTCACCTGGACCTATCATGATTGACAGAGGAACAGAACGGGAGACCAGAGGCACCTGAACAATGAACCACAGCCCCCCGAGCATAAGCTTCCCTGGGTCAGAGCCCTCCTTCTTGGTATGTGTGACTCAGCAGCCTGAAGGAGCAGTCACAGATGGGGGTGGGGAGTGAGGGGGCAGGGAGGGATGTTGACCTCCTCTCAAGCAGTCAAAACCTAACGGACACAGTTGTGGTATAGCCCAGACTTTATTGAACTGCAAATCATAGAGAGGTCTGATGTGACCATCTCTCATGGACTATGGGGAGACAGGCTGGGCCTTCCCTGGCACAGCATTCATTTGAGTCTGGCAGACTCTCAGGTAGGGTTGCCAAGTCTTCGGAACTCACCGGTGGGGGGGAGTCCTCCTCCGGCCGGGAGCTCCTCCTGGCGCGCACGCAAAGCGCGCTTGCCCAGCAATGTCATCGGAAGTGACGTCAGCACGTTGGGGGCGTTGCCAGGGCGATGCTCTGGCAATCACCCCAAAACTCTGGTATCATAGAGTTTTGGGGCGATTGCCAGAGCGTCGCCCTGGCAACGCCCCCAACGTGCTGACGTCACTTCTGGTGACGTCATTACATCATCCTCGCAGGACGACGTCGGGGGTGGGGTTCCCCCCGCTGGCCAAATGCTGGCCGGCGGATCGGGAACCCCTTTAGTGGGGGATCCCCCACCCCCTGGGCTGACTTGGCAGCCCTACTCTCAGGTAGAATAGCTGCCCAAGGCACAATGCTACAGGAGGCAGCTCTCCCAAGTCTTGCTTTCCTGGGGAGCACCCCATTGTATGGCATGGGCCATTGTACCAGGAGGGCCTGCACTGATGCAGCTCCCACAAACGCTGATGTATCTTGGAGATATGCCAATGTAACATCTAGTTAGCTCCCTGAATGCTTTTGGGGTTCCTCTCCCTTAAGATTGCACTGAAATTAGCAAGTCTCAAGTCAAAAGCTCAAAACTGATGTAAACATTTTACTAGATATCCTTTAGAAAATTAGAGGTGGCAACAGTAGCAGACAGGTGAGGGGCGGGAGTGGTGACAAGAAGTCTAAATGTGCGATAAAACCATGTAATCACACCAAGAGTCATGTTATTCATTGTTTACTTTGTTTTTGATATTTCTATGCCAGTTCCTTGAGGCAGTTTACAATTAAAATTGCCACAATTTTTTTTAAAAAAAGTTGTTAAAAACAAGCCATTAATTCAACTGAGCCCACCAGAGAATTATCCCAGCCTCCAATCACAGTCATATTTAACTACTTTTTTTTTATCTTTCTCTTCCTTCAGTTAGCTTGTGGTAGCATACCTGGCTACCCCCCCCCCCACCCACCCATTTTATCCTCACAACAGCCCTATGCAATTGGTGAACTAGTGTGGTAGTTTGAACACTTGTCTCCCCAGTCTTAGTCTGGCACATCTGATCATTACATCACACTGGCTCTCTCCAGTTACCATCTTTGTGAGATTTCCAGAAGACATCCTTGTACGAAAGACACTGTTCCATTCAGAGGCCTTTTCCTTACTACTATTTAGCACAGTCGAAGGCCAATCAGAAGCAACTTTTCCTTTCAGTCCCAATTCATTGCATTCCTACATTTATTGCATTCCTTCAGTGATCACTCTCCTTTCTTCATCCATTCTAATTATAACACACACAGAACAATAGACTAATTAGGGCCTTTTGGTTGTGCAAAGAAGAAGAAGAAGACTGGAACAAAGTCAGATCAAAGAAATATGAGGAGAAAATTATAAAATGTGGCTGAGGATTAAAGGGTTTCCCATGATTTACCACATATACATTTATGTGTCATAATTCCACAGCAAAATATATGTATTTATTACAAAGTGCACTAAAACTATACTTTAAAAACACTGGCACAATCTGCCCTTGGAGTGGTCAATATTTGAACTAAGAAGTCCTGAATCTTTATAACCTGATACATTTCGATATTTCTAGGTTAAAAACCTTGAACCAAAAAGGCCTGCAGCCACAATTTTTTAATTGGGAGGGGGTAAATAAGTCAGGGGGCACTGATAAAATAAAAATAAAATTTAAAAATTCACGCTTGCCAGCTGGAGCAGGCAGGAGCAGAATTATTTCCCATATTGTGGAGAGTGGGTGTAAGTGGAAGTCACTGACTCTGAGTTCATTAAAGATTTAGATTTAAATGGTTCACAACTTCTAACCTCCATGCACAGTACAGCGAGTTACTACCTCTGGGCACCTGCCTGTTTCTCCTTTGTAAACTGAAGAGGGGTAGTGGGCAACATGCCTTCCTATAGGTAACTCTGTGCATGTTCAGAGAAGCATTTTTCTGTGCCCGCTGCCCAGTGTTGGATTTTCAAGACAATTTCGAAGAGAGGCGGGCTTTGCTCTTTGTTTGCAGCAGCCAAGGTTGCTTGAGCTGGCGGGAGTGGAAGGGGGAGAGCCATCTATGACTGAAACGAGCCCTTTCTGCCTCCCTGCACCCGCTGGCCTCACCACACCTGCATGCCCACCTGCCTGGCCCCTCTGCTGTTGCCATTGCTGGCTCAGGACCCACAACCCACTGGCCCCACCTCACCTGCCAGCCCCCCTGCCTGGCCATGCCATTGCTGCTGCTGCCAGCTTGGAACCCACAGCCCACCGGCCCCACCTCACCTGACTGCCTGCTCGCCTGGCTGCCTCACGCTGCTTCCTGACAGAGCTGCTCAGGACCCACAGCCCCTCCCCCAACTGCCAGCCTGGGATGGAACCAGCAGGGCTGCTGGCAGGCAGGGAAGTGGGAGTCTTTGCAGGAAGTTGGGGGGGCAGGCCTCAAAGTGCCCCACCATAGTTACGGGCCTGGAACCAATAAAACCGGACCAATAATTCAATATATCTAGGCTGATAACCTTGAACCATGTTAAAGCCGGACCAAATGCATTTCAGCCTTCAAGGCCTTCCTCAGTGGTCACATTTGTGTGGGTGGGTGTGTACATACATACACACACAAACACACACACTATAACATATAAACCTTTGTTAGTGCCAAGGCAGGTTGATTATAAGGCATTCCAGATATCCTGTGTGGCAAAAGAACTGGGTTGTGGGAGTGCTATTTTAAACTTTTAAGCACACATGTCCAAGGAATGCAGGTTTAATAGTTCTTTCTGACCACAGCTATCATAATTCTCAGAGTGTGCATTTATTTATTTATCATTCATCCATTCACATTTATATTCCACCCTTCCTGCGAACAGGCTCAGGGTGGATCACAATTTGAATTTAAGCCTTACAACATTAGAGCAAGATAAAATGGTAATGTTTGATTAAAACCAATAGAACAGCAACAAAAATAGAACAGCATTAAAACAGTAAACATCAGTTTTGTATATCCCAATACTGGTGTCGCTGAAAACCAAGGCTGTATCATCTGGGCTGTATCAACTTTAATTGACAGTAGCTCTCTACTGTTCACAAACCTCATATATAGTTTTGATTTGCTATAATTCCACAGCACCCGTACCAAACAGAACTTTATCAGAACACAGGCGAGACCTGGGCTGGGCCACGCTCAGCCATAACTAGCCTCAGCCAGCAAACAATATAACAAGTGAAAAGTAAAACTCAAGGTTTTTTTCTGTAAAGGATTGTGTTAAAAGAACTGTACAATACAATCAGGCAACGTTAACAAATTCAGAACTCTCCATGATATAACCCTATGCTACTCAACTTCGCTTAGTATCTGCTATGAAAACTGATTAACAACCTTTACAGTTCTGATAAAGAAGTGGGATTTGCCACGATATCAACGGACACATACAGGAGGTTCTAGCTATCCGTCTAAGCTGGGATACAGAAATGTTGAGAGCACATCTTGGCCTCATGGTTGTTAGGCAAAGAAGCAGGAATAGAAAGAGGAAGCCTGAAGGTAGGAAGTCCCAGAGATTACCAATCTGGCTGAACAAAGAGACAGCAGTAGAACAGGTGAAGCAGCAAATCTAATAAACTTCACTGATTTTCAGTACTGAAGGTGGGTAGTTCTTCTGGATGAATTAGTGCAGAATAAAAGTGTATGACCTTGTGCGCATGGTATCAAAACATGGTTACACAGTCACCTTCCTTTTAAAAACACGCCTTACTTGATCACGACCTATGCCTCACTCCCATAAGAACATAAGATCCTTATTTGTTCATTCCAGTGATCTATCTAGTACTGTATCCTATATTTAGAAGTAGCCCACTAGGTGCTTCCAGAAAGCCCACAAGCAGAGCATGAAGTCAACAGACCAATCCTTTTGTATGCCCCCAAGCAAATGGTATTTAGAGGCACACTGACTGGATCATGGCTAGTAACCACTGATGGCCTCACCCTCAATAAACTTGTCTAAAATGAATTTCACTGATGCACGCCCACACATGAACACACGAACTTATAACAAGCGCACAATGCATACTTATCCCACTCTTCCATAAATATATGAGCAATTGTACCTGAAGCTCTTATTTCTCACAGTATAATCACCATCCTCAAAGCAGACAGGAGCCTTCATATTCTGCTCGCTGGGCAAAAACCAAGAATGTATTCACAGTACGAACACACCAAGGATGCAAAAGAAATTTTCACATCTGTCTGTTTGACTCAAACCACAGGGTTTTTGTATTGGTTTCTGCTGTGCTGAACCTTCAGTAGTTTCTCAGAGTTTGAATGAAAGTGTACTTCTATTGTATTGCTATCAATTTTTTTGTCTTTTTCTTATTTTTCTTAATATTCATTCACTGGCTTTATTCCTTTTGTGACTTGGAAAGCCATGGCATGTTCCTAAGAAAGGGGGGCTTTTACCAGGTGTCCCATTATCACCTGTAACAGTATTGCTGTGAATGTTGGCTGGCTATGTCTTGATTAATGGCTTAGAATTATTGGCTGGTGTTTATATGGGCAAACCAGTAGCAGCAGTATCTGTATCAGCCCTCAGATGTAGTAGAGGTGTAAGGTGTATGCCCTGCCTGAGATTCTCAAGATTCCAAATTGAGGGCATCTTGCACATATGAACTGTAATTGGCTCAGACATATCAGAGGAACCATTCACAGGAGCACAATGGTTGCCATTCCATTAGGATTCCCACTGTGCTCCAGGAAGATCATGTAAGAAAAAGCTACATAATGGCTGACACCCACATCATCTGCTCTTTCTACATGACTTCTCTTAATCTGCTCTACCAGAGATTTGGGGAAAGCAGCTCTGAGAGAATGGCAGCTGCCCTGTTCCTGTAATATAAACAGGAACAGGGCAGCTGCCATTCTCCCAGAGTTGCTTTCCCCAAATCTCTGGTAGAGCAAATTAAGAGAAGAGACTAACCTGCCACTTCTAGAGGAAGGGAGTTTCAGGACTTGGTAGCCAACAAGAACGTCTGCTTATGTAGGTTTTGGCTTTTATCTAGTATGTGAAAGGTGCCATTGGTTGACAGAAGAGATCACAGGATTGGCATGTAGCAGTCACCACACTGAATTGCACCTAGAAGGCCAGAGGGATCCAATATAGACCCTGAAGCCATCCAATTCAGGTAGTGAAGCAATCTCTACATTGCAGCTCTTAGAATGGGAAATACAAATATGTATTTATTTCTACACATCCCAGACATATGGCTTGCTTATTATATACATGTTTTAGAGAGAGGGGGGCTTTTGAAAGAACAAAAATGGGGAGGTTTTACTTGTGCAGAAAGCTCTGCCTTCTTTTGACCTCAACTGTCTACCTGAAAAGCAGGAAGAAAACATCACCTTAAATGCACCATTTTGAAAACTTGAGGAAAAAGTGGTCTACTTCCCCCCCCCCCAACGATGTCCCAACTTTCATTTCTGAACTATAAAAGGTGGCAAACCATGTCCCCAATGTTCATCAGCATTATTTATTTCACACCGATTTCACTTCTGTTCACTCCTTGTCCTTGGTGAGGTTCCAGTGAGTGTACTAGCCTTGAACTCATATAGGGAAAAAACCCAACCACCATAGATTTGGCAAGAGAATAAAGTCCAGTAAAAATTTATGGCATGGAATTATCACTCTTAGATACTTGGCAGGTTCTCCACGCTGATGAAAATCACATCGTATTTTATTCCCTGATCTATAAGTCTTATTCCCACTTAGAGTGCTTTCTTAATTATCTTCCCAACCTTCTGCAATATGATTTCCTCAAGTATGAAGTGGAAATCTTTCCATTTCAGACCATGTCACTTTGCTTGCTCCAAATTCTTTTAATTGGTAACCTAGCCTGTTTCTATTTAAAGAACAATAATTTCCTGTATTTTGAAAGAAAGGCAGGAAACCTTTACATCATCTACCCCTATTTTGGATCATAACCCTATATTATTCTGGGAGACGGCCAAAGCATTTCTCAGGGGCAAGCCCTGGCTTCTTATAGCTTAAAGAGATATTTTAGATTTGAAAACTTAAAATTCCTCACCGATGCAATGATTTCACATACACATTTTCCATATAGGCCTAAGACTAAATTAGAAGCTGTCGGGAAAATCTTACAGCAACTTTTTCAGAGGGCTGTGTCATCTCTTATTTTTCTAAGAACCACTTTTATTGGCTTGGTAGCAAGCCAAAAACAATGCTGGCTAGTACCCCAGATACTAAAGAAATGTCCAACATTTCTCATTTCATTGTCAATTCTGTGGTGCAAAGTGGGGTGTGTGTGGTGTGGTTGCAAGTATCGTAGTTGGAACTGAGATCCTGAAGAACGTATAAACCCATTGCCACCTCAAGATCACAATAGTAAAGTGTTTCATTCATTCGTTCTTTATTACGGTCACTTGACCAATTATATAAAACATTTACACTTAAAAATTCAGCCATACAGTAGATCAAATGAAACAATTTAAAATTAAACTGTAGTTACAGTACAGTTTCTGTACTAAGTATCACCAGACAGAATTTAGCTACTTGATGAGTAATCTTGGCATTCTTATCAGATAGAAGATAATCTTCTTCAGTAAGACCAGAGAATTTTCCTAACGAGTAATAATCTCATTATGTGCTTCCTTATAATATGGGCAGCTAAAAAACATGTGCTCTATGGTTTCAACTTCTCTTAGCAGACAGAAGCAGAGCCTTTCCAGATAAGAAGTTTTGTTATATCTACCTTCCAGTACTTCTGAATCCATTTATTTCTAAAGATGTTAGATAAACTGCCGGCTTCACAATATTTTGAAAGTTTGACAACACATACACGTTTTGTAGGCTAGCAATATCAGATTGGTATTCTTACCCATTGCCTTCCAGAACATGTGGAAGTATAACACAGGCTGGTGAGCACAACCCCAAAATGGCTGCCACAGGAGGTGGTGCCAATGACAAAATGTCAGATTATGTATCAGTCTAATAGTAACTCTTCAGCATTTCATGCAGAAGCTTTACTTAACAGGATGCCTTTTAAAATTAATATATTTTCTGGCTTACACACAGCTTATTTTCAGTCACACAATGAAGATTCTTTTGTTGAGGCAGCAGCAGCTGCCAAAGCAATGTTTTGTTTTTAATCTGCACAGCCAATCAGATCTCCAGTGGCCAATCAGAAGCCCTGCTGGACAAAAGTCCTACCCAGCCCTACCTACTTTGTAAAAACACTTGGCAGAAGCCAAGAAAGGGGTCAGGGGGCACCACATTATGGACTCCTGTACCAGCATCTTAATATCATTTATGGTCACCAGCCTCCAGGTGGGGCCTGGAGATCTCCCACTTTTATAACTGATCTCCAGCTGACGGAGATCAGCTCCCCTGGAGAAAATGGCTGCTTTGAAGGGTGGACTTTATGGCATTGTACCATGCTGAGGCCCCTCCCCTACTCAAACCCCACCCTCTCCTGGATCCACCCCCAAAGTCTCCAGGTATTTTCCAACCCAGACCTTGCAACCCTATCATTTGACATACCCCTTAGCAGCAATAATAACAAAAAAGACACTCACTTGCTGGTGGGACCTGTTGTGTATTATCTCTTTATCAAGCTAACCCAGAAGACCTCAGTGCAAGCAGGAGAGGAGGAGGGACACAATTTCATTTCCCACTAGTAACCTGCAGGAGTACTGGGCCTACACAAACTGTTCTAGCAATCCTAGACCTTGTCAACAAGAAAGTTTTCAGTTAAGTGTTGGTATATTTCTTATTTTCAAGCCATATTATCTACCCTGAATTTTCAGTGTCAACAAATAAACCATTAAGTTAAGGAAATTTGCTATTTGTTATAGCTTCACTGTATAATAGAACCATTCCAAAGAACTCTCTCTTTCTGCCCTCACTCAGTTGCTGATTCAGCCTGTGTTAGCTTAGAGCTGGTTTGCTCATAGGTTTGCCCGGCAGTGCCTGACAACCAGTAGAAGGGTTGTGGGGGCAGCACCCTGGGTGAAAAATTAAAGTGAAAAATAAGACCTTATCTACTAATAGGAAGTTCTGACAAGAGAGTTCCTGGCAATTCCCAGAGCAACCTGGAAGTGACAAAACGTAATCCTAGGAATTCCAGAAACTCTAAGGTAGAGTTTCCAATGATTCCTAGACCTATGTCACTTCTGGGTAGTTCTAGGAATACCAGGAACTCTCTGGTTAGAACTTCCTGTAAATTGGCAAGGCCTTATTTTTCTTTTTAATTTTTCCCCAGGACAATCCCCCCTCCCTTTTGGCCTCCATTTTCATCCACCAACCAGCTAAGCATTAGCAGTCAAGGGCCGGACTTATCTCAAGGTCTTCTGCCATAAATGGGCAAATGATAATCCTGTTTGGTCTGCAGGGGATGCTTTAGAGAGGAAATGTGTGTTTATTGTTACAGAATTCCATACTTTGATAGAAAAGGAAGAATGGAGATTCTAGGTATCAGTTTAAGCTGGGATAGAGAAATGTTGAGAGCACATCTTGGCCTCAAGGTTGTTAGGCAAAGAAGCAGGAATAGAAGGAGGCAGCCTGAAGGTAGGAAGTCCCAGAGATTACCAATCTGGCTGAACAAAGAGACAGCAGTAGAACAGACCAAACAGAACATATAGAAAAGAAGGGTACCAAGGAATCTGATCCCCTGACCTGGATAGCCCAGGCTAGCCCAGTCCTGGAAGCTAAGAAGGGTCGGCCATGCTCAGTATTTGGATGAGACACCCACCATCATGGAATACCATGACACGGAGGCAGGCAATGACAAACCACCTCTGAATGTCTCTTGCCTTGAAAACTTTGTGGGGTCACCATAAGTCAGCTGTGACTTGACAGCAGAAAGAAAAAAGGAAGCTGACCTATTTATCTTACTTGTTCTACTGCCCCCTCTGGAATACAGAATGCTTGGTAAAAAGTGTCCTTGTGCAGTTCTTCATATCCACCAGTCTTTAGGAACTAATTTATAAACAAATACCTCTTGGTGGACAAGTCCTCATATTTATTTCTCTATCTGCAAAACTCAGAAGCCACTTTTCACAGTGACATGCAACGTATATTTAAAATCCAGATACTACCAACTTTATCTAATAAAGCAACCAAATGTGAGCCTTGAATCAGTAAAATTCCTATAGTGACAAACAGATAGCAATAGAAGAACAGATTAGACATGAGCAGGTGCTAAAAGGTGATCGAGTTGCTTGGTAAGAGCCCACACTGCTAGACTGACACTTGTATAGCTGAATCAAGACTGAAAGGCAATTATGAGCGGGGCTGCCAAGAGGGAGGGAATTATAGGGACAAAATCCCTAGGCCTTGAGGGCATCATGGTGCTGAGCAAGTCATATGACTTGCATCCATTTGATGAGTTGGGTTTGCAAGGTATGGGGCTATGATGCGCGGCCTTCTAATCTGCCGTTTTGTGGCATTCTCTGAGGAGACTGATCAGGCTCGACTTTAGTGTTCTGACCAGTTCCCTCCTCACTCTTACTCATCTCTTCGGGGTTTGTTTTAAATTGCTTTATATGTAAATTGAGGATTACTGCTAGATATCTTTGTCCTTGTTTTTAAGAGTCAGGCACTCAGGCTTTTTGGTTCAAAACACAACAGTACTTTATTTCCAGAACCAAACAGGGGATGGAGGATGTATATACAGTGGACACTTTGTTTCTGTATAGTTTGGCACATTTGTCTTAGATGATACTTAGGCAGTAGGCTATATTGTTTGCTGTTTCCTTAACCGTACATAAGCTCACTCAACACCTTCCTCAGTACACTCTCCTGTCCTGCTTAGGGGTTAGTCTTTTGGCTTTGGTTTCCTGGCCCTTAAGTCCCAACTGGCCACCAACCAGCTGTCCAGACTCTGCCAGTCTTTGCCTCAGCCCTCCCTTAACCTCCTATCTCAGGTTCCTCAGGAGTGATGTATTTTAGGTTTGTGACTGCTTATGTGTTCTGATTTTACTAGTCTGTTCACTGTCCCGTGAACCAGACTATCCAGCACCCAGTTATCCGCTTTAACTGGTATTTTTGGCTGCTCACACAGAGCTACAGAGAGACACTCAGAATCCTCACAGAGCTACCAAGAGACTGTTCCTTCACAGACTCTCACTCTCCGCTCTCTCTCCAACTGTCAGACCCAAACTGTCAGTTTTGCCCATTATGTGTCAGTCACTGAGTGTTCCGAGCCAAGTGGCCCCCTCCTCACTCTGTCATGTGACTCAGCAGTGTTCCTTGTTGACAGGCTGCTGGTCCCAGATCTTTAATTCCATCACAGGGGCCAACAGAGGGAATCTTTGTCTAGGGGCCTGTAGGGGCTCTCGCTGGGTCTCGGCAGTCTTGACTGGGGGGCAAACGGCCTCAACTCTACTCTCTTTCCACAAGATACTGTTTGTCTTCATTTCCACTTCCATATTTCACTATAACAGAAACAATACCCCCTTCATCCCCCTCAGGAAGAAGCCACAATATGTGTGGCAAGATAAATATTCTTTCTACAGCCAGGCAGGTAACCACATGTCCTGCATTTCTGAAATTATTCCACTCATTTAGCTTTCCAACATCTTATGGCAGAAACAAGCCACTGTGCGACAAATACTTCCTGCCTGGTAAATAAAACACCTTTTATGCTGTGGCCCTCAAAACTTGAGTAAACACCTAATATTATTTTACTGATTGCCTGAGTCAGATTATACAGACAAAGAGGAAGAGCCTAGACATTCGGCCACAACTTATCCCAAAGCAATAGAACACAATACACATTCAAACTGGGATTTATGAAGGCAAGCAAATGCTAGATTTCCTTTATAATTCTGTTGATTTTTTCGCTTTTGTGAGAATATTTTGTACATTACAGGATTAGCACTGGGAAAGTAGCCAGCCAACTGGAAGATGCATTTCATCTGACACTTCTTTTTGATGAAGTTGTTGGTATCTGGTACAAAAGGATATCCTGAAATAAAGGTGTCACAGCGGCAGCCACACACACCAAAAAATCACATTCAGGCATGTGTTTCTCAAAGCCAGTGTCGGGGCCTTCGAAGTAGGACACCCTCTTCATCAGGAAGGAGTCAGTTGGTATGACAAATATAGATTTGCTCTGTCTTGGTCATGTTGTCCTATTCCGTGGCGATAACAAAACTCTCATGCTATCAGTATTTTTTCATTAACCTTCATGCTGGTGTCAGCGTAGCTGCTCTTTCAGTTTCTCTCGCAAGATGATCTTTCTTTTTCTCCCTCTCCCTCTTGTCAGGAACGTGCACAGATCTGAAGGCACTTTATCTCAGATGGATGTGACAGAGCTTGGGAGGGGAAAGAGAAGGGCAGTGCTCCAGAACTTTATTGGAAGTGTCCTTTTGGTATTCTCTCTGCCTTAAAGATGTGCCGTCAGTAGTTCTACCCTCAGACAAGTGGCGATGCCATTTAATTCAGCTCCCGCTACAAGATGAGGTGTGATTACAGAACCTCAAGAGACAGGCAAGGAGATTTCATGGCAATGAAGCCATTTACATCCTGTGAAATGCAGATTGCACTGCCTGTCTCTGATTTGTCCAGGATAATGACCACACACTGGCTCATCTTGGATCATCTTTAAAACGTCACAAAGAACTCATAATAACGAGCTGCATTCTCTGTGTGGTTCAGCCAGCTTCAGCTCTGCCAGCATCATTCCTCTCTGCTGAGGATTTATTTATGTTATTCACAGACTGCCTTTCTTGCTGGGAGTCATGGTGGATTACACAGAATGGGTCAGTGCAATCACATGTTGGAACATCCAATAGACAATAAGATTTGACTTGTAGAAATATGGACACAACGTATGGCTGCCAGGTCCCCCTTAGCCATGGGCAGGAGATAGTGGGGCAGGGTTGCCAGATCCAGGCTGGGAAACTCCTGGACAGAGCCTGGAGAGGACAGGGACTTCAAGTGGGGTACACTGCCACAGAGTCCACCCTCCAAATGGAGGGGCTGTGGATCACTGGCAGAGCATCTGCTTGGCATGCAAAAAGTCCCAGGTTCAATCCCTGGTATCTCCAGTTAAAAGGATCAGGTAGGAGGTGATGTGAAAGGCCTCAGTTTGAGACCCTGGAGAGCCACTGCTGATCTGAGTAGACAATACTGACTTCGATGGACCAAAGGTTTGATTTAGTATAAGGCAGCTTCATGTGTTCATGTGTTCATCTATTTTTTCCAGGGGAACTGATCTCTGTAGTCTGGAGATGAGGCATAATTCCAGGGGATCCCCAGGTCCCACCTATCCCCAATGCAACCAGAGGTGAAGCAAAGCATAAGTATTTACATGACATGTTAAATGAATGCACAAATTACATAGTAGGAATTTACAGCAATTGCCAGTATAACCCTTTACCCCAAGCTTCTTTCTGAACCACATTGTTACAGTGCAGCCCAATTTCCTGTGCCAAAGACCCTCTTGAATAATCCAGGTTTGCATAGTCCGCAGAAAGCCAGAAGAGCAGGAGACTTCCTGACCTCTTCAGGCAGGCGATTCCATAAAATGGGGGCCACCACAGAGAATGCACATGCACAGGCAGTTGATTTGCTGGGTGGCACCCGCAAAAGGCCCTGCTTGGATGAGCTAAGCTGTCATGGTAGATCCTGAAGCGACATGAGAAACCAAGGCCTTGAAGGGCTTTTTATGTGATAACTAGTACCTTAAATTGAGCCCAGTAACTGATGGACAACCAATGGAGTGACTGCAGAAAGGGAATAATATGCATGCTCCACCTGGGTCCCAGTAATAGCCAAACTGTGGCATTGCACACCATTCTGGCGTCACTTAATTGACTCTGAGAGGAGGCATATGTAGAGTGCATTCCACTAGTCTAGTTTCAGTGTTACTTTGGCAGGGATCCAGGTAGACAAATTGTCCATATCAAGGTAGGGCACCATATTTAGGGCTAGACTGAGTTGGTAGAAGGCATTTTTGCACCTACATTAACTTGCTTCTCCAGCAGTAATGCTGAATTGATACAAACCATTTCTTACATGGGACTCTACCCATGTGGTTCCATTTTCAAGTTGCTATCCCACCACTACTTTTAGGGATGAGATGGGTAACTCTCTCTTAGCAGCAGGCATCCCTCTTTAGAATGATAATGACAATAGCATACGAGAATATTAGAAGAATGAAACAGCAAAAAATGTAAAAGCTATTCAGTCACATACTTCCTTTCTTTACTGTTATATCTCATCCATCCCTTTTTTGTCTACTTCTATCACTCCCACCTCCCACATGATGCATTTCTGCACTTGTATATGGAATATACTCCCCTTTTAATATATGAAGCCACTTTCTCCTCTACTCAAACTATTTCTTCATCAGAATGATTGTCTTAAATGTTTTCCTAGAAGCAACCTCACCTTGTCTTAGCTGCTCTTCCAGTTTCACATAACTGTGTTCTACCACATTCCCTGTTATGTATTTATTCATCCTTCCACAAGGTGCCACACTTCTCAGGAGTAGCTGAAATATCTGAGGTGCAATACAACATGTCTGAAGTAAGCAAGAGTATGGCAAAAGATTAGGTGGGATACTTCAACAGTGGAACTGGGCAGCTCCAGAACACACTCCAAGTGAAGGATTAGAGAAAGGAGGTAGAAAGAACATGAATAATCAAATTGTAGACCTGCAGCAACCCCACCACTCTCAAAACGAGGCAGTCTGGCAAAGCATTGTGTTTCCCTTACCAGCCATAACACCATGCTCCTTCTTTCTATGCCTATCCTATCTTTTTTATGTGGAATATAAAAAATGTGAGCATGGGTTAGTTACACAGGGGTCCCCAGCATGGTGCCCATGGGTGCCATGGTCACCACCAACACCTTTCCTGGTGTCCACCAAGTGTTTGCAGAAAGCGGGAGGCATCAGGTAGGGCCTTTGCCCAGCAGGGCTTCTGATTGACCATTAGAGCTTTGATTGGCTGTGCAGATTTTCAAAAATGTTGTTTTGGAAGCTGCTGCTGCCACAGCACAAGGATCTGTTGGTAAGTTATGAGAGCCATTTTGTCGCTGGGTCTGTCTGATTTGGCAGCCATTTTGTGGCAGCCTTTTTATGGCTGGGCCCACCATCCCGTGTCAGAACTCCAAAGGTGACCACAGCTTCAAAAAGGTTGAGGCTCCCTGAGTTAATATGACCTGTAGAGCAATTAGCAATCTTTTGCTACTGAATATTGTTGCAGAAGTATCTTTCTGCATGGAAGAAGTGCCCTGAATGATGACTACGACACTATCACCTCCATGCATCATGCTAGAAGCCTTAAAAAAAAGATAAGACATGCCAGATATTCCTTTGTTTTGAAGAGTACTCAGGAGAAATAATATCATATAGATAAGGCACTTGGCCTATAGCAGCATGCTCATCTATCCTGAAGTTTTCCAGGCTCACTGATTTGTGCAACACAACCTTACATTGAGCAAACCAAACTGACACTTGTATTCCATTGAGATGGAGGTCAGGAGTTTAACTTGCTAACTTTGCTCCCTTGCAGAGTCTTTTCCCCCCCTCCAGTTATTTCAGAATTTAAAAAACACACACATGAAAGTAGCATTAAAGGCTTCTTTTGCTGTGTTTTGTTTCCCTTTTGCTTCAGGGGTCCCTTTCGCTGTCAAGTTAAGTTCATGTTTGCTCAAATGAGAGATGGAGATACCTGATAAGTGGCGGCAGCACCTGGCTTAAAGGTACCTTATATGGGCTAAAGAGGGTAAACATGGCAGCTATGAGATTCCAGAATGCACAGAGGTCAGGACAACATCTGTTTTGCTTTCTGTCTGTAGTCGGAGGTAGTTTCCTGTTTCCACAGTCACTCGGGCGTCTAACAACATCCTGCCTCAGGTGATGCTGCAGCAAAAATTGTTTGTCTGCTCAAGCTCAGCAGTCGTTTCCTGAGCTTCAACGTAGTGGGTGAAGCAGCCACAGACTTTACATGATACCCCCAAAAAAATGCAGCATCGCAATTAAGAGCCTGAAGCAAGGTTGGGTATATAGTGCTAAACACAGGTAAAATCAGTCTTACCACATACTAGCCTATAAACAGAAGATAACCCCAAGGTTCAAGCCCAGTAGCACAGGGGTGTCAAACATAAAGCCTGGGGGCTGGAACTAGACGATCCAGGACTCTTATCTGGCCCACAGGCAACTAGTGCAAGGGAGGGAACCAGAGACTGTTCAGGGGAGGAGTGGGTAGAGCCACTCTGTGGCTTTATTATGGTGGAACAACCTTGTCTGCAGCAGTCAAGCAGCATGGGAGTGTCTGCCCAGTGCTGCTCCACTGGCTTTCCAGTCCACCCATATGGGTTTTCCTTTGCACCCCCCTCCCAGCCTATGGGGCCTTGCAGTAAGAATACACCAACTTGGAGCTTACCAGCTGCTGTCCTTTATACAGTTTATATCTTTGGTACCCAGCATTATGTTTTATGGCACACATGGCCTGGGTCAACAAAGTGACATTTATGTCAGGTCCAGCCCTCATAACAAATGAGTTTGACACCTCTGCAGTAGCATCTTAAAGACCAACAAGATTTCCCAAGATATAAGTTTTCAAGAACCAAAGCTCCCATCATCAAATAAGATAATGATACAATATTAGACCAATGGTCCATCAGGTCCAGTAGTCCATTTTCCAGAGTGACCACCCAGATGCCCCAAAATGCCCATAGCAGAAGCACAGTGACTAAAGCCTCTGCCTTCTGGTGGTTACCAGCATCTGCCATTCAGAGGTATATTGCCTCTAAACATAGAGGGTTGATGACCTATTTGTCTAATCCCTTTGAAAGCCATCAAAGCTAGTGGCAATCAACGCATCTCATTGAAGTGAGTTCCTCTTCCCTCCCCCCTCCCCTTTCTAAATCTAGTGTTCATCTGTATAAAGTTCTGGTATTTGGGAAAAGGAAGAAAAAGCTGTGCCTATCCACTTTTTCCAAAGCATGCTTAATTTATTTAGCATGTCCACCTCATCTTAGTCCTCTTCCTTTCCCCCTGTGAAAATCCGCAAACTCTCTAGCCTTTCTTCTTAGGAAAGGTATTCCAATTTCTTGATAATTTTGGCACACCTCCAGATAAGCAGTTTCCAGTTATTACATCATTACATAATGCAACTGGGGTCCCATGACAAAATGTCAAAGAGGACAGAAGAGGGAAGGAGGAAAGAATTCCCCCTCCATCCTACATACATGATTTCCAGATCCTAAGAGCAAGCCAAGGGACAGCTGCAGCCTCAACTGACTTCCTGTTTGAGCTGTGAAGCGTCCAGGTTAGAGGGACAATCTGGATGCTGAAGGGACTTTATATAATGTTCTCTCTGTTCTTTGACCAGCAGTCCAGTACAAGAACTTGTCTTTGGTGCAAGGGATGAACGCGGCAAGACACACCCATCCCCTAAATTGAAGGTACACAAACCTCCATTGCAGGGAGAGGAGGAAGAATAAAAGAGAGCCTGTTTCCTCTTTGCTTTCAACAACACTGAAACTGTCAAGGCATCGGTGGGGATGGGATTTGGGATGAACCTTTTCTCCCCTAGCTGTTTAAATAATAAAAGGACATTTCCACCTCATAGTTTAAAGCAGGGGGGGTCAAACATAAGGGCTGGGGCCCGGAACCAGCCCATCCAGGGTTCATATCCAGCCCACAAGCAACTGGTGTGAGGGAGGAAACAGGAGGCTGCTGGAGGGGGTGAGGGGGCAGAGCCATTCTGATTGTGGCTTCAGCACAGCAAAACAACCTTGTCTGCAGCAGTCAAGCAGAACTCCTTTCCTTCAGTGGCAGCCTCACTGGGAAGTTGGGTGCTACGGCAACTGCATTCATGGTGGCTCAAGGTTCCAAGCTGAGGTCAGTGCGGGTGATCTCCGATTATACTGGTTGCTGGGTGGCATGGGGCCTCTGCCCCACATGTAGCCTTGTACACATGGTGGCTGCTCCCCCATCAGATGGTATGGCTCCCTTTGGCCTGTGGTGGCAACTTGTCTTCCTAGTCTCCAACCATAGTGGGTTCGGGACAAGTGGGAGTTCACAACACCCAGCCACTTTGGGTTTTTACCCTGGGGTTTAGGTTCACAGCATTGGTGGCAAAAGTGGGCTCAGGAAGGGGTTTGCCCCCCTCCAGGAAGTGCGAGAGTGCCTGCCCAGCACTGCACCACTGGTTCTCCAGTCCACCCATGTGGATTTTCCTCTGCACCTCCCCCAGCCCATAGGGCCTTGCAGTGACAACACACCAACTTGGAGCTTACCAGCTACTGCCCTTTATAAAGGTTATAATACCAGGTAATGCTGGACCTGACGTTACGTTTATGGCACACATGGCCTGGCCCAGTGAAGTCACATTTATGTCAGATCCAGCCCTGATAATAAATGAGTTTGACACCTCTGGTTTAAAGGATAATTGTGGGGTTATACTGGGCTCCCCTGGTCCAACTTTCCTCATTTACCTTCTTTCCTCCTGCATCTTAGCCATTCAGTTTTCTAATTAAACCACCATTCCTTCCCTCTTTATCCCCTCCTAGTTTGCAGACTTACTTTGGGCTGACATATGGCTGGACGCAGCATGACACTGGCTTCAAGGGCCCACTTCAAGAGCCTTCCTCAAGCTATGCCCAGGTCAGATTGCACCCCCCCCACCCTACCCTTGGTACACCACTGCCCTCCTGCCTCAGTTGCCCGCCTGTATAGGGTTGCTATTCCCCTAATGGGGTTGGGGGTTTACCTCACTGCACTGCCACTCCCAAACAGCCTCATCTGTGCCAACTTGCCCCGTGCAATGACATCACCCAGAGGTGACGTCATCACTCAAAGCACATTGCAGGGGGGAACACTCTAGCCTTTGAGAAAAAAATTCCAGAACACTAGAGCACCCCCCTGCAGTGGGCCCTGCACGATGATGTCACTTCCAGGTGATGTCATTGCGATGTGCGCACACCAAAAACTCCAGGATGCAGAGAGGGACCCACACACACGTACACACTGGCAGCCAGATAAGACCTGGCAATCCTACTCCTGTTGCAGATGCAAAGTGTCTGTCCTCAAGCAGCTGAAGAGACAAAGAGGCACCACTCTGAGGTGGTACCTCTGTAGACATGGAATACCACTCTGTAGACATGGAATACTTTCAGAAAAACAGAGCCAGATGCTCTATATTAGTTTACTGTGTAGACCTTGTTTTTTCCTTGTTAAGGGAAGGATGTATCAATTGCTGTGGAACTAGGTAAGAGGTTTAAGAAATATTGGGAAGAATAAGAGTGGACAAGGTCTATACTGAGGGAACAGGGATTAAGAAAGTGACTCAGCATGGTAACAAGAACAGATGCAAAGAGCAAGAGGGACTCCGGGAAGGGGAGGCAGAGTTAACAATATAGACTTTTCTGTTATAGGCTTCCTGTTTGACACTTATATGTTAGTACATAACCTCCTGAATCATTTTTTGCCCAAATCATTTGCTGCAAAAAAAAAAATGGCAAATATTTTTTTCATTTTATTTTTTTCCAGTTTCTTACTTTGTTGTTTATAATGCTGTCCCTGTTTTTTTTTCCACAGCATTGATTAAGGAGCAAAAAGTGGTACCTTTGTTTTTTGTTAAGACAAAAGAAGCACATGCACAGTTCCGATAAACTTGATATTTTATACATGTACAATGGCAATATATCACTATACAAATTGTAACTATCATTGACAACTCTGGGTTGGGCAATTTTTGGAGATTTGGGGGTGGGACCTGCAAAGGATGGAATTTGGAGAGGGAAGAACCTCAGCAGGATATAATGCCATGGAGCCAACCCTCTGAAGATGCCATTTCCTCAAAGAAACTGATCTCTGTAGTATGAAGATCAGTTGTATTTCTGGGAAATCTCCAGGTCTCACCTGGAGGCTGGTAACCCTAACTGTAACTAAGAATGAACTTTAGCTTGAAGAAGACTATTGTTGCAGTTGATGAGAAGATTTATGTAAGGGATAATCTTTGATAATGTTAAGAGTATTTAAACTTGCACACTCAAAAACAGTCTCGCTGTAATGATTCTGATAAGGTCCGCCATCATATCAGGATTAGTGACAGAAAGCCCACCTTCAAATTCTGTCTCATGGAATTTCTAGATCAGCTTTTAGACACAGCAGAGGCTTTTCATGGCTTTGGAGCACCCTCCTCCATGTAATCCACATTCCTAAAGACCTTTCTTATTTAGGATGGCTTTTTAAACTAACATGTTCTCCCGTTCCTGGTTCTTGCTAGACTGTTGATATTATATTGTTTTCCTTCATATGGACTGTTGATATTTTAATTGCTTTTATTTTCTGCTGCTGTGCCCTACTTTGAAAAGTCTTAGTTGTGATATTTCCCCCCCCTATGACCGCTCTTTCCTTGGGGTCAACATGGCCAGGTGACAGCTTCTTCTTTCCTCCCCCCCCCACCTTTTCTCTTTTTCTTTTTGGCCACAGTGTCTTTAAATAGCCTCCTTTCAAGTATAACAGTAGAATACCCTTCAGTTATTTCTTCAGCTTCAGTTTCTATCACCCGAGCTAAACTGGCTGGTACTATCCTTAGCTTCAATAAAACCAATCACTGGCATTCCTCCTTGTGACTCAGAGTTAAAGGTTTTTTTGCATCTGCATTTCCCTGAATTCACTGTCAAATGCTGTATATCTTTCAAGCGTTTGGGGGTGGGGGGAAATCATGGACTGGAAACAGAAGACTCAATTACCCTACAAGTAATGCATGAAGGTTCTTTGCTTTCTCCTTTCCTTTTAACAGGCTTTTCTATTTCAGTCTCTTTATAGATGAAGAAGCAAGAACATATCCTTCATTTGTTTCTCTCTTTTTTTAATGATTCCTCTGAAATTTCCATCTTATTGCTCAACGCCTATAATGAATGTGGGGCCAGATTCTCAGCTGAACACAAGGGAGCGATGGAAATCCCATAGGAATCAGTTGCCTTATTTTGGTAGAAAAATAGATAAATGCTGTTTAGTGAATGGGGATGTGTGTGTTCTAAGTATATAATCTGTGACCAGAATTCTTCCTTTCTACAGTGTAAATCATGCAGATTGCAACATCCTAAAGTAAACTGTAAATTTTCTGTTTTCCCAGCCCCCCAGAATGTTTGCCATACAACTTTTCCATGGATTTGAATAGGCCAGGTCTTGGGCTGCATTCATCTTGGCATGTCGTGAGTTGTACAGGCATGGTATATTCTCATCTGCTTTTAAAATCACATTAATTACTTCAGAAGCTCCGAGTGTGTGGTGTTAACAGTTATCAAATGGCATTTAGTACTCGCAAAACTGACTTCCCTTTTAAAAAAATGGGTTCTAATTGCAAAGGAGCAGTTATGTGCTCTGTCGTAATACTATACATAGCATTTTACAATGCCAGCTAAATGGAGTTTCTGTGTTCAGAAGCACCATACCTCTGACAACCAGATGCTGCAGGCCAAAATATAGCCTTCTTTTGGGTATAGGATGCTGGATTAAGTCAGATTTCAGGGAGGGGCCATATTTTAGTATTAGTCTAGAGCATCTGCTTTGTATGCAGAAAGTCCCAAGTTCAATCCTTGGCATCTCCAGTTAAAAAGATCAGGTTGGAGGAGATGTGAAAGACCTCTACCTTAGACTCTGAATGCAGCTGCTAGGGAAGAGTAAACAGTGCTGACCTCAATGGACCGAGTATCAGATTCAGTATAGGGCAGTTTCCTGTGTTCTCAGTTCCACTTCTGAAGTTTTTATCTGTGTTGCATTCCATGGCTTTCAGTCCCTACAGTTCACTGGCATCTTTCTCTCTCCACACCACCCCATCTCCATTACCAATGCATATGTTTGCATCGATAAGATGCAACAGAAAAGTAGCTTTGCTGTAATTGTACATTTAAATGCATGTAGATTCTTTTTGTATGATGTCTTACTCACATGGGGGTGGGGGGAGAGACAGGGAACAGTAGAACAGTGAAGAATTCCAAATGCATTGGTTCTACTTGAGAAACAAGACCAATAATCCAGCAGTCCAAAATCCTGGGGAAAATTTAGAAGAGGAGTCTGTAGCGTTTTGAACTAGGTGAATTTTCAGTGTGACCCAGACGCATTCTTCTCATGTACTATATAAGTGTATTTTTTCCTACTTGGCTGTTGCTGATTCTCAGACCACAGTCTATTCAGGCATCTCAAATCAGTGAACAGATGCAATAGGTTTACAAAAGCATCATACATAACCAGCTGTGCCGTATAAATCCCAAGCCTTTTTATCATCAAGCTGTGGTTTGTTTGTGGTGTCTCATTTTTCCATCAGCTAGACATTCCTGTCCGTGCAGCCTGTTTATTTGTTGGGGATGGCATATAAATCCCAGTTTATTTATGTATGATGTCCCAATCTAGAACATAAACTGTTGTAAGCATAGTTATTGTGCATTGCCTAGGAAGACACGTCACAGCAAGACATTCCTTACCATATACTCTTCTTCTGTGAAGAAAAGCTCTTCTGAGAGCCAGCTGGTGTTAATAGACTAAAGAAGCAGACTTCCCAACTGCACAGAAGTGAGGGGGGCATAATTCTGTGGGAGAGTAGAGAGTCCCTGGTTGAAACCATGATATATCCAGGTCGCAGGGCTAGAGAGACCCTCTGCCTGGGATCGTGGAGAGCTGAGCTATCATAGAGCAACAGTGCAGTCCTTAGTACAGTAACACCCTTCCAAGTCTGTTGAAGTTAATGGGGTTAGAAAGATGTCAATCCACTTAGGGTTGCACTGTAACAATCCAACACAGTTGAAGTCTGATTCAGTATAAGTCTGACATGGCTAGACATTCTACCCGGTACACCACAGGGCCTTATACTTAAAAAAAAACAGGTTCAGCCCCCCACTTAGCTGTAAAACTCACTCAGTGACCATATGCCAGTCCTTGTCTCTCAGCCTAATTTACATTACAGGATTCTTAGGAGGATAAGAAGAAAGAGCCATATAGGATACCGTAGCTTCATATTTTCATGGTACAGACCATGTTGAATAATGGAGACCTCCATTCATCCCCCAGTCAGCCATACATCTCATTGGTCTGTTCACTTTGTCTCAGGCTAACCTACATCACAGAATTGTTGTGAGGATCAAATGGAGGAGGGGCAACTGATATGAGCTTCTTGGAGGATGGACAGGACAAAAAATGCCACAGAGTAAACATTTGCAAAAATCTCTGGAAACATTTGAACTATACTGTCAACCCTGAAAGGAATCAGACGGGGGAATTACGGACTGTTCAGGTGTTTCTCCACTCTAGGCATACTGCATACAGTGGAGATTTGAGCCCCACTCTATAACCACTGCCACACTGTGTATATGATGCAACGTAGATCAGATTTATTCCCATACACTTGTTCATGCATGTGGCAGAAAGTGCTGTCAAGTTGCAGCCAACTTATGGCAACCTCGGTAGGGTTTTCAAGGCAAGAGACAATCGGAGGTGGTTTGCCATTGCCTGCCTCTGTGTAGCACTTCCTTTGTGGCCTTCCATCCAAGTTCTAACCAGGGACAACCCTACGTAGTTTTTGAGATCTGATGAGATTGGGCTAGCCAGGCCAAGGCAACATTCATGCACACGCATCTCTTCCCTTATTGTTGTTGTTTTTTAAAGATGGAAGGTTTACATACATATGGATATCTGTGCATGTTCTCAGCTTACACATTCATCTCATTCAGTCTTTCAAAAATAAGGAAGAAACAACACTGAGGACAGTGGAACCTGGTTACTACTACTTCTTGGCAAATCCGGTGGTGTTCAATTTACAGCATATTAGAGGGCATGTTTCATGTTTCCTTTTCTTTCTTTCTTTCCCTAGGAAATCTTTCCCGAGACATTTTTTCTTCAACCTGTACTCCCAAATGCATGTTTGAGCTTCAAGGGAGGAAATCTATCAAGTACACCACCCTTCCTCCAAGGAATCCACAATTCTTCTTCCTCATGTTATACTCATAACTCCATAAGGAAAATTAGGTTAAGAGAGTGTGATTGGCCCAAGGTCAGCCAGCAAGCTTCGCAGTAGACTTGAACCAGAGACCTTCCATGTATCCTAGTCCACCCACTACTCCACACTGAGTCTCGGGTGGAGATGGTTCAAGGGGGTGATGCACCCCACACAGAATGTTGTTTCTTTTACAAATCCTCCACTTCACCACCACTTCAGAGCAGAAAAGTGATAACCAGTGTTCCCTCTAAGCTGAATTAGTGTGAGTTAGTTCATAGTTTTTTAGCCTCCAGCTCACACATTTTTGTCTTAGCTCAGGCAGGATGGTTCCAGAGCAAACTAATTTATGCAGCAGCCAAATCGCTCACTCACAACTTTAATCCAGTAGCTCACAAAGTAGAATTTTTGCTCACAAGACTCCACATCTTAGAGGGAACATTGGTGATAACTGGGGTCCCCCAATCCATGTTTGCTGCTGTTCATGCTCTTCCACACCAAGAGATCCCCTAAACTTAGGCAACGCATTCCTGCACATCTTTGCTTAGCAATTCCAGATTGGAAATGCTGAGAAAATTAGTCCAGAGGATGTATTCTAGAGAAGTGATCTGCATGTAATTTTGCTAACTCATTTAAGATTGTGAGTGAATCTTCTGCATGCTGTTCTATCTAGTCTCTGAACCATCTTTCAATTAATGATGAAAGCATTGAAGAAATGAGAAAAGTCTTCTTGGCAATGGCATCTGTCAGAACAAGGTGGGGAGGGTGAGTAGCAAGCACATGATGGGACCGACCAACATAAACAGACTTCAGATTTCTTTACTAGGCCCTTTTCATGAGTCAGTGCCCTGGCATCTGCTCCCAAACCGTTCCCAGCCTGTTCAAAACAACTGACCTGCATATAGATTGGCCTTAATGACCAAATGTTTTAGACATTCATTGCACAGGAACAGCTGAAAGCAGTTGATTGGTTTGAACTTTATTGTGTGCACCTTGATTCCCAGATCTGTAGTAAATGGGAAGGTCAGCTGGTAAACATTTGAGTATTTAAAAATACAAAAAGGAGGGATAGATTTCCATCCACTCCATCCTGCTGTTTTGTGTTCTGAGATGTGATGGAAATGGATGAGGCAGTTTCATTTTGTCTGACCACAGCCCAACAGATCTTAAGGGGTTATCTTTTGGTGCAGACTGGGTTATACTAACTGAAAATCAACTTTCACTTCAATTACCAGATACATTATTTCTGCTTTCTCTAAGGGTATGTTCAGAGTAGGGTTACCACCCCCCTGGCAGGAGGTGGGGGTAGAGTTGCCAGCTCCAGGTTAGCAAACTCCTGGATATTTGGGGGTGGACCCTGAGGAGGACAGGGACCTCAGTGGGGTACGATGCTGTAGAGTCCACCCTCCAAAGCATCCATTTTCTCCAAGGGAATTGATCTCTGTAGTCCGGAGAGGAACTGTAATTCTGGGGGATCCCCATGTCCCACCTGGAGGCCAGCAACCCTAGTTCAGAGGGCAGATTTGGCTCTGTTCCTGTCTTTATAGCCAGGGTTGGGATACTTTAATAGATGTGGTGAAGTCTAGGATCCTATTGTTCTGAGCCATAATAGTATGGTGTGGAGCCTAGTGATCCTCCTTTCCACTAATCTCATTTGCTGTGTTCATTCCATAGCTGTTGGTTTGTTTGTTTTTACTTTATGAACCTTGAGCATCTCCAGTAGGTCTGAAGCAGGGGATGATTTCAACACCCAACAGTATCCCGCTTACATTGCCAGAAGAACAGGGATGATTCAGAGCATGAGCAATGCTTTGGTATCCAGCTTAAAGGTTACCTTCGCCAGTTCTCCCTCTACTGAAGTCAGTGCCAAACTCTGGGTCATTTCTTGCAAATCCCGGTTCCAGGATTGGTTCTTGTTGCCTTCCAAGAAAATATACGAAGTTTACTGTAGCTCAAGCCACCCAGGCATGACGCCTCTAATAATGATGTTTTAATAGCATGTACTGTGCTAAAGTTTGTCAAAATCTGATATGCGACACATTCTAATATAAGCAGCAATCCCCCCCTTTAATAACACCATTACTTTAATGAGGAATTCCATTTTATTTTACTGATAAAGGCTAATGGTTTTAAAAATGTGACATGATAGTGTTTATAATTTAAATTGTAACCAAGTTTCTTCAAATTATTTTGTTCCCTGAATGTAACTGTGTTCACCATCAAGATGGTAGGAAACCAACTAATTAAGTAAAACTGGTGGTTACTGGTTGATCCTCTTACGTTGGGCAGTAATATATGCTGTCTATGATGTCCAGCAAAACTAATCGATATTCTTTGCACCATATTCCTCTAGCTAATTTGAAGAAGAGGAGGCAGAGGAGATTGGATTTATACCCTGCCCTTCA
The DNA here is from genome assembly GCA_029233225.1 of Lepidodactylus listeri. NCBI lineage: Eukaryota > Metazoa > Chordata > Lepidosauria > Squamata > Gekkonidae > Lepidodactylus > Lepidodactylus listeri. The sequence continues at coordinate 40,478,704 of JARCFY010000007.1, forward strand.
CTACCTGAAGGAGTCTCAGAGTGGTTTACCTTCCTTTCCCTTCCTCTCCCCACAACAGACACCCTGTGAGGTAGGTAGGGCTGACAGAGCTCTTTCTAGAACTGCCCTTGAGAGAACAGCTCTGAAAGAACTTGTGACTGACCCAAGGTTACACCAGCATCTGCATGTGTAGGAGTGGGGAGTCAAACCTGGTTCTCCCAGATTAGAGTTCACGCTCTCAACCACTGCACCCTTGCCCTGACCTGGATAGCCCATGATAGCCTGATCTCATCATATTTTGGACGCTAAGCAGAGTTGGCTCTGGTTAGTACTTTTGATGAAAGACTACCAAGGAAGTCTAGGGTCTCTATGCAGAGGCAGGCAATGGCAACCTCCTCTGAACTTCTCTTGCCCTGAGAACCCTACTGGGTCGCCATGAATCAGCTGTGATTTGACGGCCAAAAAAATTAGCTGCCCTTAACTTGCCTGTACCTTTGGGATAAGGGTCCTGGAACAGCTTAAGAAGATTTATATTGCTGGGAAGGGGGCCTTGCAGATGTGGTCTGCCAACGAGATTGTAAGGAAATCAGCTCCCAAAGAGACTTAACAAACAAACGACAAATGTTTGGGAAATAGAGGAACTGGTATCCTTGGATAGGTTGCAGAGAATTCAACCAATCTGTGTTTATAATTACTGTCTCTTTAGTTAGCAAGAAAGAATCTACTTGTTGCCCATTTATAAATAAACAGGCTGGTATTGCTTCCTGATCCCGCAGCCAACCCCATTACCATTTATTTTCTTTTTCTTTCACTACACAGGGCTTGTTGTGCACTTAATGGACAAATTGTGTTGTTGTCCAATTGCGACATATCCCAGTACTTTTAAGAAGTAACAATAAAACAAGTCCTTGGATGGATTTGCAAAGTTTGCGCCTTGTCATTATATTTTCTATTTAAACCCTTTGAGTCTTAAAAAAAAAAGCACTGTTGTTAGTTAAAAATAGTCTTGTAAAGGGGAGAGGGAATCTGTTGTCCACATTTTGGTACTTGGTAAGTCACCAAAGATATTGTTTTTCTTGGCACCAGCCTTCAGAGGCAAAGTTGCTACTGCTAGTTAATTGTAAACCCAAATCAAATTAGCAGCTCTGGCTGCTATGCATGCGGGATCTGAAATGAACTGTAAATTGGGCACTTGGACCACCTAAACAATGTCTAGCTCCCAGGAAGAGTTCACTTTAATTGGAAGGTGAGGGAAACCACCCAACTCTATAACTATTGTAATATGTGTGGACACATAATCACAGTGTAGATCTGTCTTTGCAAAAAAAATTCTATGTATTCAGAGAAAGAAAGAAAAACAGGCAATTATACATAAGAACATAGGAGGGAAGGCAGCAAGATATAGCCCAGTCTTGTCAGATCTCATAGGCTAAGTGGGGGCAGTCCTTGGGTGGGGGACCACCAAGGAAGACTCCGCAGAGGAAGGCAATGGAAAACTACCTCTGCTTCTCACTTCTTTGAAAGCCCCCTTGCTGGGGTCACCATAAGCTGGTTGCCACTTGACAGCACTCATGTACATAAGAAATTGTCCAGGGTCAGAGTGGATTCCCTGCATCCAAAGGGAAGCCCAGGATGACCCCAAATCCCACCCGGACTCAACCAGGGCAAACCATGCATACCCAGGCAGGAAGTAAAGACACCAGAAATGCTGTCGAAGGTCCCAACAGCTGTATCAACTGTGAAGACCCAGGCCAGTCCTATAGCCACAGTCTCTGAGGCCCAACAGGCTGGGAAGGAGCTGGAGAAACCAGGTCAAAAGGACAAAGGTAGAGGAGGTATTCCAAGAAGCCTCTTTAAGCCCTAGGAAAGAGAAACCTGTTTCCTAGGGTTGCCAACCCCCAGGAGGGAGTGGGGGATCCCGCAATTTTGTGGTCTCCTGCCCACCATCGGCCAGCTGGGGGAAGCCCCATCCCAACAGCCCCAACCAAGTATGACGTTACCAATGCGATGATGTCCTGCAGAAGTGATGTCATGACACCAGGGATGTCACACGGCAATGCTCTGGTATTTTGGGCAAAACTCTATGGATTTGCCCAAAATACTGGAGCATCGCCACACAACATTCCCAGCATGATTACATCACTTCCATGTCCCTTCCATGGGATGTCACCACACTGGGATGTCGCATGTGGCAACATTGCCCCACCCTTCACTCCCAGAAAGCTCCCTCCCACCTGCCACCAGAGAGGAGGTAAGCTCTGACAACCCTCCTGTCTCTTTTTCAGATTTATCTCACTCAGCTCCCGGGACAGCCTGGGAAAAAGGAAGGTGGGTGGATTCCCCAGGAGTTCAGAGCAAAGTGGAAAAGCAGCAAGAGCCTCTAACCTCACCCTCTCCACAGCTGGGCCTCATATCAGGAAGAGCCAGGCCCATTGAAAGAAAAAATAATTAGAAGCTGGTGTCCTGGCCCTGTGTTAAGAAAGAGCCATCAGTCAGGTGTAGAGGGGGAGTGGTCCAGTGGGATGTTTTTCCCTCCATAGAGAACAATGGAGGGAATGGGGGCAACCTGTTTGGAGGCCCGTAGAATTGGACCCCCTGGTCCAATCTTCTTGAAACTTGGTGGGGATTTGGGGGAGAGGTCCCAGAAGCTACCTGGCAAGTTTGGAGCCTCTCCCTCAAACCCCCTTCCTTCCAGCTGCTTTTAAAGTTGCTGCTGAATTTCAGCAGCAATTTGGCGGTGGGCCGAATCAGATCAGAGAATCTGATTCAGCCCATGGCTGCCCTACTGCCCACTCCTGGGCTGGCGGAGCGGCGCTCCGCCTCGCTCCTGTCCCAAAGGACCCCTGTGTCACTCACTACGTGAGGTAGTGTCACCCTATGCATGTCAGCCTCCAGGTAGGACCTGAGAATTCCCCAGAATTACAGCTGCTTTCCAGACAACATAGATCAGTTCTTCTTGGGGGGAAAGATGGCTGCTTTGGAGTGTGGACTCTATGGCATTGTACCCCACTAAGGTCCTTGTCCTTCCAAGGCTCCATCCCCAAATCTCTAGGAGTTTCCCAATTTGGATCTGGCAATTCCAACCCCCCTCCCCCCCCGCCAGTGTCCAGGGAGGACCTGGCAACTGTATTTCACCTGCTACCTGAGATCTGCTAACAGTAGATACCAAGGACTTTCAAAGACTGAGCCTCAGACCTTCGGCATACAAGTGTGTGAGCCTCAGCCCTTTCCTCAATTTAGTGTGAAACTGTAACATTAGCTGAACATAAAATTTCCTGTGCAGTGTTGTCTTGGAGGAAAGGTTTTAGGATAAGCAAAGAGTTCATACTCTCAATCAACCATGGATGACCAGTTTCTGAAAGACAGAGTAGGAACACACATTCCACCCCACCGTGCATATAAAGCATTGTGTGAACATGCACACACAGAGGCTAAACTGATACTATTTGTTTTTATATACTGCTTTTCTGATTTGCACAATGTGTTTTGCATAAATAATTGAGGAAAGGGTAGACCATAAAACATATCCTCACCACTTTGACAAATCCCTGCCGCCAAATAACAACAGTCAATAACGTTTATCAAGGCCAATCTACATTATGTTACCCAAATGCCTTTTTAAACAGTTTTGTGTCATCTTCTACAAACCACCCTCAGAGATGGTGCTTTGTACACTTCCTTTGGCCAACCATGGGAGCTCTCCCCCTCCAAAGCCCTTGCTCAAGCTGAAACAGTTTCAACCCATTAGGTTTACAAACAATGATGAGCATCCATCAGTACCAGCCGTGCCAACTACTCCTCTGCTGAAACTGCTAGGCCTAAAAGAGAACCCAGGTTCTTCCCCAGGATACAGTGTTCACTATACTACTATTTTCACAGTCTCTTTGTTGTTATTACTAGGAGATTATACCCAAAAAAGGATGTGAACTTGGCTTTCTCTCATAAAATCTATCGGTCATTTATTTTCCAAAACGACAATAAATACATTTTACGGTTTAGAGATGTGTAAAGCAATAAGCACCTTCCAGATGTGGCTATGGACTGAAGGAGAGAAAACTCCTCTGTTCTGGGAGCAGAAGAAACTGTTGACGTTTCTTTGAAGTATAATCTCTGTTGTTTATTTGGCTTTTAATAGTTTCCAGAAGTCAGCTGCATATTTTTTAAGTGATGTTTCTTGCATAGTTATTATTTCCTCTAAAGTTTGCAAGGAGGTACTTGTTGTGTCCCAGACAAGTGATCTTGCAGACTGGAGCCCTCAGAGGCTGGCTTGTGTATTAACAAGGGGAGACATTAATGCACACAAAGATACTAAAGAGAGAAACTTGCCCAATCTATATATATAAAAGAAAGTCTCCTCACCATAAAATCAATGCCCAGGCCAAACCGCTGGACCTAGAAACACCAAATTCGGGGAGAGCGCTCCTACCATGGCATAGGTGCTCACTAAGAAGGGATTTTAAGAAATTCTACCCCTAAGTGGGTCAAAAGGGGGAAAATGTGTTCCACCATTGACTTCTATGTTGTAGCCTCCTTGCACCCCCCCCCCCTCCCCGATTGGTCAGCTGCAGAGCTCAGGATTCTGAGATTAAAAAAACAGTTACAGGAGACTGCAGAGAGCTAACGGCAGTTGAGGAACTCAGGAATGGCCAACAACCACCTGTGAGGTGCAGTGATGCTGCTGGCCCAGCCTCTCCAATGGCTTCTGACACACTCCCCCTCACCTCCTATACCTAACAGGCAGTTGTCTGTCAGGTGCAGTAGCAGTTGCAGGGTTCTTAAAGCCATGAGGGAGTCTGCCCCAGCAGTAATGCCTTAGTGATCCTGCTGGCCCCACCTCCACAGTGGCTTCTAATACTCCTCCCCCTCCTACACTGGACAGGCAGCTGCCTGTCTGGTGTAGAAGAGGAGGTGGGATGCTTACAGCCGCTGGGGAAGTTTGCTCAGCAGGACTGCCTTAGCCCTGCTGCTGGCCCAGCCTCACGGATGCCTTTAAACATAATCCCCCACACACACACCAGACAGGCAGGTGTCTGTCAGGTGTTGGAGCAGGGCCAGGGTACTTTAATGCTACAAGGAGGAGGCAACTTAGGAATGCAGCAAAGATTTTTGCACATAGTACTCCTGCGGATCACTGAGCTGCGCAGGCCAAGTACCAGCAAGATCACCCTGAGGTGCTCAGAACAACACAGTCTCCATATGAGCAAAACAATCCAGGAACACCAGTAGAAAGGCCATCACTTTCATGGAAGGTGGCAGGAGTTGACAACAGACAACTGCTTCTTAAATCAATAGTTCTATGTTGCCTGCTCCAGAGTGAACTCACCAAGCAGCCTGGTGATCTTAGCACCTGAGGGCAAAACCACCAATGTGGTCTACAGAGAGGTCCTTCAGTGGAGAGAGAAAAAACAGTATGTATGTCTCACTTCATTTTTTGCACTACAATCTTCTCCATTAGAATCCCTACAACAAATGTTACATTTCAAACTTCACATCATCAGTATTATAACTGGATTTAAAGAACTTAAATACCATAGTGAAGCACGGGTATCAGGCTAGTACTCTATATGCAGACTTTCTCCCAGTGTATTTGATAGGCAGAATTCCAGATGTTTGTTGCATTACCACTTTGGTTCATTTATTTGTCACATTCTTATTCCCCCCTTCCTTTCCCAAGGTTTCTCAAAATGGCAATCAGGACTCACAATAACTTCTAGCCCTGCTACCAGTCATGGGGAGGGAGTGTATGTGCAGACACCTCCTCTGTACATTTGCACTCTACAGACAACCTGATGATCACATGGAGTTGGGGGGCAGAGACAGTGCACTCATGCCTGTTCTCTCTCCCTGCATGTTTAGTCACTGCATGAAGAAGTTTGTGCGTAGAGAGCTAGTTATTACTGAAGCTGTTTCTGGACCGCCATTTTAGACTGGAGGTATGGGCCTGCAGGGTTAGCAATGTCTTCATTTTAAAAACCCATCTGAACAGAAAACTGGCATGTCAGAGAAATGGCTAACTTAAGTACGTTCCATCTGACATCTCTATGTCAAAGATATCTTTTTGTAAGGTGAAACATTCAGTCATATAGCTACCACTTGCGGTCTAAAGTCATATGGGTATGTTGCACAAAGGTGGCAGCGGAGGCCAGAGGAGGCTCTACTTATGGGGCAAAAGGGAGCAGATGCTCCAGGATAGAGCAGGGCACCTCACAAGAACACAGTAGCATCCTTATGCAAATTCAGCTTGAGTGGGGCATGGTAAGGAAAGGGGTTAAGAGAGCAGCAAGGCTTTGAGAAGGGGGGGGGGGAAGCTGGGCTTGGCCAGCATGGGTGGAGCCCCAGGGATAAAAGGGGCAATGTCAGAAGAGATGGGGTGGGAGGGTCAGGAATGTAAGTTGGCAGAGTAAAGCTGAGGAAATGCAAAGAAGGTAGAAGAATCCAAAGAAGGAGCTGGAGCCTGGGGCAAGAGAAGGCCACCAAACTGGGACAGGTGTGGTGGAAATGCTCCAAGGTAGAGGCACAGATCAGCCCCCTGAGGTTTGAAGGGAAGAAATGGGCAGGTGAAGGAAACTACACTTGTGAGGAAGCCTGTGTGGACTTTGCTGCATCCAGTAGAGAGGCAATTAAGGAACAATACTGTGACTGGTGAGTCTCTGACTATGCTGACCATGGAAGTCAGTTATGATGTCCAGCTGACCCGTGAGGCCACCACAGAGTGTTTTCCATCTTGGTGAGAACTGGGCCTTTGACTGTGTTGACATGAGCCCTCTACAAATTACATTACATGTATTGAAACTAACAGGCATAGAGGGGGAGTGGGCATGAGCCCCAGCAGCTACAGAGAAATTAGATTAAAAGAGATCAGTAATAATAAAGGATTAGAATATTTCTTTCTGAAAGAACCATTGAATCAGGATCTCTCTTAGGTGTTTTCCTAAATACTAATTAAAACCAGCATCTTTGAGAGTTCCACTGTGCAGAAGGGGCCCATTCAGAGGAGGAGGAGGGGAAGAGGAAGAAGAGTTGGATTTATACCCGCCCTTCACTCGGAGTCTCAGAGTGGCTTACAATCTCCTTCCCTTCCTTGCCCCACAACAGACACCCTGTGAGGTAGGTGGGGCTGAGAGAGCTCTGAGAGAACTGCTATTGAGAGCAGCTCTGAGAGAACTATGGCTTGCCCAAGGTCACCCAGCAGCTGTATCAAACCCAGTTTTCTAGATTAGAGTTTGCCACACTTAACCACTACACCAAACTGGCAAAGATGTCTTTTGTATACAAAAGCAGGACATGCAGATGAAGGGAAGCAAACTCACCTCTCCTATCTTGTATCACTGCATTGAACACTTTGTAGGTTGGAGCACTTGTTTTTCTATCGATCTGGTCAAATTCATCACAGCTGGCTAGGGCACAGACAAGCACACATCCTTACAGCAAACGCACACGACTGCAGGGAACATTGGAAGGGTGCCAGTAAGGACACTGTGATATGAATATGATCCCAAGCTATTCTATCCAAAACATTACCTATGTACAGTTTACAGCAGCTTTCAGTAGCCTCTGTTCCAGGCCCATAGCTACAGTGGGGCATCTTGGGGCCAGGCTACCCGACTTACTGCCCAGGGCCCCCAACTTCCCATCCAGTCAGTTTGTTTTATTTTTCTTGCATGCCACGGCTGCACCATCCCAAGCTGTCGGCCTACCCTGCCTGCTGGCGCTCTTGCCTCTCTTTCTAGCGTTGCTTTTAAAACCTTTTACTCTTTTGTTGCCCCTGACATAGCCTGGTTGTGTGTGAGTGGGTGCCCCCTGACTTATTTAAATGCCCCCCGAAGTCAAAAATCCTGGCTATGGCCCTGCTCAGTTCACTCATATCACCCCTCCTCCATTTTAATGAATTCATGTATACATGACAGAATCGTGCAAAAATACAATTGGTGCAATTGGACTATGATCTGGAAATGTTGGACTTTGACCTGGAAGGCCCAGGTTCAGACCCCCAACCCCCAGCCTGCCATGGAAACTCACTGGCTGACTTTGGACCAGTCACTGTCTTTCAGTGTAACCTAGTCCAAATATATGAGCTAGGTGGTCTTAGAATCCTTTGAGACCCAGACACCACATGGTGCCAGAAAACATTCTGCAGGCTTTACTGGGAACCAAGATAAGGAATGCTACACTAATTTGGGAAGTTTGTTTTTCAGTGTTGATATTGTAGTTCTGCTGCTGCAGTTGTCCAGATGTCATCTTCAGATCAATTCTATCCAATTTACTTTCTTGGCAGCAGGGCGGGTGGGTTAATCAGCAGCTGGTGCACAAGCTATCAGGAGGGAAGGCAGCTGTGCATTCCCATAAAAGCCATACACAGCACCCATATTTAGAGAAATGCTTGGGGGGGGGATCCCATTTGAACCAATGGACAGCATCTAAATTTTGGGTGCCATTCTTGTGATATGCTTTTCTATGCAGGCAATAGAGTCACACTGTACTAAATGTTTCACAAAGTTACTTGGATAAATTATTAAGGATTGTGGTCTATACTACTGTGTATAGCTTGCTGAAACTAGGATCCTATTGTGTAATTTTTGCACCATGTGTCATGTTAATGTTTATGCTTTGCTTTGTTAATGCTTTGGTATCTGAAGAAATGTGCAGGGAAGCGTATATCCAGAATTAAACTTTGTTGGTCTTAAAGGTGCCACTGGACTCTAACTTTGTTCTTTGCTTTGCTTCAGTTCTGGTTCTAGACTTCTGGTTGGTTTAATGGCCTGAATTCCTTTTGCATTGTCCATCAAACGTCCCATCCTGTCAATTGTATTGACTTCCTGTGTTGTAATCTGCCTTGAGCCAAGTGCAAAAGGTGGACTATGAATAATGTAAATAAATACTCCAATATTTCCAGGAGCTAAGGCTCAGTCTCAATAAATATTTGCACAGTGAAATCCGGATACAATTAATTGCATCCAATCTGGTTGACTCAGAATCTTTCTCTGGTCCATCCAATGGGACTTAGATTTTAGGATTATGTTGCCTGTTCCTAAAACCAGAGTGTCTGTGGGTATCTGACACCATGGGACAGGAATCATGGAAAACTCTGTAGAAATAAAAGGGCAGGTATGATAGTGGTTAAAAGCGTAGACTCTAATCTGAGAGAACCAGGTTTGATTCCCCATCCCTCCACATGCAACTGCTGGTGTGACCTTTGGTCAGTCATAAGTTATTTCAGAGCTGTTCTCGAAAGAGGTCTCTCAGCCCCACCTACCTCTCAGGGTGTCTGTTGTGGGGAGGGGAAGGGAAGCCACTCTGAGACTCCTTCGGGTAGTGAAGAGCAGGGTATAAATCCAATCTCTTATCTTCTTCTTCAATTCAGGATGCTAAAATGTGAGCAAGCTGTGAACATAGATGACAGAGGGAGCCATGCAATGATTTCAGTTCGGTTAGCACCCATTATCTGCACTTTGGACAGGAACTGAGGACCTGTGGAATATCTAGCCCTTGTGCTACAGAAAGCAACTCCAATTTTCCCAGGAGCTCCAGGTTCAGTGCAGCTTTGATGCCATTACTCACAGATGCCTACCTTGAACAAAGCCTCATTTACAACTACATCTTGATCTGATCACAATCATTGTGTGCTGATTGGTAAGTATGCGCCCTTACAGAGAAGCTGGAGGCAGCCCTTTGAGTTTCAGAGATAAAGAGGAGTGTTTAATTCCTTTCCAGGAGTTGAGAGGGCTTTGATGTTGTCTTCCCTAGGGGGAGTCATGCTCAGAGCAGAGCACTCAGTTAGGCCTGTTGGGGAGGATGAGTTATAGATGCAGCCTGTAGAGAAACAAGCAGAAAAGGCTTTCACAAAGGAAACTGGGATTCAAAATGGAACTTGAGAGATTTGGGTTGATAGGCCTAAGCTACAAGGAAGGCAATGGCAAACCATCTCAGTTTGTCTCATGTCTGGAACACCTTGTGGATGGGTCGCCATGAACTGGTTGAGACTCAAAGACTGCGATCATATGCACAATTAGACCATATGCACACTTAGACATAGGCATGAATGCTGGGCAGATTTAAAGGGAGCGATCAGATAACAAAATCTGGGAATCACACCACAGCCATCAGCAACCCATTTTGCTCCAACGCAGAAGCAGAGTTAAAAGACACCAGGGAAAATCCGGAAATCAACGGGTTGCAATGGATGGACTTTCCTGTGTCTGATCACACCAGTGTGCTCTCATGGCATCAGGGTGGTCTGATCAGGCCATCCCGACTCTGTGCCATTGTTTTTTCCCCCTTCACAGTATGTGTATCATCACAAACTCCATAGGGAGCCCTCAGTGCAGATGTGTGATTCATCGATCCCTCATTTAAATGCATGGGGAAAACATGGAACAAAAAAACCCAATTCACCCACAGTTGTGTCTGATCACACACTGACGGACTGTGCCCACATCTTCAAAGGGAGGTATAATCATGCAACTGCAGGTCAAATTCCTCTGGAGGAAATAGCCTCGCGCTCCCCCCCCCCATTTTTTCTGGTATGTGTGACCACAACCAAAGTGTTTTTTTTCTTCTTTTCCCATATTATAGCAAGGACTTTAACCTTCAGCCTTGCATGCAACATTCTACATGACATTGGCTAATTCTGTAGCACCGTAAGGGACAAGCTCAGTAGCATGTATCAGTCACCGAACTTCCCAGCCTCTGTATGTCTTTGCAAAGTTCCAGCAACAGGACAGAATGAGACAAGCAGACCACTGCCAGGACTTGTTGATGGTGTTGTTATCTACTTCAGAGGGAACAATGGTTCTCTTTTTCAAAAAATGATGGTATGTACTTGAGAGAGGGTTCCATTGTTTGTGCTGTTAATATTACAAGGAACCCAGCAGTACCTTTGTAAAGAATGTATACAAAAGTATCAGCATGCTGCGTTATGGAAGTGCTTTAACTTTTGATGCTCATGAATAAGAACACATGAAATGGGGCAGCCGACCCATTCCCCACACACCCCTTCAAGCATCTGTAATTGTTTGAAGGTCACCAAGAGTCTGTGAGGCATTCATCATTACAAAAATGAAATTATATCTGACATTGCAAACCACATACATTCACATTTTGAACCAGGTGGTGGCTGAGGGTAGGGTATGGTGGTTAGAGTACAGGACTTAAGCAAGCTTATAATATCCACTCTGCCAACAAACAGCCATGGGCCAGTCTAACCTGTAAGCATAAATGAAGAGGAGAGCCATGTACACACCCTGAGCTATTTGGAGACAGAAAATCAAATGTGAGGGGCCCTATATCTATATCAGTTTGTTAGCAGGTCAATGTTTTGCAGTAGGTAGATGAAGACTAGGAAGAACTGGGTTCAAATGCTCACTCTTCCATGAAGCTCACTGGTGAACATGGACCAGTCACTCTCACTCCAATTTATCTCACAATGTGGTTGTTGTGATAAAATGGGGGAAATGGATCATATACACTGCCCTGAGCTCCATGAAGGAAGGGTGGGGGCGGGAAATCAAATAACAATGGCAGACAAAGTTCATTTGATAGACTAGTATTGACCAACCTTGTCTGAAGAAGTTTGGCAATTTGTCAATGACTGTGAATCTGTGAATGAGCAAGCTTATCCAGGGAGCCTATGAGAAGCCACTGGGCTAATTCCTCTCTTTCATCTTGTTTCATATTTATTCTGGACAATACAAATGGAGAGAAGCTGCATATTTAGATCATGAGAAAAACAAACAGAAGGAAGCTTAAGGTGCTGTTCTTTAAACAATCTATAACAAGAAACACCTTTAAAACTAAGCCAAGGTGTTTTGGTCTCTCTCTGTTTTTCACCAGAACTCTAGAAATGTCAGTTGGAGAGCTTGCTGCTTCTAGATTCTTCCCTCTTTTTAAAGATTCTTACCTCTTTTTAATGATTATGCTGCTTTTGACTGCTGGGAATGTGTTGATTCTGTAGGCTTTGTGATATTCACTATTTTACAAGTCAACTACTATGGAGTTTGCATGTTTGGAAATGACACTATACATGATTCCATCTCAGATCTGAGAACCACAATGTGAGCACCCAACCTAGCATAAGAAGGTGAATTGAGAGGGGCAATTCCTGCAAAGATCCAGTGCAGCCCCTCAGTTACCAGTTGGTCATCCCTGCCATATGTGATTTAACTACAGATGTGTATTTATGTTGTTTAAATTATTTATTCTACATGGAAACGTTATGTTTGGAAACTGCTTCGAGTTTTTAGGAAAAGCTATACGGAAATATGTAAGAGTTCAGAAGCACCTTAAAGACTAACAAAATTTGTGGTAGGGTATGAGATTTTGTGAGTCACTGAAGAAGTAAGCAGTAACTCACGAAAGCTCATACCCTACCACACATTTTGTTAGTCTTTAAGGTGCTAATGGACTCCTACCATTTTCTACCGCTACAGACAGACAAACATGACTACCCATATCTATATATCTAATTCCCAAGGCGCCCCCTGTGAGTGAATATCTAAATCCACGCAGGGGAGGGGCACTTGGGGGGCAGGGAGATTTTTCTAAATCCGCACATCGGGGGCACTTGAGGGGCAGAGAGATTTTCTGGCACACTTGGTGGACTCCCCAGGTGTGCAGAAAAATCCAAAAACTTTAAAAAAAACTATACGGGGGATATTTAAATCCCCCCCAAAAGTAAAAGAGCATTCCCTGCGCATGTGCAGAGAATGCTCTGGGAACTCTGTGGCGGGCCTGGCAGTTGAGAGGCATCCAGGCCTCACTGCCAGAGCCCAGGGGGAGATTGGCAGCAGGCCTGGCAGCTGGGAGGCATCCAAGCCTCACCGCCAGAGCTCGGGAGAAGATCAGCAGTGAGCCTGGTGGCTGGGAGGCATCCGGGCCTCACCACCAGAACCCAGGGGGATGGGGGAAGATCAGCGGTGGGCCTGGCAACTGGGAGGCATCTGGGCCTCACCGCCAGAGCCCAGGAGAAAGATTGGCAGCAGGCCTGGTGGCTGGGAGGCATCTGGGCTTTGCTACCGGTGTCCGGGGGACGCTTACCTGTGGCCACTTCCTCCTCAGCCATGAGGTCTTCCCCCCCTGCAAGTATCACGGGTCCCTCAGCTTGTAGAAATATATTAGATAAATATTAGTTAGATATTGTCATAGACTCCAACCCATAGGTTGGCTAGCATTAAGTATAGGAATCGGAATTCTGTTTGGGATTGCATTGCAACTAGAAAGTGTTCTCTCTTTTTCTGAGTAGATCTTGATCTTATCATAGACCCTGCTTTTAATTTACAGTGTCTTCAACAGGCACTTTAGTTTCAACTCTGCAGTAGGTAAACCACAATAAGTAAACTCTGTTTTTATTATTTTAATAATTATTATAATTACAAATAACTATTGAACTAGCAAACTTTTTTCAACAAACAAATCATTAAAACATTTAACAAGAAATATCTGAAACAAGTTAAGTGGCTACGAAAGGACTGACATTGAAAAATGAAAATTGTTTTGAAAAGGGAAGTGAACATTTTTATAAACACACACACACACACATATATATATACACACACACCCAATCCTGTAGCATTTCATTATGATTTATAAAGTATACTGCAGGAAAATATAATTTAATGTGATTTTAAATGAAAGACTTGTTGCTGCCCTCCTCCAGAAAGCAATTGTTCCCTTCTGCTACAAAAAAAAAAGAAATACACTTGAGAGAACAATCCTAAATGCAATCCTAAATAGATTTTATACCTTTCTAAGCCCATTGACTTCAGTAGACTTATTGATGGGTATAACTCCATTCAGGACAGCACTGCAAATTTCTCATTGAGAAGAATCAATAGCTTTTACTGCCTGTAAGAACGTGTCACCAATCTAATAAGTTACCGTATTTTTCGGACCATAAGACGCACTTTTTCTCCCCCAAAAAGTGGGGAGAAAAGTGTGTGCGTCTTATGGTGCGAATCCAGGCTCCCGGGGCCGCGGCAAGCGCCGCGGCCCCAGGAGGAAGCCCCCTTCCCCCCTCCCTCCCTTCCCTGTCAAGCTCCTGGGGCCGTGGCAAGCGCCACGGCCCCAGGAGGAAGCCCCCTTCCCCCCCAATCAGGCTCCCGGGGCCGCGGCCTCTCCCTGCCTCTGTTCACGCCGCTCCGCCGAGCATGTGCGCAGTTGGGAGTCCTCCGGCCTTCCTCCCTCCCCCCGCGGGCCAGGGTGCGACGCGTGTGTGTGGCGAGGCTGGAGGTCTGAGTCGGCGGCGCGAGCTCCGCAGCCAGCTCAGCCAAGGCGGAGAAGGGAGTGCGAGCGCACCGGGCCTTCCTGCAGCGGCCTCCCCCAGAGGAGCAACGCCCCGTCACGTGGCGAGGCTGGAGGTCCGGGTCGGCGGCGCGAGCTCCGCAGCCAGCTCAGCCCAGGCGGAGCTGGGGGGAGAAGGGAGCGTGAGCGTGCCAGGCGCCACTGCGGAAGCTGCTGCTGCTGCTTGTCATCCCTCACCCAGTCTTCCACCTAGGACGGCTGCAGCCCCGTCCCTCGCTCGCTCGCGAAAGCCCCGCTGCCTCTCCTAACTGCCTCTCCGCCGCCACCTGGTAAACAAAGAGAGATGGCAGAAAACGAGGAGCCGCGAGCGCAACCCCCTGACCGCGGTGATTGTCTGCGCGAGGGAGCCGACTCACCCGGGGACGCAATCCCCTGACCGCGGCGATTGTCTGTGCGAGGGAGCCGGCTCACCCGGGGACGCGAGGCCCGGCGGGGGCTGAACAAAAGCGGCGTTTCCTCTCCACGCTCCCACCCGGCCTCCTCGCCCTTTCCCAACTGGTGGCGAAAGCTCAACCCGAGCCAGGCTCTTCCCCTGTTTCCCCCACCCTCTCCTTGCAGGCCGGAGCCCATGCCTCGGCGGCTTCCTGCTCCCTCAGGCCGGGACTCCACTCACTCGCCCACTCCTGCCCTCCTTTCCCTCGCTCGCTCTCCGCCCTGCCCTCGCCCGGCCGTGGCCTGCACAGGGCAGCCAGCCCTCCGCACACACTCCGCAGCCAGCCCTCTTCCCTCCCTTCCTCCCTCCCTCCCTTCCCTGTTAAGCTTCCCTTCCCTCCGCAGCCAGCCCCCTTCCCTCCCTCCCTCCCTTCCCTTCCCTGTCAAGTGTGTGCAATTGGGAGTTCTCCGGCCTTCCCCCCTCCCCCCGCGGGCCCAAGTGCGGCACGTGTGTGTGGCGAGGCTGGAGGTCTGGGTTGGCGGCACGAGCTCCGCAGCCAGCTCAGCCCAGGCGGAGCTGGGGGGAGAAGGGAGCGCGAGCGCGCCGGGCGCCGCTGTGGAGGCTGCTGCTACTGCTTGTCATCCCTCGCCCAGGCGCCGGCACGGCCAGGCTGCGGTTGCACGGAGCCCCCCGAGCCTCGGGCCTTCCTGCAGCGGCCTCCGCCGGAGGAGCAACGCCCCCGTCCCGGCTCCCTCACCGCCTCCGCCTCCATCAATTTTCTCTTTACAGCCTTGGCAATGGGCCCCTGGATTGGCACCTCTTTGTAAGCCCCCCTGCCCTGGCCGCGCTGCGCTCCCCCCCTTTCCTGCATGCCTCTCCATCATCCCCTTCCCACATCTCGATTGCCGGGAGCAACGGCATTCTCTGCATCCCGGTCTCCCCTGTCCCCCCTTGGCTTGCAGCGCTGCGCCCTCATCCCCAGCTCTCGGGAGCCTCCTCTGCCCCCGCCTTCGCACGCCCACCTGCCCCGCGTTGGAGGTTAGATGAGAAAGCCGCCGCCTTGGCCCAGCCTCTGGACCGCTAACTCCTGGAGTCACATCTGGAGGAGGGGTCGTTTCTGCAGGTTGCAGGACACCATTCCAGTCGTTAACCTTTGCGCGTCTTCTTAAGCAGCCAGGCCTCCCTGTGTATTGTATTGAGCCCCTCCAGATCCCCCAAGCTGCATGTGCCCCCCCCCCAAGATCTGCCTGTGTTGAAGGCTCCCCATTTCCAGGGGCTTCCTCCCTTTGCTTGACCAGTTAGCCTCTTGACCAAAGGAGACAGGATTCAGGGCACCGCTTGGTTGGCCAGGTCTTCTCTCTGGCGAACTATGATTTCCTAGCCCGACACAGGTGCTGCCTGAGGTGCCATACATCTCTGGGGTGCTGTCCCTTGTCCCTGACACCGCAATGAGCTTCTTTCGGTTCGGACAGAGTGCGAAGTTGGAACTGGTGCTGAGCGATGCGGAGAGCAGGCGCCGGGCAAAGCATAAGACAGAGGAGGGCAAGAAGGAGAAATATTTCCTGTTCTACGATGGCGAGACAGTTTCAGGGCGGGTCATCCTTACACTCAAGCACCCAAACAAGCGGCTGGAACACCAGGGCATCAAGGTGGAGTTCATTGGACAGATTGGTAAGGAAAAGCGAGGGTGTGTGGGCTCTCTGTAGCTTTTGGCTGCCGTGTTTAATGGAACCTCCATGTACAGAGGCAGTGTACCTCTCTACAATAGGGGTGCCAAACTCATTTGTTAAGACGGCTGGATCTGATATAAATGAGACCCTGTTGGGCTGGGCCATGTGTGCCATAAAATGTAATGCCAGGTAGCGGAGATATAAACTTTATAAAGGGCACAAACACAAAGATTTTTTTTAACTTAAAATAAAACCATGCTTAAAACATTAGCACTCTTGCAACTTTTTGTTTATTTAACAGTCTCTGATAACTGACACCTCTTGCTCTGAATTATTGCATCAAAATGTCTGTGCTGTTGCAGTCTTGACTATGCTGTTCAAGTGTGTATCTGTAAGCTGCAAACCTACTTTTGATTTGTTGACATTCACCACAGAAATCTTATGCTCAGTGTTCTGAGTCTAGGACCCAGGGGAAAACATGAAATGGCTGAGCAATTGAGACAATCTGGCGAGGCAAGCTATGATGCAGCAGCAGCAACAGAACTGGAAGCAGGAGATGGCCAGTTCCAGTGTGGGCCTGATAGAAGCCCTCCAAAGGGCCTCTCCCAGGGCCAGGGCCTTCTCAGTAGCAGCTCCACACAGGTGGAATGAGCTCCCGGAAGACATCAGGGCCCTGTGGGACCTTTTACAGTTCCACAGGGCCTGCAAAACGGAGCTCTTCCATGGGGCTCTTCCACCAGGCAAGCGCCGCCGCCCCGGGAAGCAGCCCCCTCCCTTCCCCCTCCCCCTTCCCGGGTCAGCATGCCACCAGCCCGGGGAGAACCCCCCTCCCTCTCCCGCTCACCTTTCCCGCCCCATTCCTCCCCCCTCACCATTCCTGAGCTGCGGGGGGGGGGGGGAAGGTAGGGAGGGAAGAGCTGGGCCTGAGTGGCATTAAGCCACTCGGGCCCAAGCAAGGGGGGGAGGGAAACACCTTGTCTTTCTGTCTTTGTCTTTCTGTCTGTCTTCCTTCCTTCTCTCTCTCCTCCCTACCTTTCTGTTCCTTCCTTCCTTTCTGTCTTTCTTTCTGTCTTCCTTCCCTCTCCCCCCCACCTACCTACCTTCCTTCCTGTTCCTTTCCTTCCTTCCTTCTCTCTCTCCCCCCTACCTACCTACCTTCCTGTTCCTTTCTTTCTTTCTGTCTTTCTTTCTTTCTCTTCCTTCCTTCTCTCTCTCCCCCTACCTACCAACCTTCCTGTTTCTTCATTCCTTCCTTCTCTCTCTCTCTCTTCCCCCTACCTACCTTCCTGTTCCTTTCTTTCTTTCTTTCTTTCTCTTTCTTTCTTTCTGTCTTTCTTTCTCTTCCTTCCTTCTCTCTCTCCCCCCACCTACCTACCTACCTACCTTCCTGTTTCTTCCTTCCTTCCTTTCTGTCTTCCTTCCTTCCTTCTCTCTCTCTCCCCCCTCCCTACCTACCTACCTACCTTCCTTCTCTCTCTCTCACCCCTACCTACCCCCCTCCCTTCCCCACTCACCTTTCCCGGGCTGCAGGGGTGGGAGGTAGGGAGGGAAGAGCTGGGCCTGAGTGGCTTTAAGCCACTTGGGCCCAAGCAAGGGGGGGAGGGAAACACCCCTTCTTTCTTTCTTTCTTTCTTTCTTTCTTTCTTTCTTTCTTTCTTTCTTTCTGTCTGTCTGTCTGTCTGTCTGTCTGTCTGTCTGTCTTCCTTCCTTTTATCTCTCTCCTCCCTCCCTGTTCCTTCCTTCCTTTCTCTTCCTTCCTTCCTTCCTTCTCTCTCTCTCCCTACCTACCTACCTACCTACCTACTTACCCTCTTTCTTTCTTTCTTTCTTTCTTTCTTTCTTTCTTCTCTCTCCCCCCCCCAACTACCTACTATTTGGTTCAGAATATTTTTTTCCCCTGTTTTCCTCCTCTAAAACTAGGTGCGTCTTATGATCAGGTGCGTCTTATGGTCCGAAAAATACGGTATTTGTAAATGAAATCACCCTATATGCAGCTGCTGCAGCTGGAAAGGATCATAATGACTTTTAAACACATTCAAATGTAATTATAAATAACTTGATGGATTTTAATGCTCAGGTGTGCTACTGTTTTTAGATCGAGGTGCTAACTTTTAAGCAACTTGAGACAGTTGGGCAGAAACAAGGACCGAAGGATAGGCTCTTCAAACTAACAGTTCTTCAGTTTTCACAAGTAACTCTTTCGGAAGTCAAACTTAACAGCAGCAATGATGCTGTAGTCTCATGCTCCCTTCCCAGCATCCCTGGTGCCTCTACACCCAATGCATCTTCATCCAAGATTTTAGTTTTTACAGTCTTAACAGCTGCTATACATCATTATTACCACCCACTTGCTTTCTATTATTCTTTTCATCATATTCTCTGCACTGTGATTCATGGTTTGGAGAGACTTTGCCCTCATTGACACTCACTGCTCTGCTTTTGCTGCTTCTTATCTTCCCTGCAATATGTCTTTGCCTTCTACTTCAACTGCCCTGGACATATGGGCATCAGAAACCCATCATGAATGGATTGAATCGCCCTCGTCAACTGTTTACAAGATGATCCACCAGACCATCAAAAACATTTTCCTTAACCCTTTTCAAAACTGACAGCAGGCTTACCAATTGCAGTTTGCATACTGTACATTCCTTGTAAACTAGCAGAGCAAGAGAGTGCCTTTAGCATTCCCCCCGCCCAATAAAAATCATCACACAGTGCCCAACTAAGCATTTGTGTTGCCACAGGAGATGGAGACTGACTGCTTACTTTGATGAATAATTTGCAGTTGTTGAATCCCAGGAACTCAGTTAATGTAAAGCAGAGTTTTGCATATCAAATACAGTAACCTCCCCCCTACACACCCACACACACACATATGTGCCCCATTTTCCATGCAGTAATGTAGGCCTTCCATTGGATTAGGCTACAAATATTATTGATGACACTGGAACAAAATCTGCTAAATTCTGACTTAGTTTAATTGATTTATGAATTCTATTGTACTTTTATGTCACACATGCCACAGGAGAACTGCATCCATCACATAGATGATAGGACATGACAGCCATTGTACAGAAGATTTTTTTTAAAGCACACAAAAGACTTCTGGGGTATACAAATGATGGATAATCTAGTAGAGAAACATCGGTTCTTAGGGTCAAATGCAAGGCCAAGCCATTTTCCTTGCACTTTTAAGAGCAAAACTATTCAAATGATGCTCCTTGAGCAGTTACTTTAGGTAGCTATTCAAAATCAGCACTGGTGTTCATATGTTTTCCATCAAGGAAGTCTGTGGTTACCTTCCTTATTCTGCTGGACTGGAAAAACATAGCTAATATGGTGTGATCTGGAGAAAGCTTTGATGCAAGAGCTTTACAAATAAACCTCCAGATGCCATATGGTTTACATCCATCTCTCAATTTATTTCCTATAAATGTCTATTGAATATTCCATTGAACGAACACATGTGAAACTGGAGCTGGAAAAAGAAAGCGAGGTACAGAAATGCTTTGTGGCAGCATGCGATTATCATATTTCTTTCCCAATATTGCTACCAGCCTGAAACACACGGTCAATTAGTCAAATGCCAGAGCTCTTGAGAGTTGGCAAGGAAAATAAAGAAATAACATTTTAAACCTTAAAAAACAAACATTCCCTCATTCACGTGTTGTAACGTAACTCGCCCAACCAGGGCTGACCCCCCCCCTTTTTTTCTTCTGTAATGCTGTCTTGAATGTTCCATTTCTGCTATTAGAAAATTAAAGTTCATTGATGGTGAGCTGAGTGCCATTAAAGCATCATCAAGAAAAAACAAATACTAGAATGGGAGAGGCTCATAGGTATATTTTTCGCTTGAGTGACTGGTAGCTTATATCATCATTCCTTGCCTTTCTTTAGTTTCACATCTTCCAACCAACTGTAAACATATCAGTAGGAATGCGTCAATGGTCTTTTCTTCTCAGAAACTGAGCTTTCCAAATATCCTTTCCTTTACATGTGGGCCTTCTGAAGCACCATCAAAAAACTTGATGCCATGTCAAAGACTTTTTTGATATTTCCCCAATATATGTGATTTTTTAATTTCCCCTGCTTGACCCTTAATACTTCAGGCAGAAGCAGATGCTGTGTGCACCCAAGATGAAAGTAAAGGGATTGTGGT
The DNA here is from genome assembly GCA_029233225.1 of Lepidodactylus listeri. NCBI lineage: Eukaryota > Metazoa > Chordata > Lepidosauria > Squamata > Gekkonidae > Lepidodactylus > Lepidodactylus listeri. Next base: position 40,499,180 of record JARCFY010000007.1, read on the forward strand.
GGAAAGTGCCATCAATTTGCAGCCAACTTACAGTGACTCCATGGGGTTTTCAAGGCAAGAGCTGCTCAGAAGTGGTTTGCCATTGCCTGCTTCTGCACAGTGACCCTGGCATTTCCTGGCGGTCTCCCATCCAAGTACTAACCAGGGCCAATCCTTGGTTGGCTTCCAAGAGATGAGCTAGCCTGGGCCATCTAGGTCAGGGCAAGTAAAGGAAGATCGAGGGACAAAACTATCAAGTTGTCATGTCAGAAAAAAGCTTTAGGGATGTTGAAAGTTTTTTGTTGGGTAATGTGATGCTTGTTCATCCTTTTGCTGTCATCAGCTTCCTTGTAGAATTCTGTTTTCTGGGAGCTGCTAGTCACAGCCCCACTCTCTTTTGTGGTTGATGCTCCTTGATTCTTTCTATGACTTTGGAAATAGCTCCCTCATTCCAGTTTCTAGATTTGTACCTTTAAATCCTAATCCCTGACCTCTCAAAGGACCACCCTAGTTCCTACTTACCACTCATCCCCCAAAGTGCTTTATTATACCACAACCAATCCTGCTCTGAAACCCACAATGCTTTTTAAAAAATGTGAAGTACATGACAGTCTCGCAGCTGAAATTCACCAATTGAAATTGAAATATACCAGTTGAAATACACCAGTATGGATGGAGAGACTTGGCACAGCTGAGAGCAGAAGGCTTAACCAGACTAACAGATGATGTAGGCCCAATTTGCATTTGCTATGTAAAGCTGTTCTGTGCTGCTGTGGCGCCGGCTTCCAATTTGGCTCAGTATAAAGCTCTCCTCTGTCTGCATCAGGATACAAGTTGTTTAAGGAGAGCATGCAAGAGAGGGGGTGGACATGCTTCCAAAAAACCCCCCCCAAAATATGAACGCAGAAAAATGTTCCCTGGCTGCTTTTAAATGCAGACGACTGGATTTTCAGCTAACTTGTTTCTTTTGTGACAATTTGCGTATCTCCTTAGAAAAGATGGGGGTGGGAATTCAGCTCCAGCTGTCAGCTTTTTGCTCAGAGTGGCTCACAGATGGGAAGGAGCAATTGTAGCACCTTAAAACCAAATCCAGATAAGACAATGAGACACCGGAGTGACCTCAGAGTGACCACTAAATGACAATAAAATGACGCAAACAGACGATGCTGAGATGAAACAATAGGAGAGTAGATGGGGCATGAGTTGCAGATAGAAATTTGTGAGATGTGAGATTATTAGCACAACGGTGGGAAATCCTAATGCAGATTGGACCATAGTAGAAGCAAAAGACCTGAAACCAGTGGACTTTTTTTCAAATGTAAATTGCACATTATGATTCTAGCCATAAAATGCCACCATTTTGTATAATGCTGAACATACCACATCACTTGGCTACAGGGAAGGTTAGAACCCTGCCCACTGTAATATAGATCAAAAATTAAAATTTAATGGACAAAGAACTCACCCCTCAATTGTTTCAGAAGAATGAGCCTTTCCTTTGAATGAAGAGCTCTAGCCTAATTCCCCCAAACAAGAGTAATAGACCTTAAGGTCAGAATAAACCACGGTAATTACATCTGACATTTGGCAAAATAAATGGCAAAGAATTTTTCCCAGTAATGAATGTGTTAAAGCAAATAAGTCATAGTGGATAACCTGTGGTATTGGCCCTTTATGCAGAACCAAAATTAACCTCCAGCTGTTTGGCCCAAAGCCATGTAGGCAAATGACATCTTTGGAAAAATGATCTTTCTGTTTTCCATCTTTTAACAGTTGGCTTCAATAAAATGATTTGTCTGAACTAAAAAATGTGGTGGGACAAAGATCCAAATGGTGTGCCTTTTCAGTAAGTTGGGAGTCAATTTTTAAGTTGCTACTCAGAAGAAGAAAAAACACTTTATAAGAGAAATAAAATGTATAGGACTGCTGAGTAAATGACATGCCATCTTGGATTTGCAAGTGAAGATTGGTAAAAGGGAGGAAAGCAATACTATATGGAAAAAATAGATATGCATCTGATCCAGTGATCCTTTTCAATGTAACAAAGATGCTACATGCATGAAAGAGTTAATCCTAATTGAACTGAGGACTTCAGTCTCATCGTTGGTGTTCTTCACTACCTTAATGTAGCACCAGCTCTCAACTGCTGATGGATTAAAATAAGGATCCCCAAGTAATGTTGCCATTGCAGTGTCCTACCCAGTGGTGGACCTACATTTTTGGGACACTGAAGCTTGAACTGTTATGGGGGCAACTTCTCAACCATTGGCTTATGCTTCTGTCACTAAAATAGCCTTATTTTAATAACAAACACTTTAAAAAACTACATCAATTTTGCTGAAAAATTCACTCATTGGGGGGGAAAAGTTGCTTCAGGGCCCCTCCAGGATTAGGGGCTGATAAGTATTGGAGTCGGGAGTCCATGGAATAGTGAAACAGCCAGATCTTTATTGCTGGTCCGGATGAAGCATACAACCCAGGGCTCGAAGCCCTCCTTTTATGCTGGTCAGGGACAATCCCCTGACCTCACCCAACTGGCCTGATAGGCTATTAGTTCATAGGTTCCTTGGGAGAAACCTAGGTACATGATTGGTGGCTGGCTTGAATCCACCTGGCCTTTGTTCTACCTGGCTGAAGCTCAGGTAGTTTCTTGGCCATGTGCTCTGGCCACATGGCGGTCGCCATTATGGGAGCACATGGCGACCGCATGGTCAATACATAACAGGGGCCCTTAAGCTTAAGGCTTTGATCATATGTACAATTAGACCCGACACAGGTGCAAATGCTGGGTGGATATAAAGGGTGCGATCAGACAACATCTGGGAAGCACCCCGCAGCCATCGGCAACCGGTTCTGCTCCACCGCAGAAGCGGAATTAAAAGACACCAGGGAAAATCCAGTAGTAAATGGGTTGTGATGGGCCACAGACAGACTTTCCTGTGTCTGATCACGCCAGCGTGCTCTCATGGCACTGAAATGGTCTGATCAGGCCATCCTGACTCTATATCGTTGTTTTTCCCCCTTGGCAGTATGCGCATCATCACAGACTCCATAGAGAGCCCTCAGTGCAGAGGTGTGATTCATCGATCTCTTGTTTAAGTGCAGTGGGGAAAAGCAGCACAAAAAATCCTGACTCATCCACAGTTGTATCTGATCACACACTGAGGGACTGCGCCCACAGCTTCAAAGGGAGGTGTGATCCTGCAACTGCGGGTCACATTCCTCCAGAGGAAATAGCCTCACTCCCCCCTTTTTTTTCTGATGCATGTGACCACAATCCAAGCCTCATTAGTTTCATAGCATATCCACCCCTGGTCCTACCACCTTTAGAATGGTGTCTTGCAAGCCAGTTGAGTTTTCAGACTACCAGGTGTATATATCAGGTTTATACACGGTTAGCGTTCTGGACCTCACCTTCTGATCATACAGCTATGTAAAGGCATAGGCTGTGATAGCGCAGTGGTAAGGGGAAAGTGTTCCCCTTTTTAACTGTAGACCTATAATGCATTCTCCCTTTGCTGCTATAGTATTATTATGCTTTTGTAAAAAAAAATTGAAAATATTGAATATATACCCACTTGTTTTCCAGACATCCCAGAGCCCAAGGCACTGTTATTAGTGATTCTTCTTGTGATTGTATGTAGGGCACCAACATATATTTAGAGGCACATACTTCAACCATGTCATGTTTCTCCTAATTTAGAGGTTAAATATTGCACTTGAAAACAGTTCTTGAGCCCACAAGTCCTGGAGTTGATTTCTACCTTAGGTTTAGCCTTGCAGCCATCATGTCCCTTAAGCTCTACAGGTCCTCCTAAAATCACCCACATCTGCCACCATCCCCCAATCCTTCCATTCTGCCACCCACCTCCCAATCAAATTGTCAGTGGGCTTTCACATGCTGAGCTCCCATACCTAGGGATCCAGTTGTTAATTGGCACCAAGGTTACCCGAGGAAGAGTTAGCAAGATGTGGAGAGAATCGATACTGTGGCCAGCCATTACACAGCACAGCTGCCCTCAGCACGTGTTAGTTTAACCACATTCCAGAGCACATTCCCTGCCTTGAACAGGAACACATTGAAGCCGGTGAATCTCTTTCGGCAGAGAGAAGAGAGAGATCACCATCTGCCCTGTGAAAAATGTACCACTGGAGAAGACAGACTCAAGATTATGGCCTAGCATATGGTTACATTTTTCTTTTCATCCGTTCTGGAACTCCAGACTGAAAAGTACCACCTTAGCAGCCTAAACATTTGAACGCTTTCGTCCCCAAATAGGAACGGCTGTAATGATACTCATGTAAAATAGCAGATGTTATTAAATAGAAAGTAAATCCCCATGGGGGGGATGCACTAAAATATTGTAACAGGATTCTTTTCTCTGTGCATCACCTTTTTTTTGTTTCACCAAAGTCTGTGGTGGAAAGTCCTGTAACTCTCATAGCAAACTTTGATGTCTCAAACAGGAACACTGTTCAGCACCATTGTCTTGAAGGAATATAAGCTTGTTTATTCTCAACCTTCAAAGATGTTTCAAGACACTCCACAAAGATTTACCCAAATGTGTGTACGTGTGTGTAAAAGAGGAAAGGGCAAAACATAGTGAGCTGGAAAACATACTATTTACCTGAGATGCATGACTGAATGAAACTTCCTGCTAAAGGGGTTCAGATTTATTGGCAGCCATATTGCTTTGTCATCTGGGTATTGCAACAGAAAGCCGTCCAAATGGAGCTCCAGCCTTGAGTAGTTTTGTGGTCATAGCCTCGGTGGTTCCTGGTCACCAACTGCTGATTGTTTGGTTTGCTACTGGAATAGTCTTTCTAGACAGACTGTGTGACAGACAAAGCAATGAAGTCAGTGGAATAGAGTTGGCTCAAACCCAGCTTTCTTGGTTTAACAATGTGGTGGATCCGGCTGTGCCTCTAACATTTTTATTGCCTTTCTCTTTTTTTGCAAATTTTAATGTTTAGGCATGTTTTCATTCTATATTAAAGGCAACTAAGTAATGGTTGTACCTGCTAAAGAAATGCTATTTTGTTCGAATAATGTACTGCTCAGCCAGTTATTTATATACAGCTGGTTAATTAAACCACTGTAGGTGTTCTTACAAGTTCAAGGCAATTTGGCACATTGCTATACAAGGTAGTAATTCTCAAAGCATAATTCCGTGGGGCCAATGCACTCACTTGCTAGTCTAAATGTGCATCAAAGAAGGCCTTAAACTCACCAAGTCACAGGCAGAGACACTGAGAATGAACCATAAGATGGATCAAGACCATTGTTGATATGTGTAAGATTCTATTTCTGGAAAAAGAAAGCCTTCTAGACAGGGGTCCTTTCGTAAAAAAAGAGGTGCAGGAGCTCATTAGCATAACTTATTTGCATATGCCACACCCCCTGACATCACCGGAAGTGATGACGTCATCGGCAGTGTGTCAGAAGGCAAGAAGGGAGGGAGGGGGAAGGAAGGAAAGACTGGATCTGCTGCTGTCTTCACTTGGCTCTCAAAGCATCGGCCTGGCAGGAAGGTGTGGGGGGGAATTCTGCCAGCCAGGTGGGGGGGGGGGGGCACTTGCTTTGCATTCTGCAACTGAGAACCAAGAAATTGGTTTGATCTGCCAGGGGTGGAATGACAAGGCTCCCTCTCTTCTGCTCCATGCATTAAAAAGAGGCCCCAATTCATCAGCAGATTTAAAACAACAGGTTTTTGTCTGGTTTATTTCTTTGCTGCTTTCCCACTCAAACCCTTGCCTGTTTGAAATACCAGCACTTACAAAATCCAGGAAGAAAAGCCAGGCCTGCCTTCTATTAGGACCCACCAAAATGACACCAACCACGTGCCAGCTTTCAGGATCCCCAGAACTCTTTGTCAGGCTGGTAGCAGGCCAGAAGGCCAAGAGAGCAAGTTTGCAGCGGTGCTGTGTTCTAAATCTGCGTCCCTGCTCAGCCTTCCACAGAACCAGTGTTCCCTCTAAGCTGTGTTAGTGTGAGCTAGTTCACTAGGGCTGCCAAGTCCAGCTTGGGAAATATCTGGGGACTTTGGGGGTGGAGCCAGGAGAAAGGAAGTGACATCATTTTGTGAAGTCACATCCTGTGATGTTGCTTCCACATGCTTCCACATGAACTCATGAAGTTTCCTAATACTGAATCAGGCCATTGGTCCATCAAGGTCAGTACTGACTACTCAGACTGGTAGTGGCTCTCCAGGGTCTCAGGCTGAGATCTTTAATATCACCTATTACCTGATCCTTTTTTAGCTGAAGAGGCTGATACCTCCTGCATGTCAAGCAGATGCTCTATCACTGAGCAACGGCCCTACTGAATCCTTCCTCATCTCGGCAGAATATGAAGCACTAAGTGCTACACAAGTGCTTAATATGATTTTCATATCATAAGAACAGGAGAGAAGCCACAGTGGATTGGGCCAACAGCCTATCCAGTCCAACACTCTGTGTCACACAGTGGCCAAAAATACCAGGTGCCCTCAGGAGGTCCAGCAGCGGGGCCAGAACTCCAGAAGCCCTCCCACTGTTGCCCCCCAAGCACCAAGAATGCAGAGCATCACTGCCCCAGACAAAGGGTTCCATTTAGACCTTGTGGCTAATAATAGCCACTGACAGACCTCTGCTGGATGGGGACAGAGAGAGACAGACAGACAGACAGACAGACAGAAAAAAGAAAAAAGGAGAGAGAGAGAAGGAAAAGAGCTGGCACAGGCACTTACTTCCATTTAGACCTTGTGGCTAATAATAGCCACTGATAGACCTCTGCTGGATGGGGACAGAGAGAGAGAGAGAGAGAGAGAAAAGAAAGAAAGGGGGAGGGGGAGAGAGAGAGAAGGAAAAGAGCTGGCAGATGGACTTACCCCAGGCCCAGCAGCAGCAACCTTTCAATCTTACACCAGCTGCATGCAAAAGCAGGCCCTTCAGTAAGAGCTTAGTCCCTCATTAATCTCTGGGCGGGGCTCTCTTGCTAACTCTTAAAGGGGAAATGTCTGGTGAGGCTTTTCACTGCAGGCTCTTCAGACATTTCCCTTTAAGAGGCCTGGAAGGGAGAGGGCCCGGCAGGCTCCGACGTTCCCCTCCTGTTGGCAGCCATTGCCTCCCCTGGTGGCCAGTTTTGAAAAAGCGGGGGGGAAGCATGAAAAATCGGTGTTTCCCCCGCCCTACCGGAGGACTTGGCAGCCCTATAGTTCACAGTCTTTTAGCCTCTGTCTCACACATTTTTGTTTTCGCTTAGGAAGGATGGCTCAGGAGCAAACTAATTTGTGCAGTAGCCAAACCGCTGGCTCGCAACTTTAATTCCAGTAGCTCACAAAGTTGAAATTTTGCTCACAAGACTCTGCACCTTAGAGGGAGCATTGCCCCAATGTCCTTATATGGCAAGGTGAGAGACACCTTTTCCTCCAGATGAAGAGTGCTGGAGAACTCATGGCCTTGCTGCACAGAGCTCTGGGTCATTCAGGTTGGTCCTGAGAGAAGGTTGCTGCTGGATTTCGCTTTGGGCCAGCCAGGCTTCCTGCAGCCCCTCAGTGCTTGCAGAGCCAACCCCCCCATCACATACACAGATGACCCCTTCAGCGAGGGACAGCGGAAGAGTTCCTCGGCCTTGTTGGATGCACCTGCAAATGGGGGCAGCTTTTAAAACCTGCCATGGGTCAAACCGACAATTTCTGTCCTCTGGGGTCAGCCCCAGCGATAGGCTTATTAAGATTTAAAAATCAGACGGTATCTCTCCCCCCCCCCCCCGGAAGCTTTATCCAGAGGCAGACAGGGTCAAGGCATTTACCCGGGAGGAAGCGCCCTGGAAATCAGTGGGTCTGACTTCTTGCCTGGGTAAACGTGCGTCTCTGGGATGACAGCCGCACGGGTTTGGTTGTTTGCTTTTCACGATCTTTCTTTTCTTTCTCCCCCCCTCACCTGCAGGGAGCAAGGGGGTGGGCTGGGTGTGTGCGTGGGGGTGCCTCTGTAGGGCAGACAACTGCTGGGTCGGGGCAGACCCTGTAATTATCGGCGAGCCCCCCTCCTCCCGCCCCCCCCCTTCGGTGCGCCTTTGGCTTCCCTGGAGTGATTTCGAACTGGGCAGATGAGCGCTGAAAAGGCTCGAAGGAGGCGCAGGCAGGGAACGAGGTATGCATGAGAAGCCCGGGAGCCAGCCAGCGAGGGAGGGAGGGAGGGAGAGAGATCCTCCTCCTCCACCACCGCCGCCTCCTTCTCCTACCTGGAGCTGCAGATCACAAGATACGCGGCGCTACCTGGGCCAGCCAGAGAGAGCCAGCGGCTCAGCCCCCTGACAGCGTCCGGCAGTGCCGCGCTCGGCTCCGGAGGAGAGCCTGCCCGGCTGCCCGCGACCGCCACGCCCCGCGCAGGAGCCATGCCTGCTGCACCCCTTGTCTGACGCATGCGGCGGCCCAGGCGGCCCCGTCGCTCCTTCCCCCCACCCCCCCGAGGCAGCCCCGGACGCGCCGTACCCGCCAGCCCAGCTCAGGCGCAGCCAGCCAGCCAGCGAGGCGGAGCTCCACACGCCTCTGTCCTCGCAGAAGCCGTGCGGGCGGGCAGATCAGGCCCTGCGCGGGAGGGGAGAGGGACGGAGGGAGCGGAGCGAGCGGCAGCAGCAGAGCCCCGCCTGGACTGCTCCAAACGCCCTCGCTGGCCCCGCCCCCCGCCCTCCTCTCTCCCGGAGCTCCGCTCCGGCGCACCCCAGCCCCAACGGAGCCTGCTTCTAGATATAGAATATTCTGTTCCCCATTATCTGGAAGTGAGCCAAAGTATCTGGAAGTGAGACAAAGTCACCAGGTCCCATTTTATTATATCACATTGCCAGGGTGGGATTAGCTGGTCAGGTACCTGCACTGGGATGTACACTATAATCATTAAGTCCTTTGTTGTATAATGGATGGTGTTGGATGGACCAAGGAGACTTGGTTCAAATCTCTAACCTGTCATGGAATTTAATGGGTAAAATTTGGCAGCCTCTCACCTTTCAGAATTTATGTGAAGATAAAATGGAGTTGCAAAGGGTGGAAAAACTTTTGGAAGGAAATTATTTGAAGAGGAAAATAAGGGTAGGATGGTGGTAAAACCCAGATTATATTGTCAGTAAGCAATTAAGTATGATGGTGCTATTGTTCCTGGTAGATCAGTGCATTTGAAAACTGCCATCCATGAGGTGGGAACTTCGTGGACAAAGGGAAAAGCGATCAAAATGGGTAGCCATGTTTGTCTGTAGCAGTAGAAAAGAGCAAGAGTCCAGTAGCACCTTAAAGACTAACAAAATGTGTGGCAGGGTATGAGCTTTTGTGGGTCAGTCTCTGCTCACTTCTTCAGATACAGCTAGAAAGCAGACAATGTTGATTTCTTTCAGTCATGTCCCATTGGGTTCTTTGTGCTGTATCAGCATAGATTTGATGGTTGGGGAAATGATGCTGCCATAGTCTACTGGGACTATGTCATACTCTTTGCCAGGTTCCTTGTTTGACAAAGTATTCACTTTCTCTACTGGATGTTGGCCTCCTAGGATGGAGTAAGTTTCTGTTAGTTTACTATCCATCCTGCTGCCCAACAGTTTCCATATTGGAGGGAGCAGAAGTTATTTTGGATTTGGTGTTGAGTCTTCTCAGGCTTTTGGTCTTGGGGACTTCACTATTCGTGCTGAGACTTTATGGCTGCCATGGCTATAATGGTGTGTTCTGTGCCCTGCACACATAGCAAGACATGGGTCAGCTTGGATTCTTGGTCTGGACAGGATGAAGATGATGTGAAAGTAAGACAGATGTCAACAGTGCCTTGTCATTACCTTTTAGGGTTTAGGCTATTGGTGGTTCCTAACCTCTGTAGGGCTGCAAAGCCAATTAAGTTGGCTTGCCCATGATGTGTGATAGATTCAAATGTTTTTCAGAGGAGGCTAGTGCTCCTGTTGCTGCCCAAGTTATGAAACATGGAAATGGTTTGGACCCCTGACATGACCATTCTTAAGCATCCTCTTCCTCTGACAAGAACCAGACTAGTATCCTTTTTAAAGAGAGAACTTTTAGTGATGGCCAAGATGGATGAAACTATTAGCCATGGTATCCTTCCAGATGGTCTGCATTGCAAGTGTGGTACAGTCCTTTGTCAGTTATTCCATTATTTGGCAGCAAAACTTCAGAAGGTGCTCCTGGGGCACTGCTGTTTGACTCTGTCATTTAAGCTATGGGCTCTGTGCTATTTAACATGAAACTGCTGAAAGAATTTACTTGGGATTGGAAACCATAAATATGCTAGTGACTTGCTTCTCCTTTTCATCTAACTGAGATGTAGCTATGGATGTATCAGCAGTTGTTTGGAGTTAGCAATGTACTGGATAATGAAAGTGTACAAAGCTCAAGCTGAAAATCCGTTCAGCATAGACAGAGGAAATGTTGGCTAAACCATGAAAGTAGAACCCAACTTATTTGGAGTACAGTTGCATCAGCTTTGGAGCTTTGTAGATGCTTTTAGATCCAGCTTTGCTAATGGATACAAATGACATTTGTAGCTTGTACTGCCTCTTAGCCATTTTGGTTGCTCCACCATGTGTAACTTTTATTGGAAGAAAACTACCTGATTACAGCTATTTATGCTTTACTAACATCCAGGCTGGAATATGTTGACTGTAGGGCTTTTTAAAATAGTGGTCAGAAACTTCAGCTGATGCCAAATGTGGTCACCAGGTTGATGCTCTTGCTGACCACTGTAAAGATATTGCCTGATGTTAAGAAATCTTCATTAGCTTCCAAATCTCCATTGTTTCCAGGATCAATTCAATGTGTTCAGTGTTAACCTTACAGATCTAGATGATGCTATTTTTGTATATTCTATTATTGGAAGGGGGCCCACAAGGCTGAGACCCCCTCCTCCAGCTGAGACCCCCTTGGTTAGTGGGGTCTCCATCTTATTTTGGACTTAGTTGTTCTAGAGCCTAAGTGCCAGGGGACCTGAAACTGATTAAGTGCAATCTCTCCCAGCTCATGATTCTCAATAACAATAAGACTTCACATCATTCTCAAGAACAAAAGACTTTTCAACACTGAAATATCCTAGCACAGCCCCAGAGGTGTCTTCCCAGCCCAAGGAAGTTGCTATTTCATTAGCCAACACCTCGTTCATCTTTTCCTTTTTTCAACTCAATCAAGAAGGGCACTCAAGTCCATCCTGTCTCAGGAGTTGTTGTGACTTACCCAAACTTTTGTGTCAATGCAGATCTGGCTCACTTCAACTTAATTAAAGTATGTTAATCATGTTGCCTCATCCAGGCTGTTTATGCCCATGCAGATTTGGCTCACAATAGCCTGATCAGGGTATTTTCCCCATTTTTTCCCACAAAAGTTTGTTGGCAGTTAACTTTAAGCCAGCCAGTGAGATTCAAACTATTTATCTTGGACCAATAATGTTCCTGGGAAAGTGGGTTCCCATGTCCAGCTATGGGGCTCTTCCACATAAAAAGACCTTTCCAAGTCAGTGAAAAGTGTGCCAGGTTTACCCACTACTGCAACTGTGTTGCAGGCTCCCCCATTTTTTCCCTCACTCTGCTCCTTGGACCTCTCCAAATAGGGTTGCCAGACCCCCAGTCCGGCCAAGGGATCCCCCAATCTTTAGGGTCCAATTTGCTGCCAGCCTGGTAGCCGGTGGGGGACATCTCACCCCCAAAGAGGCCTGTCACGCGTCAACATGGTCAGTGTGATGATGTCACATAGAAGTGACATCATAACACCAGGAATACCGTGCATCAATGCTCTAGCATTTTGGCCAAAAACACTAGAGCATCGATGCATGATGTCCCCAGCATGATATCACTTCCATGTGGTGTCATCATGCTGATGACATTGCACATAGCAATATCACCCTATCCCCCACACTCCCAAATGGCTGCCTTCCCCCCCCCTTGCCACCAGGACAATCAGACATGGCAACCCCATCTCCAAACCTCAGTCCCAGGATTTTATGTCGTATGTCCCTTCCCTAAAAACTTCCCAGTTTCCTCCCTCCTACCTTTTATAAGTGTACCCTCTTGTTGGTGCGTGTGTGGTTTCTTGGTGTAGGTTCTTTACATTTTTACTTGTTTTATTTTGTATTCAATAAAATTGTCTGTGTTTACAGTCACTCTTTCACTGTCTTCAGAATTTTATTGTAGGGTACCCCTACCAAGATTCTCCATGGTATACACAGACCAAGGTCCTGCAAGGACCCAAAGAGTGATTAACACATGGAATTCCCTGCCACAGGAGGAGGTGGCAGCTACAAGCATGGATGGCTTCAAGAGGGAATTGGATAAGCATGTGGAGCTGAGGTCCATCAGTGGCTATTAGCCACAAGGTATAGATAAGATCCCTCAGTCTGAGGCAAGTGATGCTCCATATTCTTGGTGCTTGGGGGAGGGGGCAACAGTGGGAGGGCTTCTAGTGCCCTGGCCCCACTGGTGGACCTCCTGGTGCACCTGATATTTTTGGCCACTGTGTGACAGACTGTTGGACTGGATGGGCCATTGGCCTGATCCAACATTGGCTTCTCCTATGTTCTATGTTCTTATTATTGCTTTCTGGAATCTTGGGTTAACCCCCCCCCCCCATACTAGTTCCCCTTTACCCTATCTAAAAGCTCCTATAGCCTTTCCCCTTTTCCTGCTTTCTTGTCATCTTCCCACCCACCCATCAGCCAACCTACCTTTATATCCCCCTGTTTTTAGCTTTCCAGCTATCCCAGGCAGCCTCTACTTGGGAACACTGTGGCCAGCTTGTGCAGTGCCAGCCCAAAGGTGGGCCGCTCCTTCCTTCACTTACCATATTATAAACTATAGAAACTGATTTGCCATAGAAAATCTAAATGTCTCATGTTGGTGAGTTTCATCTACGAGACAAAACCATCTGCTGACAAATACTTCCAAATTGTAATTTCCTATTCTGCGAGTCTGAGTACTGAGTTCCTACTTTAATTTAGCCTCTTTTGTACAAGGTAAGCAATTTGTTTTATCTTGGTAATAGCACTTGTCACAAGCTTCCTTCCCCTGGGTGATGACATACTCCTCTGACATCGCCAACAATGTATGCAAGGTTACCTGACCACAATTTAGCAGAGAAATGGATGAAAAATGCTTTCATTTAGCTGATTAACATTTAATTAACACTGTTAATTAACATAGATTTTGCCTTTTTCATCTGAAGTGTAACACTTAACATTGACCTTAACTTTTAAAATCAAAGCTAGGTGTGAGGAAAGCGGAGAGAAAGCTATGATTGATATTATGCATTATAATCTAGCTGGATGTGATGTGCACTGAAGTTATGAAGTAATGTGCATTGTACCATATAAAACTCTAATGATAGTTAATGTTGGTTAATTAAGATGAACACAGAATAGTATTACTCAGTCTCATATGGGTATTAGTGGCTAACAAAATATTATTTTAGTTAAAACCACACATACTGAATCATTTCGGATTCCTTCAGAAATGAATCATGAATTGAATTACATTATAAATTATAAAACCATATGATAGTCACGGATCCCAGCACAGCAAATGTAAAAACAGGCATTTATATAACAGGATGAGTGTTTATGATGTGAGAATTAACAAAATGAGTCGGGACTCACAACGGACACTTTATTATTACTAACAAGGCAACACCCACTCAACAGTGTGTGAAATACTCAACAACTTGGGGCAGTTTCATTCTCATTTTTTTAAATTTTTTAAATTTCCCATCCACTACTAAATATACATAACAGCTTGAGCTGTCCTTTTGGGTAGGCATGTTGATATCTTTGTGGCAAATATGCTTATCAGGTATATGAATTGAGTAACTTGTTCAATTGCCATCGTCTACTGACAAGCTGAGCCTCAGATAAGTTTGTCTCACTCACTCGCCATGTTCACTACCCAACTTGATCACCAAATCAGGCAGCTTCATGGCTGTACAGTAGATACAGTAGATGTTTTGTGTCTGTATGTCTTGTGGCCACTTGGCCTGACTATTGCTCACAAAGCTGCCTTCCCCCCTCCATATTTCTTTCCATTGAAAACCCACCGGATGTGAAGGCAGGCAATGGCAGATGTTCTTGCTTATGAGGCAACGGACTACTTAGGGAAAGCTGGACTTCTCCAGAGAACACCGAAGAGGCAGCAGTGAATGGGCAGGAGGATTTGTCCCCAGTTGGGACAGTCAGTGTAGGTTTTAGTTATCACTGTGGGCTTTGCACACAAGACATCACTTTATTACTTTTACAGTAAAAAAAAAAAGTCAAAAGTGATTTATTTCAAGGATGTGGGGACAGAAGTAAACTATGACTTTCATAAGGCTGTGTGACCATGCACAAACTGCTCTCTATCTGGACAATTTAGCACTTCTTAACTGTCAAGCGGTCAGACCCCAAAGAGCAAGAAACGTTTTTACAATTCTTTTATTTATCTGAATTCTTTCTCCAGTCAATTAACAGTAGTGCACTGGCACTGGGGTTACCAGCCTTAAGGTAAGTTCTGTCAGAAATACACCTTCCCCTTTTTGCAATAGTTTGTGTAAAAACTAATCATTTCAACTAATTGACTACTAATATTAATATGAGAAGCAAGCTGAAGTTGTAGAATATTTAACGTTAACATGATATACAAAACAGAAGCATACAGAAACCTTCAAGTGATATTAGGTGGGGGGAAAAGGCAGGGGGCTGCTGAGAAGCAGGAAATTTAAATTTTAACATTGGTGGGAGGAAATGGCCTCACAGGAAGGGGAAGGGTTGGAGGAGCTAACCGCAATGTGACATCACAGGCTGTGATATCATGGTCTTTCTGATATCTTTCTCCTCCCCAGATTCTACCCTCCCCTGATACTGCCCCTAAACATCTGAGAACTTTCCAAGCTGGAGTTGTCAAACTTAGCAGTAGCTACGGTGGTTAATGCATTTTTTGCGCTTGCACAGAAACCGCATTTCTACGGCAGACATGTTTCAGGTATTCAGGCACAGGCTAAAGAGCATGTTGAATGTTCAACCCCAGTGATCATGCCATACAACTACTATGCATGTCAAATCATCAGCTGCTTGAGCACATCTACTTTGGGACCTCTGTGTTTTCTGTATGCAGTGACGAAAACTTTCTCAAACCACTCTGCCTCCTCTTGTGTGCTGTGATGCCTCTGGCATTTCTCAGGGCAACTACAACAGTCTCTTCTGAACACCAGAGACTTTAGAGAATGAGCACTAAAATCTAAACACGTTAGGCCTCTCCATGTGAGTCCATGCTAGAGCTGGGACAGGAAGGGATAGATTCATTCTGTCACTCATCCAAACTTTCACAGACTCATCCACCGCTTTCCCAGATCTTTAATTATGGTAGCCCTATGCCTAAGAAGACAATACACCTGCCTCAGGCCAGTTATGATAGAATATACAATTATTTTTCACAGGCTTTTCTTTTAACCCTTAAATACACATAATCATTGACAGTGAAAACTTCAAGCCACAGCTTGTGGATATTTTGAAGGGAAAGGTCATGCGTTATATATTTGTACATCCTTCATAACCAACATGAGATCTGCAGATTTTGTATGTACAAATCAGAAGGAGAGCACTAAAGGTACTTAAATAGTGGACCCTTCTAAGACTGAGATCTTAGGCACGTATGCTGGGCAGATTTAAAGGGAGTGATCAGACAGCAACATCTGGGAAGTGTCCCGCAGCCGTCAGCAACCTGTTCTGCTCCACCGCAGAAGTGGAGTTAAAAGACACCGGGGAAAATCCAGCAATAAATGGGTTGCAACAGGCTATGGACAGACTTTCCCCTGTCTGATCATTCCAGCATGCTCTCATGGTGTCAGGATGGTCTGATGAGGCCATCCCAACCCTGTGCCATTGTCCCCCCCCCCTTCTCAGTATGTGCATCATCGCAAACTCCATAGGGAGCCCTCAGTGCGGAGGTGCAATTCATCCATTCCTTGTTTAAGCACACGGGAAACAAATGGCAAAAAAAGAAAGACTCACCCGCAGTTGTGTCTGATCACACACTGACAGGCTGCGCCCACAGCTTCAAAAGGAGGTGTGATCTCACAACTGTAGGTCAAATTCCTCTGGCGGAAATAGCCTCTCCCCTCCCCCCCATCACCTTCACAGTTCTTCAGAGAAGGGATGCTGGCATATGAAGAAGCCACAGAGTGGGCTTTGTCCACATGCCCTAGAGCTTCTTGGAGCACTGCAGGGAAGGCTGAGGTGATAGCAGCATCCATAGCACAAAGTGAACAGTGCTTACAGTCATTTCAACATATAAATGGTACAGAGACTTGAAAGGTACAAACAGCAGTATTAGTCATTGCTGTCTATAATAATAGTTTGTCATTACACTGGGGTTTTTTGGTCTGGTGTAATTTACTTGCTTAGAAAGCACTACAGGGGGAAAAACAGATTCCTCTGTAAATAGGATCTTGCAAGGGGGGGGGGAACCCCTTGGAGATATAAGTCTTCAAAATAATCTCTGTGGCAAGTTTCCATGTGCTTTGAACAGCTGTTACCACCCCCTATTTGCCCCTTGTTATGCTTTTTGAATAGCACTCTTAAGTATAGGGCCCAGGTGTTCTTCTCCAGAAGATAATATTCCAAGGGTAGTGTCTGACCCCTCTGTGAGTTCCAAAGGCAATTGTGTTGGTAACTTTGCATTTGCCTGTGGGGCTGTCACATAATTAGTCTATTCATGAGCTGTGGGGGCTGCTTTCTAGTTATGAATGCCTTTTTTATCCCTTTGACTCCTCTTTGATTCTTAGGAATTGATACAATTTTATGCCAAAGCCAGCAATGTGCGATTCCCTTTTAAAAGATCTACAATCTAAGAATTCACCCCGTGGGATACCTCCTTGTGCCTGTATTTGTTTTGTGTCAATGCGTATGCCTGTATGTGTGTGTAAATGTAAATATTCACAGTGGCCTTTCTGCCGCTCACGTCCAAGAAGAGCTCACACTGAGGCGACTGCCTATGAATTAAAATTAAAACCAACAGTTGGCATTAAAGGTCACAGCTTTATTAGAATTATTCATCCAGATACAATTAGCTGCACACCAAACTACAGGGAAGAAAGAATGAAGGGGACTTTGTCATTCTGGTTCGGATCTAACCTACCCTGGCGACAGGAATAGCAAAATGTCTGGTTTCTAGAAGAAATGAAAGAAATCAAGTGTAGTTTGCCTCCCATGCACCACTGAGAGGAGGTTCTGTTGGTGGGCAGTGGGAGCCTATCAGGATAATTTTGTTTTCCATCAAATGTCCTCTCTTGCTTACAACAATGAGTCAATGCAAACCTGTCGTCTGTCTTCCTGTGGCATCAGGGTACACCATGTACATTTGCAAGGCTCATGGTTTACAGCTACTCCACAGCAGCAAAAGAAGCATAGATTGTCCCATAAATAAGGCCATAATAAGCCTCTGCAGACTAAGAAATCCCATGCTTTGTTCTATGGCTTGTTCCTGTTTCTGGTGGTACAGTTCTGAAAGACTGAAATACATATGGCTTAGGGGTCTTTGTTAATAACCATCAATTAAATAATAACAAAATTGTCTTGTATTTAAAAATGACATTTCTCTGATCCCTAGATGTCATTTTTAGAACAAAAATGAATGTTCTAATTTCATAAAGAAGTTTGAAGTGGTGATAGGAAGAATACTGATGGGGCAAAAAACTGTGAGGAATGTAGAAATAAGCTCGATTCCATTTTGGTTTTTAGCTATTTCCATTTTGGGCAATCGGATTCTATTACTCAGCTTTAGGTACAGCAGTACAGTAGCTGATTATGGAACTGAGTCATATGACTTGGCAACAACCATAGGCGTAGACTACGGGGGGGCTCGAGGGCTCGAGCCTCCCCCGAAATTTCCCGGGGGGGACTGAGCCCCCCCTGGGAAAACGTAGCGCCTGCCGCCGCGCCTCCCGGGGCCCTTCCAAGGCCGGCAGCTGCTGCTGGTGGTGCCTCTCCCCTCCCCCGGCCACTCTTCCATCCTTCCCTCTCCCTCCCTCTTTTCCCGGTGAAGGGAGAGGGAAAGAGTGGGGGGGGAGAGAGGCCCCAGCAGCAGTGGCTGGCAGGCCTCGGAAGGGCCCGGGGAGGCGTGGAGATTTCCCGGTGGGGGGGGGAACATCACCCCAGCGAGTGCGTGCACAAAGCATGCGCGCTAAAGAGCCCCTGCCCCCCCCCCCCGGATTTTACAAAAGTCTACGCCCCTGGCAACAATGATCAGCTATACACTCTGTCTTATTCTGGAGATCTGGGATGGAGCCTGTGGAGGACAGGGGCCTCAGTAGGGTACAGTACCAAAAATCAATTTTCTCCAGGGAAACTGATTTCTGTAGTCTGGAGATGAGCTGTGATTCCAGGGGATCTCCAGGTCTCATATGGAGGCTGGCATCTCTTGTACCAGGAAAGGTCTTGGTATGTGCCATGGTGTCCACAGAGACCCCTGTTGCGAACAAAGCAGATAACAGGGTCAAGACAATGCAGTGAAAGCAGGTTATACCTGCAATAATAATTGCAATGGACTATAATCCTATTCCATTATAAAGGTGCCCTTCCTGGGCTGTTCCATTCTATTAAAATTCTAATCTTTTAAAAAAATGTCCTCTTGAACATTACTGCTATGCACATTCTATGGAATGACAGAAGTGCAAGAGCCTTCCTGATCTGCTCAGGCAGGCCATTCCAGAAATTGGGAGTCACCACTGAGAATGCATGTGAAGGGACAGTTGTCATTCTTACCCATTTGCACAGTAGGGCATCATGGGAACACCAGTCCTGCAGGTATGTGGTTGCAAGGCCATTAAGGGCTTAATGGGTGATAACCAGAACCTTGGCACATTGTAACATAGGGGGGCAGCCACCTTTATTTCAGTTTTTCCTTTAAGAAACCATTGGAGCACCAGAATCTAAATGCTCTTATGCTTTCAGAGCTACTCATGAAACATTGATCTAAATACTGAGATCCTTTCCCCTAGCATTTCATGTCTGAATGTCTGTTTTCTGAATATGGCCATTATTATTCATCATTCCAGTTGGCCAGTGAATGACATGATACAGTGTTACAAATCTTCAGATATATCTGTTGTTTTGGCACATAGCTGTGTTGTTTGGATTCAAAAAGGTCGAAAAAGAAGGGACCACCAAGAAAAGATTTTCCTGATACAATTACTCAGCAGATATAAAATTGACTGGGACTTTTATGAATCAGCAGGATTACACACTGATCTTGCCACAAAGAAAAAGATTCTTTTGGCAGGTCTATCCTCCCAAAGAGTTACATATTCTAATTAATGGCTTAATAAATGGGGAAGGCATATAGTTTACTTTATATAAGCCCTGTGGCTCTCATTAGCTCACTATTCTGTTCTTTCTTTGGCTATCCCTAGTGTTACAGACCTCTAGGTCTATCCAGACTACAGAGATCAATTCCACTGGAGGAATGGCAGCTTCAGAGTTTGGACTCTACCGTAGGGTTGCCAGGTTCCTTCCTCTTGCTGGTGGGGGAATTTGGAAGGCATTCCAGGGGTGGGCAAGGACGTTGGTGACACTCTGACATCACTTCCAGAAGTCATGTCATCGCATTGGTGACGTTAGGTGTTGTGTATCAGGACCGCGGTCACCAGGGACTCTCATAATGGCGACCGCCACATGGTCATTGCACATGGCCAGAATCTACCTGAGCTTTGGCCAGGTAGAACAATAGCTGGTCGGATCCTAATCAGGAGCCTAGGTTTCCCCCAGGGGACCTATGAATTGTAACCACTATCTTAAGGTCCTATCAGGACATTGGGGTGAGGTCAGAGGATTATCTCCGACCAGCATAAAAGAGGGCTCTGAGCCCGGGGTTTCTCCTGTTCCATTTTGACCCGCAATAAACCGCTATGCTGATTTCACTGTTACCGGACTCCCGACTCTAATACTTTCCATTAGGCCAACGCTCTACTTTTGGGGGGAAACTCTATGGTAAAAATTGCTACAACCCATAGAGTTTTGCCCCAAAAGTAGAACATTGCCCCTGATGTCACTGATGTGACGTCACTTTTGAAAGTGACGTCAGTTTATTGTTGACATTGCACGGGGAAGTCTGTTCGGGGCTGGTGTTTCCCCTGCTGGCCGGCGGGCCAGTGGCGGTCTGGAGCCCACAAAACTGAGGGATCCCTCACCCCAACCAGGAACCTGACAAGCCTACTCTTATGGCATTCCATCCTTGCTGAGCTCCTTCACCTCTCCCAAACTCAGCCCTCTCCCAGTGCTGCCCCAAATCTTTAAAGATTTCCCCAAACTCAGCCCTTTCCAAGTGCTGCCCCAAATCTCCAAGGATTTCCCAAGCTGGAGATGGCAATCCTAGCTGTCTCAGCTAAGTACAGGATAAAATATTTGCCTTGCACATGCTGGCAGATATGCTGGTAGCCAAGCAGACTGGGCAAGATAGAGGCAAATATCACATTTCTCCTTTTCCTTCCCTTTCAGTGATAGATAATGACTGTTGCTACCCCCAGACAATGGCAAACACGTTGCCTCCATATGCTAACAGAATTTGGGGACTGTGGAGAAATGGAGGCAAATGACACAGTCTCTCCCCCCTCCACCCCCCCAGCTACAGGTCTCATCTGCTATGCTGTCTTAATATGTGTTCAGTGCAATCACTAGAAAGAAAGAAAAACAAAAGTAAAACCTATTGAAATCAGAAAGATGAATGCTAATGATGAATCTGAGATTGCTCAACATCTTCCAAAGCTTCGGCTTCAGAGGATGGAATTGATGGCATCATAGCCCTGCCAAGCTCTTTCTCTAGGCACAGCCCCCACAATCTCCAGGCATTTCCCAAACAGGAGTTGGCCAGCCTCCACCGAGGGTGATTTGGCATTCATGCCAAAAACACTGCTTACTCCTAAACTAGACATTTAAGAAACACTGTGTTCCTGTTGCCAACTTATCTCTTTGGGGGGGGGGGGGCATGCTTGCCCTCCCCCCGCAAATGACTGTCAATTACTTGGAACAGAAGTGGGGAAATATTGGTCACATATTCCTTTACTAGATATTGCCAGGGTAACACATGGGAGAGATGCAAGCTGGCAGCACCCATGCATTCTCCATAATGTGCAGTTAGGTCCTTCATTTTTGGAAGAAATGAGTCTAAGAAAACAAAATGCTACAGTACTAAAGAAAAGCACAGACCCTTAAGATTCGACTGAAACATTCAAGTTGATGCACGAAAAGTATATTCACAAAAGTAGATGATTTGTTAATAGGATCTGTGCAAACATTTTATGTGTACGGCTTTCCAACTGTTATTTCTTATTGTCTGTCTGGCTTCATCTGTCTAACCACAGGGCCCTTAAGTGATGCAATTCCCAGAGCTAAATGCACATACTGTGTCTGTCGTTTCTCATAATGAGAGTTACTACCACTGCACCAAGTAAACACATTTTCTTCCTTTCGTCTCTCTAAAAACAAAATACGACATAAAAGTTCCTATTGTTAAATTACAGATGTAAGGAACATGTCAAAAGTCTCCCGGGAAACCGAGTTTCCTTCATACCACAAGAGTTAAAAAGCAAAATGTGCTTTCCCTCTACTGCTTTGTCAGAATGCAGCCCGAAAGGCGGAGGGTCAAGCCCTGTGTCAAATAAACAACTTTACTGTTTTGAATTTTTTAAAGGTTGAAACTCCAGATAAAACAAGTGCTATTTGCACACAATATGCCCGGTGATCACATGACATGATTGATGATAAGTCAAAACAATTTTTTGTTTGTTCAGCTTTAAAGTGAATGTGCGGCTCAGATTTTCTGTGGCTTTGAATATTATTAGGCAAACAAAGGTACACATATGGGATGTGGTAAAGGTAAAGCCCTATTTCACAAACAACATGATGTTTCCTTTCCATAACTCTGAGTCATTCAACAGGAAACTCATGGCTCTGAAACTGAGGTACAGTTATTAAATTCCACTAGCATAATATATATATATACACAAAGGGCCGGTTTGTGACCACCTATAGACTCATGGTACAGAAAATGGAGGACAAAGGCCAGCCCCCCACACTTTTCCCTCTACAACAGGATTCCAACATTTAACTTGAAGGGGGCAAGCACACAGCATTCTTAACCAGATGGAGGAACCAGTAGCAAGGGAGGAATACTGGCTTTCCAAACCTCAAGTCCTACTGTAGTTTAGAGATCAGACAAAATTTGCTCAAGCTTGAATATCCACATTTTGATTTTGCTTCTCCCATCAGAGAAACAAATGGTGAGTCTGTTTTCTCACAAAATTGTCTTTCCTTACTCTAATTTTTCCTGATATGGTTGTTTTTGCATCCATTACATATAGATGGCGTATAAGTGACACACACCATATAAGAGGTATAAAACAGCATAGGGAGGGAAGATGGCATGTTATAGCTCGATCTATACCAAAGCTAAGCAGGGTCAGCACTTGGAAGGGAGATTGCCAAGGAAGACTCTACAAAGGAAGGTGATAACAAACCACCTCTGCTTCTCACATTTCTTTTCTTTTCTTTTTTAACTATATATATTTGTGTGTGTGTGTTTGTGTGCTTGCCTAGAAGTCATGTTGACTTCTGGTGACCCATACTGGGGGACCGGATGTTTTTTAGAAAGGTGGCTTGATTAGCCTGTCTCTGCATCCCGCCTCTGGTAGTCTTTGGAGGTTGCCCTTCCAAGTACTTGCTAGAGTCAGCTCTGCTTAGCTTTTGAGATCTGATGAGACTGGGCCTGCCTGGGCTATCCAGGTCAGGGCTGCTTCTCACATTTCTTAAAAGCCCCTTCCTGGAGTGCCATAAATCAATTGCGACTTGATGGCATGTACATACACATAACAGAATATAAGTGATGTAAAAACAGCAGCCTGTTCCTCTACAGTCTCTCCAAGTTTATTTTTATTTATTTTATTTTATTTTATTTGTACCCTGCCCTTTTTGGGAGTGGGCTCAGAACAGTCACAACAGTCATATCACAACACTGTTACAAAAAATATAAGTATGTTAAGACATACAATTGAAAATCAGATTAAAATCACTTCAATAAGTTGAGGGTGGATTATATTTCTGGGGTCACAGTTATGGACCCCCCCAAAAAAGGGCTCCCCAGTGCTCTCTCTGGAAAAAAAAACAGCTGCCATTACAGGAGTCTAAGGAATGGCTCAGGAACAAGCCAGTGACAACAAACTTAGGCCGCGGTCACATGGCCCTTTAAGTCCGGGAGCCCTCCCGGACTTAAAGGGGCCACAGTTTTTTAGTTAGGCAGGCAAAGGTGGTGGCGGTAACAGCAGCATCGGAGGAGGCGTGCGGCGATGGAGGAGGCAAGTGGTGGTGGCAACGGCAGCGGTGGCAGAGGCAAGAGGAGGAGGTGGGCGGCAGCGGCAATGGTGGGGGGGGGAGGCACCCTTCCCCAAGCCCTGCTGGCCGCCTGGTAAGTTTTTTTGGGGGGTTTCCCCGTTTACACTTGGGCACTTGAGTACCCAAGTGTAAAAGGGGGGGGGGAATGGAGGATGGGACCATCTGGACAGCCCTCTCTCGCAATGATTGCAAGAGAGGGCTGCCCAGATGGCTCAAATCCAGGTTCCTCGCGCGACTCCCAGGAAAACACTTGATTCTCCCAGGGCCGGAAAATGCAGGAGGAACCCGCATTTGAGCCCGCTTCAGCACGGGACTAGCCGCAGCCATTGTAAATGGTCCCTTTAAATGTGGGCGGAAACAGCCCTTCCTCCTGCATTAAAGGGCCATATGACAGCGGCCTTATAGGGAAACTTCACCAGGGCAGACCTCTCTCCCAGACACTGGAAGCAAGGCAAGCATCCCTCCTAAGTACACAGCCCCTTCCCCCAAGTCTCCAAAGGCAGATTCTGAAGAACAGAAAGGCAAACATCCCCAGAGTTTCAACAAGAGTTCCCCAAAGTTACCCCATGACAGCTTGGGGGGCTCCCCAGCCCCACCAGATCAGTGGAAATCACCGTTTTTCATTTAAAGTTATTAGTGATGTCAGCCATGACAGAAAGGCAGACATCCAACAGGGCTTCCCCAAAGTAAGCCTGTGACAGCTTGGCGAGCACCCCATCCCTACCAGACCAATGGAAATCAGAGTTTTCCATTTAAAGTGATCCTGATGGCTCAGAACCCTGAATCCATCTAAGATCAAAACCCCAGCAGGGGAGGAGAGTTCCCAATCACAAACAAATGTACTTTGCTACTCCACTTTTAACAAGTTCCCTTGTTAAACAAGTTCCCTGCAAACAGTCAAGAGAAGAGAGGCTGCAGAGCTGAGCTGGGCAGATATGTAGCATTCTGATCCTATAGAGCACAACAGGAACTCTGTCATTGGCAGTCAGCAATACCTGTTAATACCTGGAGAATTCCACCAACACCCCCATTGCCTTGGAGTTTTGTAAACAGTTTAATTGAACAGAGACAGTCTGTCTGGAAATGTAATCATTCGTGAACCACCATGAACAACACCAAAGTTCATGAAATGTTTGTGCTGGGTGCCCTTCCACGAACATAATTTGTGAACTATGAACTGGCCAAAACTTGTGACAAACTTTACTTCGTGAGCCGGTTCATGCCCATCCCTAATCATAACCTGCCTGAGGGATTTTACCAAAACTTCAGTTGAAATGCTTTAAATGATTGAATAAATATGCATATTTTCAGTGTTTTATACAATGCAAATCCTCCAGAGGAAAGTAGGACAGTGGTTCCATGAGGAATACATGTCCCCATAAGAGTTTATACTAGGAGCAAGAAGACTAAAAGAATCCTGTGTTATCAAGTAGAAAAGGTGTAGTGCAGTGCAGTGCAGTCCTGGTTCACTTAGGGACACAGTGAAAAAGACATAACAAGAGGTCAACTGAAGGAAGAAAAGACCTCTTGCTTGCCCTTGCTCACTTTCTTATGGAGATTTAAAATATCACTGCGGAAAGGACTGTCAGGAAATAGCTGGGTTTGGACACATGGCAAACTAGACAGAAACAGCTGAAGAGGAAGGCCGGCTTAGCAACCACAAAAGTGTGATCTGTAGAATGCTATCTCATGTCCCAGCCTCCACTTTCCATTTTTAACTGTTTTCTTTATTTTTATTTGGCAATTATTCCTATCCCATTTTCAAGGTTTGTTTTTTTTTAAAAAAATAATCCCTAAATAGCTCAAAATTAGAAACTGGTACAAAGTATAATTTATTTTTTTCAAATATATATGTGACAGGACCAAAACAGTAACTAAACCAAAGCAAAGCAGCAGTCTGAGAAGAAGAAATAAAATAGTATCGAATAAAATCTGAAATCAGCGTCAATGCAGCCCCAGAATCAATGCAATGATGATAAAAGATTCCCAACTCTTATCAATTTACTTAAATCAGAAGCCTGAAGAAAAATTGTTTCCACCATCTGTCTAACAGAAGAGACGGCAACAGAACACCAGTCAGGCCTAAACCATTGACCGGGCAGTCAGGATTGGGGGGTGGAGAGAGGTAGCAGCAGTGCAAGAAATAAAAACTGTGGTAAACCTTAAAGTGTCATTAAAATAACAAGTTATTCTTGAATGTCTATAAGCAGTTAAATGCCCTTTGCAGCAGTTTCCTCACTACAAGCAGCAATGGGTATTCTGTGAAGTTGGAACAAGAGGCTACAGTTGCCAAGGATGTTGTGGATTTCTCCCTATGTCACACATTTACTTCAGAAATAGGTTTTTGTTTGTAAACCTCTCTCAGAGAAATTGGCAACCCTGGATTGAAATGCACTGCAATCACTATGCATCAATAAAGTACCAAGGAGGGGAACTCACCTGAAGTACAGAAAGGACCTAGCTGTTGCTTACCATCAATATATCCAGTTCTGAACAACAGCCTCAGAGTCTGGATCAAAAGATCTGCCCAATGGGATCATGTAAAGACAGGGTATAGTTTTCTATAAGTCTTGAGGAAACTCCAGGTTTGCAGAAAAATATGAAATGTTTAAAAAAATGTATAAAAGACTAAAATCATAGAAGCAGCATCTGCTTTTTTAAAGAAAGGAATGCTACCAAGATCTAACAAGACTATGTTGTGAGATTTGGGGGGGGCGGGAGGGGGGGTGTCATTAGGCATTCCAAGCCTCAGTTAGTGTCAGCGTAGCAGAGGGGGAAGTGACAAAAAGGTAATTAATTAATTATCATATGGCAGAGTGTGTTATATTGTCAGGAGATCCAAGGATTGTCTGGCAGCTGAAGTTCTAACTCTTTAGCATTATGCACTACTGAAGTGACGAGCTAAACTTGTTGGTGGGCTGAAAGAGGTCTGAGAGAGCTGTGACTGACCCAAGGTCTCCCAGCTGGCTTCATGTGGAAGAGTGGGGGGTCAAACCCGGTCCTCTGGATTAGAGTCCTGTCGCTCTTAACCACTACACCAAACTGACAAAAAGGTAAACAACAGGAAGGGAAAGTAAACCTGGAGAGGGGAGGAACAAAAAAGATAAGTACATACAAGGAAAGGGAAGAGGCTGCAGGAACTGCTAGAGGGAAGCAAAGAGGAAAAGCAAATGATTCTCCCTGTCAGGGCTCATTTTGTAGCAGGAGCTCCTTTGCATATTAGGCCACACATCCCTAATGTAGCCAATCCTCCAAGAGCTTACAGAGCTCTTCTTACAGAGGCTACTGTAAGCTCTTGGAGGATTGGCTACATCAGGGATGTGTGGCCTAATATGTAAAGGAACTCCTGCTACAAAATGAGCCCTGCTCCCTGTCATGGGTCCCCCCACTTGTATTAATCATAGTTGAGGGAGGATATAGCCATTCAGTGAAGTACATTTTTATTATTTTTATTATCTATCTCTCTATCTATCCATCCATCCATCCATCCACATAGATTAAATTTAAAACAATAAACCAGTAGTAATTTTGTGTTAAAATGTAATATATGATCAGGGAACTTCAAAGGAAATTATCACATCTTAAGCCCCCAGACACTCAACTCTCTGGAGTTTTGATTCTCTGCATCACAGAGGCAGAAGAATAAGTTGAATTCAAATTCAATGGCCTATAAAGCATGTTGTATGACCTCAAGCCTTTTCGCCTACTTCCAGACACATCTATAAACCACCTAAGTAATACAGGCCCCCCTTTTTTGTTGTGATGGAGGGATTGTGCTTATGCATGGAGGTTAGGGATGGGCAGGAACTGGGAAAATGTGGTCCTGTTCAGTTTCTGGTTTGTGGCCCAACCACGAACCAAAACATGAACCAAACTGAACCAGGAGGTCTGTTCACAAACCAAACCAGTTCATAGTTCATAGCCCTGCAAACTCCATTGAGAGGGACTGCAGTCCCTTTAAACAAGGTTTGCAGAAGGCCCCAAAAAACAGCTGAGTGGCAGGTAGCAGCTGGCTCCCCACCATTCACCTGTTTTGGGATGTCTTGTGCATTCCCTTTAAATTTTTAAAGGGACTACAGAAGACATCTCAAAAAACAGCTGAGTGGACAGGAAGCAATCTCCTCACCAGTCAGCTTTTTTGGGCTCTCTTATGCAGTCCCTTTAGAGAAAGAGATTAGGGCCCTGCGGGATCTTTTACAGTTCTGCGGGGCCTGCAAGACTGAGCTCTTCCACCAGGCTTTCAACAAGGAGCTGACTCACCACTACCACCAACATCTGTGGTGATGGGCTGGCCCCAGTTTTGGAGATTGAGTTACATCATCGTGGGAAGCAGGAGATCATTGAGTTAGACATTTTGTTGTTACATCATACAGTACGCCATTTTATCAACACAGAATGTTACTACTGTTAGCACTTTGATTATTGACAGTTTTAAAATGTTTTTAAAATTTTTGTGTGGATTTGTGGTACTTGTACTGATGAATGTAAGCTGCCCTGAGCCTGCTCATGGGGAGGGCAGGATATAAATGGAATTAATATCTATCTATATAAACGAAAGTCCCCTCACCATAAAATCAACACCCAGGCCAAACCGCTGGACCTAGAAACACCAAATTCAGGGAGAGCGCTCCTACCATGGCGTAGATGCTCACTGAAAAGGGATTTTTAGAAATTTGACCCCTAAGTGGGTCAAAAGAGGGAAAATGTGCTCCCCCATTCATTTCTATGAGGCTGCCAGGCTGCTGCCTACTTGCACTCCCCACTCTCTGATTGGTCAGCTGCAGAGCTCAGAGTTCTGAGGTTAAAAAAATGTTACAGGAGACTGCAGAGAGCTAATGGCAGTTGAGGAAATCAGGAATGGCCAACAACCACCTGTGAGGTGCAATAATGCTGCTGGCCCAGCCTCTCTGATGGCTTCCAACACACTCCCCCCACCTCCTACACCTAACAGGTAACTAGCTGTCTGTCAGGTGCATCAGTGGTTGCAGGGTGCTTAAAACCATGAGGGAGCCCACCCCAGCAGTAACGCCTCACTGATTCTGCCAGCCCTGCCTCTACAGTGGCTTTTAATACTCCTCTCCCCTCCCTCTCCTACACTGGACAGGCAGCTGCCTGTCAGGTGTAGGAGAGGAGGTGGGATGCTTACAGCAAAACAATCCAGGAACACAAGTAGAGAGGCCATCACTTTCGTGGAAGGTGACAGGAGTTGACTTAACAGATGACTGCTTCTTAAATGGACAGTTCTATGTGGCCTGCTCCAGAGTGAGCTCACCAAGCAGCCTGGTGATCCTAGCACCTGAGGGCAGAACCGCCAATGTGGTCTACAGAGAGGTCCTTCGGTAGGGGGGGAGGAAGTACGTATGTCTCACTTCATCCTTTACACTACAATCTTCTCAATTAGAATTCACACAACAAATGCTGCATTTCAAACTTCACATAATCAGTATTATAACTGGATTTATGGAACTTAAAGCACGGGTATCAGGCTACGATATAATATAATATATAGAGGGGCACATTTAAAGGGGCTGCACAAGGGAGTCCAAACTAGGCCAGTGGGGACACTTCTCCCCATGGACTCAGCTGTATTGTGCTCCCTTGCTTAACCCCTTTAAATGGGGACACAGCTGAGACACAAGGAGCACACAAGGAGCCTCAACTTACCCCGCACACACACACTTTCTTTTGCAATTCCTTTAAACCAGGCTGGTTTAAAGGAACTGCAAAAGAAAACAGGGAAACAGCTTTCTCCCCCCCAACCAGGCTGGAGTCCCTTTAAAGTTTAATGGGACTGCACAAGACAGCTGAAACAGCTAAGCAGTGGGAACTGCTTTAAAAGTTCATGGAAGTTCATGATTGTGGACCCATCACGAACACATTCATAAACACGGCAAAATTCATACTGAATTTTGCTTTGTGGTTCAGTGCGTACCCATCTCTAATGGAGGCTTCAGACCAACACATTGACACAATACAGAGGTGAATGGGTAGGGAAAAGATACTCCATGGTTTTCTGCTATGATTCACCCCAGCAGATAACATAAAACAAGACAGAATAATTATTTGCCTTCCGTATATACCTTTCAGTGCCTGGCAGGTCAAAATCTCAGTTTTTACAGGAGAACTCTAAGAATTTTTGTTATACCCTAATAAAGTTCAGCTGAAAGCATCAGTGGTTTTCTTTCACTTTTTTTGGGCAGGAAATAACTTGCTAATTTATCATGAAAACAAAAATGAGGTAACATTTTTCCCCCCGACAGAATGAACGCCTCCCTAGAGAAAATTTGGTAATTTCCTAAAAACACTATTGTTTATCCCTGGCCTTCCTTAAGCATATTTTTTGAAGGATTCCTAGCATAGTTTTCTCCAGTGAAGCTCCTTGTGTTAAAATGAGACATTTGTTATAAACATTAGTGTATATAATTAGATTTTGTCTGAAACTTTATATCTTCAATTTACATAGTTGCTGATTCTAAACAGCAAACTGCTGGAGAAACAATTAATATATATTAAATGAAATGAGAAACTTTCCCCCTCTATAATGCTGGCTAATGCAATTGAAACAAAAGTAGATGGCTAATTTCACCCTACTTAGTATATTATAATTATATGATTACCTATAGAAACTCTGTAGTATGGTATACGAAAGATCAAAGTTACTGAAAAGTCAGCATGTAATTAGTTTCTTGCTTTGCAGCATTAGGTAGAATTACTGCAAAGAGGCAAAAAACTATCATTTTATAGAGACCCTTAGGAGATTTATAATGATGGTAGACAAATATATGCATACAATATCAGTTGGTATGCTAAAATTTAATTTTAGTGAGAAAATGTGGTTGAAGGTGATCACAATACGTGGGGATGTTTCTATTTTAATATTGGTGGATATTATTATTAGAGAATCATATCAAAAGATATGTCACCAGGGAGAAAATATCATTTATAAATTGCTAATGAGTAGCAAACAGTGCGTAGCTTGGAGGTATAAGACATCTTTTCACAATAAGCATTTATGATCAAACACAAAAGATCAAGTGGAGGAAAAAAGAACACAGGATCTATATTTTATCTTTTGGTGCTCAACAACATTTTCTATGGTTAAATGGGGTTATACAATGGATAAATTGAATTTCACCCTCATTATAAAAGCAAAAAAGAAGCCTTCTCCATTTCTCTCTGATATAGGACTTACTCTACAGTGGCCTCGACAATGTTATATCCCATTAGAATAACCCTCATTAGAACCACCACCTCTTTAAGGATGCTTTGTTCCCAAACAGAAAGTTATGCAGAAGGTAAGTAGTACAATTAGAACCTGGAGGTCAGTGATATCCTGCTGTGTTAGACACTGAGGAGATGTTAAAAGCTTTTAAACCCCACATGCGATACTGCAGCTGCTTCTCTGAACATAAGATTGCTCATGTCAGCCATTGTTTCAGTTATTATTTTTGAAAAACTGTACAAGTTGCCACCATGTTGGCGGAAGAAATGGTGTGCTCTTCTACTCTGTAGAAAATTCTCTCCCCATCATTCCTCTGACGTGCCTTGATACCATGAAATTTTAACTTCATAGGAAAATGCTCAGCCTAATGGTCCTTCTCTTGAGAATATGTGACACTGCCACATCCTGTCACTATGGCTGTTAACATGACTCTCTGTATTTAAACTTTTGTCTTAAGTTTAAACAAAACAGAAAACTTACAAGGCAAGTTGGAGTTCCAGTTCTCATTTAAGGAGATGGTGGCAATAATTAATTTTTTGCTTTCCGCAACTAAAATTTGATTGAGGCAAGTAAGTGGGGACAGGGGAAATAGCGCTACCTCCAACTCCAAGCTGGATTTCTGACTACTTGGTATTTAAGAACATAATTCCCATGCTGGATCAGACCAATTGTTCGTCTAGTCCAGCATCCTACTGCCAGAAGTAGCCAGTCAGATGCCACAGTGAATCCGACAAGTAGGGCATAAAGGCAACAAGCCCTCATTTGCCAAGACTTCCTCACAATCAGAGGCATTCTTCCTCTGAACCCAAAGGTCCAATTCAGCTATCATGGACAATATACCTATCATCCATAAAACCGACCATCACCACATCTTGTGGCAGTGAGTTCCAAAGATCAACTACTCATTGCATTAAGTAGTATTTCCTTTTATGAGTCTTAAATCTACTGTTAACCTGTTTGAAGACTGACCCCAGTTCTAGTATTATGCGAGAAGAAGAAACGTTTCTCTTAAGCCACATTTCTTGTAAAAAGGACACACATTAGAAGCTCAGCTTGACAGGGATCCTGGAAGCCATAAACCCAAGATCCATTGCACCACCATCACCGCTACAAATCCAAGGGGCCTGCTGTTTTCAAGCTCATATTTCAATAACTGGGATAGCAAGAATCTTACTGTACTTGTGACTGTGAAAGATCACAGGGTAAAAATCAAAAACATCTAATTTCTGCTTGCTGTAAAACAAGCTATTGTTCAGCTTCCATCAGTGAAGCTGTGTCCTCTTGGCGCTTAAAAGGGAATCTCGTGTTCTCCTTTGGAGAAAAAAAAGCCCTCCAGTCTTCTCTGTTGTTTACAGAGGCACCATTTTCATAATGTCTGTAGGGCTGACTAGCACACAGAGGATGCCCCCAGCCAGTAGCATTTGGGCACAGCATGACACAGGGAGAGAGATACACACACAAACACACACAAAAAGGATCAGAATAGAGCACCATGAGTTTGCCATCACAGTGAGCAAAATTCTTAAACCTAGATTAACCTTGAAGCTCAAAGGAGATAAAAACAAATAGAAATTTCTCTGCAGGAATAAGAGCTTAATATAAAGGAAAGTATTTCATAACTCACGTAACTTTAATTAAGGGGGGGAGGAATCCTGGCAGGATACATTCTGCCTGGCAATGATATGCTTAAATGTGTATTCCACACAGGGGTACAGAAGGCACTGACATCTCATTGTTAACATATCCAGAGCTTATGGATGGGCATTGCACACTTTTGGTAGGGTTTGAGCCATAACAACAGTAGTACCTTCAGGGGTGTGTGAACACCATGGCTCGCTTTGATGTGGTTGGATAAGGGGTATCATTTGGCACTACTTGACAGATGCAGTCCTATCATCACAGCTCACTAAAGTACATGTATAATTACATTAATACACCATTTCTTCAGAGGCCCTTTCTGCACTGACAGCTCACTTAAGTTTTTTGTGCCTCCCTTCTACACTATTCTTTTTTCTCTAATTTATTTGTTGTGTAATCTGTGTAAGCATTCTGCATCTACAACCAAAACCCGCATATATTTTTTTTGCTTAATTGTGGTTGTAACATCTCTTGTGACCTGGGGGATGGTGGCATCCAGTTGCCACCAACTTGGCTGTGTGCGTGCACAAGGATTGGGGCACACCACACCCTCCTCTTTCTCTCCTCCCCACTCTCCCATCCCCTCGTTCTCCATGTGGGCACAGCCAGCCCTTTCTAATGCTCTTGTAGAGCTACTGGCACATAGAAAGTGGGGGATCCCACTAAGGCAGGCCAGAGCTAGCCAAATCTAACCCAAGCCTTTGGCATGACTCTTAAAGCACTGCTTCTACACATAACCACCAGCAGCGCACATCCTACTTCCCCCCCCCCCCCAAGCAATGGTTTGAGACTGTAAAAATAAATAGATCTCTTGCATAGATTCTCTCTTTTGCATGGGTTCCCTACCTCCCCACACCAAATCTAACGCCCCAAGTCACACATGTATCCTGTGAGGTGTAATTTTTGGGTGGGTCGGAGGGGTGATGGCACTGCTCTATGTAAAAACAATGAGGCCCAATTAGGATCCGACAGGACCCCAGAATATGAACTACAGGCTCTGCCATTTAAATGATGCAATCAGTGGCCAGGGTGGCAATCCCCAATTTGACTGTCTGGCTGGGAAGGGCTCCTTGCAGATGTCCCCTCACCAGCATTTGCTCTTCCTAAATGTGGAACTATTGGGGTGGGCACTCTGGCCAGGAGGTAGGGAGGAAAGGTTAGGTAAGGTAGTGGTGAAGGGAGAGGCAACTGAAGCCTCACCATCCCTCCCCTGAGAGCCAAGGAAGAGCCAAGTGGGCTGTAGCTTCCCTGCTCCTGTCCCCAGGCATGAGATTGACACAGCTTGCCAGAGAGAGAACCAACAAGTGGCCAGCTGGCAGGCTTTTGTTTAGGTGGTGGCATAGCAGTCAGGGAAAGGCTGGTGCGCTTCTCCTTTTGAAGCAGCACCACTTGGCTTGTCCCCTTGGGAAGGGGGCAACTGCAAGCAGGAGGAGCCATGGAGGAGCGGGGCCAGCCAGGCAGCCAGCTTTGTTCACACCTTTAGTGGCTTCCTTTGCCAAGCACTCTCTGTGGAGCTTGGCTGAGGGAAAGGCAACTTTGCATTGGAGTGCCTGGGTTGCCCGCTTCACTGCCCCAGACAGAATGAGAGCCATGCCGGCAACCTCCAATTAAAAAAAATATTCCCAGAGCTGAACCAGCCAATGGGGCATTGATGTGGAAGGGGGCTTGGCCTCAGAGGGACCGGAAATGGGCAGGGGTGGGAAAATCCAAGGGAATACTTATGCCCTTAAATTAGCTTCAGCTTAAAAGCAAAAAAAAGGATAAAAATCACCCCAAAACAACTCTTGAAAAGCCCAGGATAAATGCATGCTGAAAGCAATCTGGGTGCTGAAGGGGGGGGATTAATGCAGAAGGAAAAAAAGAACATGAATAAAATGCTTGGGGGGCGGGGCGTCGCCACGGAGTATGGAGGACGCCATCTGAGAGAGTTCTGAAGCCCCTCTCCGTTTTTATCCGTTTATCAAGCCCCTGAGGTACTTTTAACGCGACAGTAAAATGGGCAAAAACACAGGAGCACGGGCCAATTCCGGGGATATTGACAAGTATGATTTAAAAGCCTTTTTCAAAGTCAGTGAAAGCTTACAGACTGGTAAACCCCAACGAAAAGAAGAAAATAAGATGGCCGCCGCTGAGGGGAACCCCTCCCAACCCACCTCCAATCTTACCTGGCAGGACAAACAAGACATTACTGACCTGTTCCGCACGTTTAAAAATGACATGCTTGAAAATATAAATCAAATGTTGCAGCCGATGAACGCTCGCCTAGAAACCATGTAACAATCTATGCAAAAGATATCGCAATCAGCTGAGATGGCCCTGGAAGCCTCAATCTCCAACCAAGAGGACATCAGAAAGCTTCAACACAACGAAACCTGGGCCAAAGAAAGAATTCTTACTCTTGAACATCAGGCAAGAGAGCGATTCCTGAAGTTTCGTGGGTTTGCTGAGCAGTCTACATTGCCATTTGATCAACACATTGAGGACTACCTTGACTCTATCTCGGCCTTGCCCTCTCTCTCTTCCGAGCATTGAGAACTACTCAACGCTCCGATCTCTGCCAAGGAAATTGAAACTGCCATCAAACACTTGAAGAGTAACAAAGCACCAGGACCAGACGGGTTTATTGCTGAATACTACAAAGCCTTCTACCCTATTCTGCTGAAACCCTTAGAGCAGCTTTTTAATAACGTTCTCTCAACAGGGAAAATGCCAACTTCCTGGCATCAAGCCAATGTCATCCTTTTGCCCAAAAAAGACAAAGACCTCACGGATCCCAGATCCTATCGCCCCATATCGCTGTTGAACTCAGACTATAAGCTTTTTACATCCATCTTAACACTACGACTTAACCAAATTGTAAGCTCCTATGTGCATTCAGACCAGTTGGGCTTTGTTCCGTCCAGAGACATAACTGACAATGTCAGAAAAACCCTTAACCTAATCCACCGAGGCAGGGAAAATAAAGGCGTGAATTCGCTGCTAGTATCATTCGATATAGAAAAAGCCTTCGATACTGTTGAACTCCTCTTCCTTAAAAGACTACTAACAAAGATGGATTTTGGTGACTCCTTTATGAAAGCCGTTGAGGCAATATACTCCTCCCCACTAGCCAAGTTATTAATAAACGGTTCCTCCTCGAATCAAATTAGCCTTCAACGCGGGACCAGACAGGATTGCCTCCTGTCGCCATTGCTCTTCGCGATAGTAATGAAACCTCTCGCAATCGCTCTACGCAATAACCTGCAAATCACAAGAATCAGTGTTCACGACAGGGAATTCAAAGTCAGCCTCTTCGCCAATGACTTAGTGGTTTATTTAACCAACCCATCTCTGTCACTGCCAAAAGTCCAAGAACTCCTATATAACTTCGGGCTGGTTTCCGGGCTAAAGGTCAACCAATCCAAATTATCTCTTTACCCCATATGCTTGTCTCTTACTAAGACTGCCCACATCCAATCAAACTACACATTTCAGTGGATCACATCACAATGGTCATATCTAGGGGTCAAAATCCCATTGGACTTAAAGGACTTGCTGAAACTCAGTCATATGGCAGTCAACAAGGAGGTTCAAACCCCGCTCAAAAAATGGTCCTTTAAACAACTTACCTGGTACGACAGGATACAATCAATCAAAACCTTAGTGTTTCCCAAATATCTGTACTGTTTCCATGCTCTCCTGCTGATTGTTGTGCGATCCGCTTTTTTAAAATGGCAAACCAGTGTCGGCAAATTTCTTTGGAATTATAAACGTCCTCGCATTCACTTCGCTACAACTCATCGCCCTACCAAAATGGGGGGCCTCGCCATCCCTGACCTTTTGGCATACTACAATGCAGTCAATCTCTCAAACCTCATCAGGCAATATCACTCAGGAAATGCTCTCGATTGGGCCTATATAGAAGCGGACTCTCTTCAACAGCAAACCTTCCAAGAATCCCTATGGGCTACCAAATCTCCACTTAAGACAAAAAAAAAAAAACTCTAACCCTTTTTTGCGAGCGACTCTCTCTACGTGGTATACTCACCGTGCCAAACTCGACCTCTCTTCCTCGCTACTACGATCTTTCACTGGCCAAGACTGGTTCCAACCGGCCAAAGACCTTCTTTCCTTCACCGCCTGGAAAAGTGCAGGAATCACATGTTTAATCGACATATACCTAAGCAACAAAAAGCGCGCCACTAAAGCACAGTTACAAACAAAATACAAAACAAACTTACCTTGGTTCGAATACCTCCAGGTGCAGCATCTTCTGGACAGCCTCAACCTGAAAGAAAGAATTAAACAACCATTAACACCATTCGAGCTTCTCCTCCACACAAACAACCAAAAGAGAGGTCTCATCTCTCTTGTCTACAAAGCACTCCTATCTACTGAAAGTCCAAAACTATTAAGCTACCAACATGCTTGGCATAAAGACCTTAAAATACCCTTAACAGAAGCACAATGGAAAATGATATGGGCCGCCCACTCCAAGCTATCTCCCTCGCAAACAATACAAGCCGCTGTGCTCAAAGTCCTGCACAGATGGTACCTAACTCCAGCCAAGCTTTCACATATAGTCCCCCACCGCTCTCCACTGTGCTGGAAACTCTGTGGCACCAAAGCTATCTTCTTTCATAATTGGTGGGAGTGTATACACATTAAAAAATTCTGGAACGATGTAGCCACTTTCATCAGATCTTCGACAGGCTACACCATAACACCACAGCCAGAGTTATTTCTACTCCATCTGTGGTCCCACTCTCCCCAACCTCCATCTGCTGATCTCAGCTAAAGTGGCAATAGCGCAGAAATGGAGGGACCCCCATCCCCCCACAGAATACCAATGGATCAACAAAATATGGGAATTTTTTCTGCTAGAAAATTGTATCACTTATTTTGACACCAACCTAAAAACACGAGAGATCTTTAGCCCGCTTGAAAAGTGGTATCCCTTCCTACAAAAACTCGACATTGATAAGATTAGCGGAGAACTCATAACAATAGATGCCATTACTTCTTTTCTGCCATAATAGAGAGCCAGTTTGGTGTAGTGGTTAAGTGCGCGGACTCTAATCTGGGAGAACCGGGTTTGATTCCCCACACCCCCACTTGCACCTGCTGGATAACCTTGGGCAAGCCGTAGCTCTGTACCAGCTGTTCTCTCAAGGACAGCTTGGGAAAAAGGTCTCTCAGCCCCACCTACCTCACAGGGTGTCTGTTGTGGGGAGGGGAAGGGAAAGGAGTTTGTAAGCCACTCTGAGACTCCCTTGGGGAGTGAAGGGCGGGGTATAAATCCAATCTCTTCTTCTTCTTCTTCTTCTTCTTAATACCTTTGATATCCTTGCTACCAGCTCGCTTATAGCAAAAATTCATCTTACGATCCCCCCGCGCTAAGCACCTACGCTCATCACTCACACTGCCTACTGGGTTAAATATACACTTGAGTGCCACCTTGCTCTTGAGCTCTAGGATGCACCTCTTAACTTCCTTCAATGTCTTGTTAAGTTACTGTTGATTCAGTTTGGATGTAAGCCTGGGGTAGTTTTCACCAACATTACCTTTTGTACCTTCCGTCTCCTTCTTTGTAAACTGTACTGCTGTTAACTTTAAAACTTAATAAAATTTATTAAAAAAATGAATAGAATGTTCGGTTAGAGCATGGAGGAGTGCAGAAGGGGGGGGAAGAAAGAGAGATTAGCATGCTATGATTATGGCACATCTGACAATGGTGGTTAACACATACAGCTGTACCTGCACAATGTTCTACAGTGTGATTACACATAGAGCATGGCTCAGAAACTGATGCAGCAATACCATAATGTACTTGCACAATTAGTTTCTTCCATACCTATTTGCATAGGATTGAGTAGTTAGGTGATCAGCACATACCTACCCCATCCTGTAGTCAGCACAACATCATACACTTTCCTCCATAATGCCATTTTCTCAGGACTCCCCCCCCTTAGCTTTCATATTCAGATATAAATACCCAAATGTACAATAAGTGTCTGAAACCAAACATAAAGCGCACTTATTTGTAAAGATCAGTATGGTTTTTTAAAAATATATGTGATAGGAGACCTATTTCCTGCTTGCTGTTCATTTGTGTTTTACAGGGAAACACAAACATTTCTATATCGGGGTATTTGAAACATTTTATTTTTTACTGTCAAGGATCTGAACCAAACTACAAAGGTATCATAAGAAGACATTTTCATATCTTGATGATGAAGATTAAGTAATTCTCCTTACTGTACAAACAAGTAAAGATTTCCCTTGCTTGAAAGCAAGCTGAATCTGACTCTAGGAGGTGGTGCTTTTCTCCGTTTCCCAGCCAAAGAGCCAGAACTGTCCAAAGACTTTTCTGTGGTCATGTGGTCGGCATGAATAGATGCTGAGGTGCACAGAACGCTGTTACCTTCCCACCGAAGCAGTACCTATTTATTTACTTGCAGTTTCTTGCTTTCTAACTGATAGGCTGGCAGAAGCTGGGGCCAGAGACAGGAGGTCATGACATCATGTGGCACTAGGGTCTTGAACTGCCAAGCTACTGACTTTCCGGTCTGCAACTCAGCGTCTTAACCTCTGAGCTACTGCGGCCCCAATACAAACAATGCCTTCTGCAAATACATTTGAAAAACAATGATCATTTATGTAGTCCTTTTCTTCTATTATACAAGTCCTTCCAACTCTTCTGAATCTTGCATAACCGTATTTTAAACAAAATCACAGTATGTGATATGGTGTCACATGGAAAGAATTGGTCAGAACCCATTGAAAGGGGAGATACTGTAAACAACGATCAGTCAGTCAGGCATTTATTACGGCAACAAGCCATAGAATGCACATACTTAAATATAACATTCATATAACTGAATTTAGGACAATAAAATAAAACTCTATAAAAATACAGTTGAGTGTAGTAAAATAAAGGAAGAACATAAACCAGAGACTATTAGGCAACGATTATTATATATTTGTGTATTTCAGATGCAGTAGCATGCGACCCAAAATTTTGCCACAGTTTCAGTAATTGTCCGGTTCCCATCAATTAACAATCCGTTACACTGCTCAGCACCTGACTGTCCCACCATACTTGTTACAAGAGGAGTAATATATTCTTGTTATACCATCATGTGCTCAATAGTTTCTATCTCTCCTGAGCCACATTGACAAAGTCTATATTTAATAGGGATCCTTTTGAATCTGCCCTCAAGCATCACAGAGGGAAAAGCCTCACATCTGGCTAATGTGAAGGCTTTCCTAAACGTGTATCAAGCTGTGATAAATTGTCATGCATCCCAATGGCAGTAAATGCTGAGGAGCATTCAAGCCTTATGAGGCCTACAAGTAGGTCTGTCCACCCTATGCTGGCAAACCCTAGGAGATTTGGGGGGTGGAGCCTGGGTGAACACCCAGAAGTGACATCTCACATACACACATGCCACTCTGGGAATTCTCCCTATCTGTATGGTAAAGAGCAGAGATATAGGAGAAACCCCTAGAGTGTCGCAGATGGTCACCCATAAGCAGGGGTCCTTTAGTAGAAAAAGAGGTGCAGGAGCTCATTAGCATAACTCATTAGCATAACTCATTAGCATATGCCACGTCCCCTGATATCACCAGACGTGTGTCAGAAAGGGAATGTCAGTTTCAGCCCCATTATATCCTATGGGCCATTGAAATCAATGGCAAAAACTCATAGGATATATGAGGGGCTGGAGGAAAAAGGGTTTGAGGGAGAGGCTCCAAACTTGCAGGGTAGCTGCTGGGGCCTCTCCTCGAAATACCCACTAAGTTTCAAGAAGATTGGACCACGGGGTCCAATTCTATGGGCCCCCAAACAGGTTGTCCCATCCCCTCCATTGTTCTCTATGGAGGGAAAAAATGTTAACTTTTTTCCTACCATAGAGAACAATGGAGGGAATGGGGGCAACCTGTTTGGGGGCCTGTAGAATTGGACCCCCTGGTCCAATCTTCTTGAAACTTGGTGGGCATTTCGAGGAGAGGCCCCAGCAGCTACCCTGCAAGTTTGGAGCCTCTCCCTCAAACCCCCTCCCCTCCAGTGGCTTTTAAAGTTGCCACCAATTTTCGGTGGCAATTCGGCGGCGAGCTGAATCAGATTAAAGAATCTGATTCAGCCCGTGGCTGCCCTACTGGCCAGTCCTGAGCTGGCAGAGCTTTGCTCCGCCTCGCTCCGGCCCCAACGGACCCCTGCCCAGAAGTGATGTAACACCATCAGCAACATCAGCCCCTCCTATTTTTTCTACTGCTGCTCAATCAAGTGAGCACAGCCAAAGGAATATAGATGCCAGAGTTTGCCCACCACAAGTGGGCAACTGGCATCCCTACCTACAAGGCTTTTGCTGTTGCCACCCTGCCCTCTACACAGCTACTTCACTTCCTCACAAGGATGAGCTTGCTTGAGAAATAGCCCAGTGACAAGCAAGGAGGGATTGATCCATTATGATCAAAGTCCAGGTTTTGAAAAGGTCCTGTTCACAGTGGGCTCAGAATTTAATTCCAAGGGGTTTCATTTCTGACTCCCTCAATTTCTAAATCCATTGCCTTCACAAACATTATATAAATATTTTATTAAGAACTATACACAAGATGATTTGCTGTGGGAAAC
The DNA here is from genome assembly GCA_029233225.1 of Lepidodactylus listeri. NCBI lineage: Eukaryota > Metazoa > Chordata > Lepidosauria > Squamata > Gekkonidae > Lepidodactylus > Lepidodactylus listeri. The sequence continues at coordinate 40,540,000 of JARCFY010000007.1, forward strand.
TGGTTTTTGGTCTGAATTAGAGCCAGCCCTCTTCTGCTTGTGTTCCTGATCTTTTAATTCCGATAAGGGGGCTGCCTTTAAAGATAAGGTAACATTTTCCAACAAAAACACAGAATCCTCATGCCTTCTGTGTGGGAAAACGATAAACAAACAAAGTATATTTACACAAATATGTGAAGACTAGAAGATAAAAGTAGGAGAAGGATTAGAGAATTAAAGGTAAACAGACCTAATAAGTACACACTCTCAATTAATTAACTACTATTATAAATACTCCACAATCTATAGAGCAGGCACTAACTACATTGGGGTCTGGTTACATTAGCTGAATGCAATAAAAATCATTTTGTGCAAATCTGTCATATGTACAAGTCTGGATTTTAAAATGCACTATAAATCATATAACAAAGAACACAGAATCATTGCTAATCTCACTGCAGACCAAAATTTAAATCCAGTAGCACCTTAAAGACCAACAAAAGTGTCCAAGGTATAAGGTGTCATGAGTCAAAGCTCATGTCATCAGAAGTGGCATCTGACGAAGGAAGCTTTGACTTGCAACAGCTTATACCTCAGAAAAAATTGTTGCCCTTTAGGGTGCTTCTGGACTCAGATGTTGCTCTTCCACTACAGACTAACATGGTTACTTACCTGAAAGTAATATCACTGCAGTGTTACCCAAGAATTGGTCCTAGAACACTGAGAAAGTTGGAGCTTTAAAGCAGGAGCTTAAATTGTGTTGCCCACTATGTGATTCAAGAAAGTAGGCTGGGTCATTGTAAAGGTGGAACCAGTTATTGCTGCCTTCATAAAAATAGTGATTTTTTTTAACCTGCATCCTCCCCCACTGCTCTCTGGAGAAAGATCGAGGATCCTCTAAACAGGATCCTCCCATCCCCCCATTAGCCATCTTCTTGTGTGTGTTATTACCACCCTCAACCCCTTTGGGGCTTGTTCTATGTGTTTGTTTATATTCCCCATCCCATTTCCTCTTGTGCATGTATGTGTGCTTGGCTCAGCCTCCGGTGGGAGCCATTTTGTGACTGACCCCCCCCCCCCCAGCCTCAAAACTTGACAGGCTCAAAAATGTTGGGGATACCTGCTTGAACGGCTTTCTCTACTGCATCAATGTAACCCCAGTTTCTTCTAGCATCTACAGCTCAGGGAAGAAATGATGGCACCTTGATTCATTAATGGAGCGGGGGGTGACAAAAAAAGAAGAAGAAAGTAGCTGTGCCTCCAGCCCACTGGCCTGCTCTTCCTAACAGGAGAGATGGCCATAGTAAAAAAAAAGAAAAGAAAAAAGGAGAGAGAGAGAGAGAGAGAGAAAGAAAAACATTCAAACAGAACTCCCAGATCCTCCAATTACCTATAACCAAACAGAAGTAGAACTTAAAACAGAAGTAGAATTTAATTCAACAAAGGACAGGGAATAAAAGCAGGACACATATAAAGAAAATTCAGACTAAGCAATTTAAATTTGGAACCAAGGAGGTGATTAGAGTCTTTTTCTGTTTCTCTGTGGCCTTCTGAAAGTCTCTCATACTCTGCCTACTGTGGCTTGGATGGCTCTCGGTGGTAGTACTGTTGCTGTTCTTTGGGCTTTTTGTGTTGGTGCAGATCTCCGGAGGCTGCAGCTGTCCTGAGGCTCCTTCTCGGGTCATTCTCATCTCTGCCCTCAGGCCCAGATGGCATCTCATAATCCCCCGCCCCCGAACTCTGTTTTCCCTTAGGAATATTTTTCCCCTTAGGACTCACCTGCAGCTCCCCCTCAGGGACAAAATACCTTTGCTCCCTAAACTCCATAAAGGGCCAAACCCACAGGGTTATATCAATATGCTCCAACTAAGTAGCTATCCTATTTACTTATTCTAATATTTGCACTTATTAGTAAAATCCATTGAATGAAGAGGACATATTCTCAAGACTGTGACAAACAATCAATCTCATAGCTTTACAAATGTCAGCATACATTTCAAACATTTGGAAATTTATCTTATCCATAGGTTCATGATCTGCCCAGCACACTCCATTTATTTTAGAATCTAATCACGATAGTTATTTGTTTAATAAGGGATTTTATACTCCTGTCTTCCTGAACTCAGGACAGCTCACAACAACAATGCTAACTATGGGACACAAGCAAAATCTATATAGGTTTCTTCTCTCTTTTTTAACCAGTTCTATACTTGGCTGAGAAACATTATATTATTCTTCCATATAGCCTTTAGTAGAATCAGATAAGAAACATCAGGGAATTAATGGAATAGTAAGATAAGAGATAAAGTGTTTCCATTTGCTTTCTATGAATTGTTAATTTTTCTGCTCCCTTTTTCTTTTGTAATTGGTTTTATATTATTCTGATAATTTAATAAAAAATAAAGTGCTCCTTTCAATTAAAAAGAAACAATTTCTGGCACCTTCATGTAGGAATACAGGCATACAGACCGTACATGGTCTCTACAAACACCAATGATATGACCCCACCAGGAAAAAACAAGGAATTCAATGGGTAGACCTCTATCTTGCTTATTAGCTGACACACCCACCAAGGATATAATTCAATGGGTAGACCTCTATCTTCTTATTAGCTGACACACCCACCAAGGATATAATCTGAAACTGTATACTTGTTGCTGAAGAATTATAATTAGACTGGATTTAATTCTAATAGAATTTCTCTAAAGAAAAACAGGATAGAAACGAGGGAGGAGGGAATCTCTACTTAACCATCGTGTTTACAAACCTCCTCATATTTTTTATGGAAACCATTACAGATTGCCTGTGTTTTGCACAACAATTTCAAAATAAGTCATCTTAAAAAATGACAACTAATAAAAACTTTTTCATTAATGGCGAAAAGTTGCCTTTGTGAAGGTTAGTCACATCCACAGTATCGAATGCTTCCAACAGACTGGTGTTTCCACTCAACATATGCTTTTAATAATAATCGGAGCTGAAGTCGAGCTTTGCAATTATATTCCCCCCCTTTAATACTAGTGAATGATAATATATCCTTTTATACTTCCTTTGTCTTATAAGAGACAACACTGTGTCTCCCTAGGGATGTGAGACCATGATAACTTTCTGAGTATTATTGCAAAATGAATGCATTTTATTAGTCTGCATTTGTATTATTAGTATCCTGTCATTTGATTAGCATTGGGAAGCAGGTAAGAGAAAGTGAAATTGCATTTTATCTGTTGCTTGTTAAATGTAGGTGTTCTCCCAATCATCGTTGCTCTCTTCAAGTTCTGAAAGGTTGCTTTAAATTTTGTGCAGGCAAACATTAAACTAAGTTCACACACATCTGCTTAGGACAAGGGGTTCCTAAAATGATGACATACAAAAATACTAATGCATAATGGTAGATTTTACATTTTTAAAAACAAACTTGTAACATTTTGGCAATTGTACAGCCTTAATTGCACATATATAAAAAGCTTTATATATTGGAATGGGTCCAGCCAGCTTCTTCACTCAATCCTGCCCAGTTCTCCTCCTAACTAGAGGTGTTCACTGGGGGTGGGGGGGAATCAGTTTATTATTATCTGACGCAGGGTTGTTTTAGCATTTCTGGAAGGACATTATTAGTTATTCTGTAGAATATGGTGCTTCAGTATGGCTCAATAGCCCCCATGTCCACAAGCTTGATACCTAACTTAATACAACAATGAGAACCATCAACGAATGTATTAAACCCACTCCAACCTATTGGCTACCTATGTTGTGCCACATCGCTCCCCCACATCTCCAAAGACAAGATGCCCTTCTCCATGAATATAGAAAGATCATCAAAAACAGAGAGCATTCCATTCACAAAGACATGGCTGATGTGGGCCTATCCAGACTAAGGTCCTGAAGCCCAGCAATAAGATTTGCACAAATCCTGCAATCACAAAATTTCGATCTAAGGCATGAATGGCCATGAACATGGATGCAATCAGTTCCACCCAATATCCATAACCTGATAAACACCAATGAGAGGCCCACAGGATTTGATTTGCCACATAAAGCAAGGAAGATGGCTAATAGAATTCAAATAGGCTTTGGCATCTGTGCAGACCTGTTGTTTAAATGGGGCAAAATACCAGGACCCAAATGAGATTGTGGTATAGCCCACAAAACTATTTTTTCATCTGTCACAGGAATGGGAGCATCGTGCTTTCCAGGGAGATGTAAAGGAGCTCATTGAACTTTCCCCAGCTGTGACTGTGTGGATTGAAAATTTAGATAGTATTTAGTGGGATTGTTCAATCTGTCTGTATACATATTGTATCGAATTGGTTATGTATTTTATATTATTATATGCTTCCTGTGTATAATCCTGCCATATGATAAATAATAAACATAATAATAAATTATTTTGGATTTTTTGGATTGCTGTTACTGTTCTGGATTTTGGAGTTGGGTTATTTCTGAAATTTCAAAATTTTCAGGTCCATGATTCCCCATGGGGGATATCTTCTAGGTGGTGGGAGCCGCTGTCTTCTAAGCAAAGGCCACCAAAATTGCAGGGAACTTAGTCCTGCATGTTCACCAAATACTCCCTAAGTTTCAAGGGAATTTTGACCAATGGATCTAATTTTATAGACCCTTGAACAAAGTGCCCCCTATTATGATTAGGGATGGGCGCGAACTGGGAAAAGGCAATGGTTCGTGAAAAAGTATGGCCAAGCAACAAACTGAACAAGGAGGCCATTTTGTGGACTGTACCAGTTCGTGGTTCATGGCCCTGCAAACCCATTGAAAAGGATTGCAGTCCCTTTAAACAGAGTTTGCAGAACACTGAAAAAACAAGTTGCTCAGCTGTTTTGGGCTGTCTTGTGTAATCCCTTTAAATGTTCCATCCCTTCAAACAGGTCTACCTTCACAAACTTCCATGAACTTTTAAAGCAGTTCATGGCACTTCATGGTGGTTCATGGATGGAGCAGAAAGTGGGGGTTTAAGGGACTCTTGAGTCCCTTTAAAACCCTGCTTTCTGTTCCCCACGAAAGCTGCAAAAACAGAGGATGCAAAAGAAAGCCCAAAAAACAGAGACTGCAGAAGACAGCCTGAATAACAACTGCATGGTGGGGAGTGCCTCCCTGTGATGCAACTGTTTTTCAGGCTGTCTTCTGAAATTTCATAAAAGTTTAAAGGGACTGTAGAAGACAGATCAAAACAGCTGCGTGGCTGGGAGTTTGTCCCCATGGTGCAGCTGTTTTTCATGCTGCACATGAGAGACTGAAACAGCTTCACAGCAGGGAGAGCCTCCCCGCCACTCAGCTATTTTTGTGGCTTTCACAGGGAACAGAAAGCAAGGGTTTATAGGGATTTGGAGACCCTTTAAACCCCTGCTTTCTGCTCCATTCATGAACCGTCATGAACTTCTTTAAAAGTTTGTGGAAGTTTGTGATGGTAGATGGTAGTTCCCAGAGCTTTGGGGACCCTTGGATGAGCTTCAGAGCTTGTTATCTCTCCTGGGCATGACACCCACAATCATCTTTCTTGTCTCCACTATTTCCTAACAAACTCCCCTAACAACCCACATGACTTCCATCCATGCAAGCTCCATGATCCCCACTGTAGTATCTTTTATTGATCAACGGTCATTCACATGGCTTATCCTAGCCAAGCAAAGATCTAATAAAGAATGGGATAATGCCAAAACATCATATAGCAAATCAAATTTGTTAAGTACTGATGCTGCTAGTGGCAAATTAAGCAAATTCAAAAAGCCCTGTTCTCATTCCAAATATCTGACTGTTTAATCATCATTCAAGGCAATCACTGAAGCCTTATTCACGTTACAGTAAATAAAGATACATTCATATGTCAACAACCAATATGTTAGCATTACCAGTACTGAAGTCCCTAAAAATCTGAAAGGAGCATGGGGATGGCAGAGTTTGGGTAGGGAAGAGACCTCAGTGGGGTATAATGCCATAGAATCTACACTCCAAAGCAGCCATTTTCTCCAGGGGAACTGATTTCTGTTGCCTGGGGATAAGTTTTAAATCTGGAAGAATTCCAGGTCCTGCCTGGAATTTGGCAATTCTAACATGTATATTCTCTTCAACAATAAAACTGGGAACCAGTACCTGGATAAATGTGAGGTTTCAATTGCACATTCAGCTCTCCATGCATTAAGAATTTCTTGATGCACAAACAAAGAAAAATTACATTGAACTGTATGCGAACTAAACACATGTTCACTAGGGCTTGAGAAATCACTGGAAAGTTTTGTATTTTACTTCCGGTAGTTTATTCTGTTGTTGGTGTTCAGAGGTTTGTCCCATTTGAGTATCCATGGCCTGCTGTTGGGCCAGCTATATCCTTCTATACTGAAAGGGAAACTGGAAAGGGAAAAAAGGGAGGAAAAGAGAAGGAGAAAGAAGGGCGGGGCTGTCAGAATGACAGAAAAATAAGACTAAGTTTTATAGTTCACATCTTGCTTTGTGTTGTCTCCTTGTCTCACAAAGATACAAACATTACCTTTCTGAGGCTGTCAAAAATGTCCACTTAAAACACAAACCCATTGTAACTGGTCTAATATGCAATCGATTGAGATCGAGGAGGTTGGAGATCATAGAATGAACTATGCCACTTCAGACAGTAGGATATACAGCCACATTTTTTTAATGTTCCTCCATATAAACCCTTCAGATTAACACATCAGAGGAAAGGTAGTAGCCTAGATCTTCTCGCACTGTGCTAGTTTTCCATTTTGCAAGGACTTATTTATGCAGGGAAACTTTGACAAATACAATTTCTTACCTACAGTCGAATGCAGCACAGTCCATTCTACCACTTCAATTTACCAGTCCCAGGCCTCATATGTACCAAAATGAAATGGCTTAGAGGTAGTCTTACAAGCAGGAACCAACCTCCTTCTGTGCCCAATTTTTTCCATGCTAGAACCAGGAATCTTCCTTGCTCCTCTACCTATATACTAATTCTCGAGTGGCCACCCCTGTGCGAATCTCTAACTCCACGTGGGGGGCACTTGGGGGGGAGGAAAATTTTCCTTTCCAGAAAAATCTGAAAAGTTTAAAAAAATATTTGGGGATATTTAAATCCCCCCAAAAGTTAAAGAGCGTCCGCTGTGCATGTGCAGGGACTGCTCTGGGAACTCTCGTGGGCCCAGCGGCTCTGTGCCATGCACGCCTTGCCGGGGCAACTGGGGGTGGGAGGGGGAGAGAGCGGTGAGGCCCAGTGGCAAGGCCCGGCAGCTCTGCATTGTGCGGACCTCACTGGGGCAACTGGGGTGATAGGGGGAGACAGCGGTGAGGCCCAGTGGCTCTGTGCCACGCAGGCCTCGCCGGGGCAACCAGGGATGGGGGGGAGGCAGGGGGGAGAGGAAGCCTTACCTGGGGCTGCCACTCCACATGAGCTCCTTCTCTCCTCCCACCTCCCCACGGGTCCTGCCTCTTGTTCTATAATAATCCCATACTCACTTAGCTATCTGCTGTCTTTCCACAAACTCCTCCTATCATGTTTCCTCTTACACAGGGGTGTCAAACTCATTTGTTATGGAGGGCCAGATTTGACATAAATTGGACTGTCGGGCCAGGCTATGTGTGTCATAAAATGTAATGCCAGGTGGTGGAGATATAAACACAAAGTTGTTTTTAAAACTTAAAATAAAAACATGCTTGAAATATTAGGATTCTTGCAATATTTTGTTAATTTAATGGTCTCCGATAACTGACACTTCTTGCTCTGAATTATTGCATCAAAATGTCTGTGCTGTAGCAATCTGTGAGGGGGAGGAGCCTCAGCCCAGTGCAGGGAGCAGAAGCTTGCCTATCTATCTCTCCTGCGTGACTGACAGTCTGGAAAGCAAACTGTGATGCAGCTGCAGCAGCAGAACTGGAGAAAGAAGCAGGAGACAGCCAGTCCCTTGTGGGCCTGATAGAAGCCCTCTGGGGGCCATATGTGGCCCCCGGGCCACATGTTTGACACCCCTGCTCTTACACATATCATTGCAACAGACCTAGCAGTTTAGATAGTATCATGAGGAAGGCCCTAGTCAATTGGTGCCCTAGTCAGTTCATATTGGAGTTTGAACTTTCTCATGATCCACTGCAGTATAAATTTATTACAACATAATGAAGTACTGAGTAAGAAAAAGGACACCATAGATGTGTTTAGTGTATACCTCTAGGAAATGATTTCAAAAATAGGTTTCCATTAATCTCTACTCCTTAAAGTAAAAGAAAGTATCTCAATGATTCATTAGAGCTCATTGTATCAGTGCTATATGTTTTTGTTGCTGTTTTATTTTTAAAAAAATCTTATACATATAATAAAACCAAGAACCTGGGCTTCTGGAAAACCTGGTTGGGACCAAATTATTAGGGCTGGCATTACCTGGGTTGAATCTGTACTCAGCCATGAAACTTAGGTCACATGTCTCAGCCTAGCCTACTGTACTGGGTTGTTGTCAGGATGACATGAGGAAGGGAGAACTATTTATTGACACCTGAGAAATGAGGGCAGGAAAAAAACATTACAGCAATTTCTGAACATTTGTTTTCTGTGTTATCAGAAGTGGATTGTCCCAAGGAGTAGTGGTTCAAGGAGGGGAAGGCAACCCATGGCACACATGCCAAACAGCAGCACACCAGACCATTTTGCCCAGGACACTAAGCTAACTTCCCACCCAAGCAACCAAGGCAAGCCTCTAAGCTGCTGGCAGTGCCACTAGAACATGAGAAAGGGACATATATGACATAAGCCAGACATGGCATATGCCACCATCACCACCCTAACTTGACCAGCCACCAGCCAGATCCAAAGTGAGACACTGAGGAACTGTCCATGATGCTGGATATTGGCTTGTTCCTACTATGCCTGGCCAAGAATTATCCTCAACTCTCTCTCCCCCAATGCCATCCTTTTGTTTAGTGGCACGCTACCATCTTCACAGGTAGGTGCTGAATTTTTCCCACAGTAGTTAAAACACTTGCTTAAATCTAGTTAAGCCAAAAATTGAGGAGACTTCAGTTCAAATCCTCACTCCCCTGTGAAGCTCACTAGGTGGCCTTGGGTCAGTGACTGTTGCATACCTCCCAGACATGCATGGAATGGAGAAGAAGAGAACCACATATGCCACCCTAGAAGGAAGAGGATAAAAAAATGTGATGAATACATATTTATCTAGCCTAAACACTGTTCTCAATCAAGGTCTTCCTGAAGGGCCATTCACAGTCATCTACAGGTGAGGGACAGCCCCTTTTCTGGGGTTGCAACCCAGTGAACAATGCAACCACATAGACAGAGTAGACTGTGTCTTCCTTTCCCACCCAATTAGCATCATTCCACCCACCAGAAAAAAATAGTGTGGCCATGAAACCAGAAAGGAAATACCAGAGAGGAAATACCAGAAAGTGGATTGCCAGTCCACTTTGCTACGTCATTCAAAAGACCACTGGTATGATTCTGTCCAAGGGATTTGGAAGGAATCTAGCTTCTACCAGTATGGTAAAACTCATACACCAGGTCCCAAGTCTGGCCAATGGGATTTTGTCTCTCTCTCCTCACCATCTAACAATGGCTTCCAAAAGGTCACATGTTCAAGCAACAAGCATTCATGTTCAGAGATGTAAGCCTGACAGCTTGTGTCTTCCTTTCTTATACGCTTTTTTGTTGCATATAATTTTATACCTGCCTTTGAGGTAAAGTCATTGTACAGGGGGGAAAGAACCATAATAAAAAATAATGCATAGCAGTTTCCTCTTATGGAGTTCCACTTTACTTGAGAAAAGCAAATAAGCCCAAGGGCAGAAACAATCCATTATGTTTCAGTATAACCACAACTGCTCCATTCCACTGCACATTCACCAGCTTCCCCTACCAGTCCCCTGCAGAAGGTAAGCAGGCCTCCTTCTGAAAACCTTTTGTTTTCCCAAGTACTGAAGGATTCCAGGGACAACCTGTAAGATCAGTTTACTATCTGAAAATCTGATTCAGATTTGAAAGTGAAAGCTGTGGTTTTGCTAACTGCCAAATGTGTTCTCAGCCTGTAGTGAGGCTGAGAACTTTTCCATAATGTCCCTGGAATTGTCTTAAAAAACAAATCATTTCCAGTATTTTTATTCATAGATTGGCTCGCATTTTCCATGCCATGCTGAAGCTGCACAGACCTGTTGTAGTTAATTTCTATTAAAAGATTCCAATTCTGCTACACAAAACCACAGAAACCTGTGAACATTTCTATTTCCACCCCAGCTGGGGATCAAACAATGAAGTGGTAGTAGGGCAACTAGTATCTGACAAAGGGAGCGTTGACTCTCAGAAGCATATACCTTGGAAATCTTGTGGGTCTTTGACATGCTACTTGGCTCAAATCTTGCTCTTGTACTGCAGACCAAGGCTGCGGTCACACACACAAAATAATCCACTTTCAATACACTTTCAATACACTTTCCAACTGGATTTTGCCAGTTCACACAATAAAATCCAGTTGGAAAGTGCACTGAAAGTGGATTGAAAGGGGATTATTTAGTGTGTGTGACTGCAACCCAAGATAGCTACCTACCCAAAATTATCTTAATAGGGCAAGAAACTAACTACATGTACTTTGGTAAATATACATATATACCTCCAGTTTTATGTGGGGAGAAGGCCAGCATATTTTGAGAATTGGGGCTCCCCATATTTCTGTGCCCCAGTTGTCCTGTCACTGGCTGTCCAGCAGGGCTCTCTAGACATTTTCACTTCTTTCAGCTTGCTCCTGCATCTGAGTACTTGCAGAGTTTTCTTGAGCCGGCACTATCCTTACTCCCTCTGGCTCTTCCTGAGCCAACTCTAGGGATGGACACAAACCAGTTCACAGACTAAAGTTCATCATGAATTTTGGGCAGTTCGTGGTTCGCTAAGCAACATTTGTGAACTGAAGAAACACCACAATCTTCCACAAATTTTATGCCGTTCATGGTGGTTTATGAAGAGCAGAAAACAAGGTTTTAAATGGCTCTGAGCCATTTAAACCACTGCCTTCTGCTCCCTGCCACTTTTCGCCTAAACATCCTCTGTCTGGAATGTTCCTTGGTTTACTGAGGAGCTTTAGGCAATGAAACAGTTGGGCAGAAGGTTACAGCAAGTGGAGAAAAACTCAAAATGAATGTGACCAAGCACTGGTCAGAACAAATTATCATGCCTACTGTTTCGCAGTGATGGCAGCAAACTGAGTTCACTTCTCCACCACCACTGTCTGCAAAATGCCATCTGGCAGAGCCTTTACAGGATGTGAAGGGGCTCTTTTCTCAGTCCCCAGGGTATCTTGAGGTAGAAAACATACAAGCCCGCTGTGATTCTTTTATAATGCATTGTGCAGATAAAATTGCTCACATTTGCCACAGTTTAGATGCCACATTTGTATGGTTCAGTCTCAGGATGTTATTGGAGCAGTCTTGTCCTAGCTGTATGGATGACTTTCAGTTGGTGAGGACTGATGAAATGGACAAGGTGTTTTGATGTGCATAGCCCACCATGTCCAGACTTGACCTTGCCCATTATGGCTAGTAGTATCATGCCAGGCCGGGTTGGTTGAACAGGTCCTGTGAGAACATGCAGTTTTGAAAGCTTTGAGAGAGGCAGTTGTGAGACCCCTCCTGAAGAAGGCATTCCTGGATGCAAAGGACCTAAACGACTACCACCAGTGGCTAACACTCCATTCTTGGGCAAGGTGCTTGAGTGGGTTGTGACTATATAGCATCAGGCAGTCTTGAAGAAGATGGATTATGTAGACCCATTTCAGTCTGGATTATGGCCTGGTTTGGGGACAGAAATGGTCTTGGTCACCCTGCCAGATGGGAAAGTGGCAGGGTGAGTCTGAACATTTTGATTCTCCTGGACCTTTCTGTGGCATTTGATGCCACTGATCATCATATCCTTCTGGAAAGGCTGACTGGGCTGGGAGTGGGGGCACCATGCTCTGGTGGTTCTGCTCTTACTTGACCAACTGATTCCAGAAGGTGCCGTTGGGGGACTGCTACTTGGCCCATGGCATTTATGCTATGGAGTCCCTCAGGGTTCCATCTCATACCTTATGCTATTTAACATCTACATGAAACTTCTGGGAGAGTTCATCCGGGGGTCTGAGGATCTGGAGTGAGGTGTCACCAATATGCAGATGACACCCAGCTCTCTTTCACCTTAATAGCTAAGCAAGACTGAGGTGGTGTTGGTCAATGGAAAAACTGCTCAGAGACTGCAGACTCAGCCTGTACTGGAGGGGGTTGTACTACCCCTGAAGAAGTGGGTTCATAGCTGGGGAGTGCTTTAGTTGGAGGCTTAGGTTTTCTCTATGGCAAATGACACCTTTTACCAGCTCTGGCCGGTTTACTTGCTACAATCATTCCCACAGAAATATGATCTGGCCATGGTGATCAGATTACTATAATGTGCTCTACATGAAGCTGCCTTTGAAAACAGTCCAGAAACTTCCTTTAAGGCCCTCAATGGCTTGAGACCAGAATACCTGAAGGACCATCTCCTCTTGTTCTGTCCAGCCAAGTGGTTACAATCTGCCTCTCAAGCCCTGTTCTCTGTGCCCCTGACTTCAGAGGTGAAGAGGGTGGCAGATAGGGACAGGGTGTTTTCTGCGGTGGCACTTCACCTCTGGAACACTCTCCCCTTCTGTCTTGACTGGTGCCTACTTTTTTTTCCTTCAGGTTCCAGGACAAAACACATATCTTTACCCAGGCTTTTGATTAGTCTTTTCCCCCTTATCTTATTTTATCAGCTTTTTAATGATCTGCTTCTGTTTTATGGGATATCTCCTGTTCTGAATGAGGTTGCACTCTCCTTAAAAGAGCAGGTTCGTACCTTGAAAGTGCTGCTGCATATGGGCCTCCTGTTGGATAAACAGGTGGTCATGGTGGATGGGGGTGCACTTGGACCCAGGCCTACTGCTGGATAAGCAGATGGCAGCTGTGGCCAAGAGTGCCTTTCGTGGGCTTTGGCTGGTAAGCCAGCTGTAGCCCTTTCTGGGCAGAAAAGATCTTGCCATTGTGGTGCAGGCTCTATAAGCATCTAGATCAGGTTAGTGCAATGTGCTCCATGTGGGGCTGCCCTTAGGGTTGCCAGGTCCCCTGGGGGGATGGGGGTTTGCTTGCTCAATGGGCCCCTTACCTGCTGGCCCAGATCCAGCCACTGGGGGTAACTCCACCCCCAACGTGCTGGGATCGTGGCAATGTGCCCAGAGTACTGATGTCACCCTGAGGTGACGTCATCGCGCCGGGCATGTTGTGGGAGGACACTCTATCATTCAAGGGAAAACTCTATGGTTTTCCCTCGAATGACAGTAATCCCACCTCCAACATGCCCAACACAATGACATCACTTCTGGATGACATCATCGTGGCACGTGCACTGAAGAAGTCCCAGAAAGGAGCCAGGACTCCCCCGCTGCAGCAGCAGTAGGACCTGGCAGCCCTAGCTGCCCTTGAAAACTGCCTGGACACTACTGTTGGTACAGAATGCTGTGGCCAGATTGTTGACTGGAATGGGTCATAGGGACCATATTAATCCAGTCTTGTTTCCTTCTGTACTGGCTCCCAATTTGCTTCCAGGATCAATTTAAGGTGCTGGTATTGACTTTTAAAGCCCTATACAGCTTGGGGCTAGCACTGCCTTCTCCCAAATGAACCTACCCATCCACTCTAGTCATCTTTGCAGGACCTGCTTTGGGTGCCCCCACCATCTTTGGCAACTGGAGTAAGGGCTTTCTCACTCATGGCACCAAAACTTTGGAACTCCCTCCCCAGGGAAATTTGCTTGTCTTCTTCTGTCATTGTCTTCTACCAGCAGGTGAAGAATTTCTGGTTTTGTTTGGCATACTCCCAATAACTATTATTAGCCTTCCTCCCTAGTTGTGGTGTTACACGTGTTATATGTGTTTATACCTTTTCTACTGAGTTATTTTATATATAACTTAAATATTATTATTATTATTATTATTATTTTAAATGCTGTTTTAATCTTGAAATGTTTAAATGTTTTGATTACACTTCTATCCCACCTTTCTGCCAGTAGACTCTCAAAGCAGCGTACAACAACCAAGAGCAAGTTCCAAAAACAATTGTTCAAACAGGATAAAAATAACCAGCTCTATCTTTGTATCTCTGTTTTGTAACACTAAAGCCAACATTCTTCAGCTTATCAATAAATCACTCCATTTGATCTAAACACCATTTAAAAACCACCAAGATGTGTGAACATCTTAAAACATGGGAAGCATCTAGCCATGCACACTGCCTCATTTTCGAAGGCTGCCGAAGGGTATTATTTCAAAGCCTTCCAAGATATGGGAAGGACTTACCCAGAGCCTAGCAAAGTGGACCATTGTCTTTATGTCAAGCTTTGTGAGCTTTAAAGATCAAGCTTAGAGTGAGCAAAGATTATAAAGTTGCACACCCACAGTCATGACTTTCCCTTTTATCAAAAGTTGTGAAAGTATTTTAATGACAGATGAATTAATGAAATGTTTAGATGGTGAAAAATCCACTGTCAAATTTTTCAAGGCACGAGAAAAATAATGCATAAACTGTGATTATTACATTTTTGCAAAAGTGTGTAACAATGAGGGCTTCCCCCCCTTCTCTCTCTCTCTCTCTCTCTGATAATATTGGTATATGCAAATAATTGCCTTTCCCTCTTTTTGATACAATTTCATTATTTGCATAGCTACTAGTGGTCCACCAATAAAGGCGAACGTCATATTAGGATTCATGACAGTTTTCACATTGTATTATCAATATGTGGAAATAATTGTCTGCTCTGAGATTAAATTACATTATTGTGTATCTTTTTCATGCCTAATAAATAATGATGGATGGCTTTTATTTTCATCACCACCTGCAACCATTTAGTCACCCCTTGACTGTTCAAGATAAAATAATAAAAGGGGAGTGTTATGTTGCAAGTCACAGAATGCAGTCAAAACAGTTGCCTGTTTCGCATCTTTTTGTGTGTGCACCTTCTGCCTGTGCCTACAGTGTGGAAGACAGAAGGCCAGCAAATGGCCAGTGCATGATAGAAATGTGCAAGCAGGGCAGGAAAAGATTTTCTTTTCTTTTGAAAAAACTTTAGCAAGAGAATCATTATCTCAACATACAATTCACAATCTGAAAATCAGATTCTGAGCAACTAAGTTAAAAGCAATTAGAATCTGAAGAAGAGAGCCCATCTGACTAGTTAGCCTTTTGAAACAAGAAATGAAAACAGACTGTAGCAAAAATTTAAAATGCACACTACTTAATTTTGAAACAGAGAGCTGGGAACACACTCTGTTTCTGAAACTCATGGTGGGTGGGGGTGATCAAATTTTGTTGGAATTTTCAACTCAGAATTTTTCTATTGCATTGTGTCTCCCCTTTTCTCCAGATGGCATACATGTGGTTCTCTCCCTCTCCATTTGCTCTTCTTTACAACAGCCCTGTGAGGTAGGTTAGACTACAGAGAATGCCTCTACGGTCACTCAGTAAGTTTGATGGCTGAACAGAGGTCTTCAGAGTACAGTGGCATCTAGTACCCACTGCAGGTAGTGCAGCAGAGGGCAGGGCACTATATAAAGTTGGCATAGCCAGAGCCAGTGATAGGCAGAATCAACTATTTGTGGGCTGTCCCCCATCCTCCTCTTTTGCAATGACAGTAATGTAAACAAAAAACATTAAGCATTGTACCACCTTTCCTTAACTTTAAACTGATCCTATGCAGGTGCCAACCTAATTCCCTGCTGTATTTGCAACAAGAATAGCAATACCTACCATCTTCAAGTACTTGAAGGGCTGCCATATAAAGGATGGTGTGGAGTTGTTTTCTGTTGCCCCAGATGGTTGGACCAGAACCAATGAACTGAAATTAAATCAGAAGCGTCTCCAGCTAAATATTAGGAAGAACTTCCTGAAAGTTAGAGCAGTTCCTCAGTGGAACAGGCTTCCTCAGGAGGTGGTGGGCTCTCCTTCTTTGGAGGTTTTCAAACAGAGACTTGATGGCCATCTGACAGCAATGCTGATTCTGTGAATTTAGGCATATCATGAGAAGGAGGGCGGGAAGGGTTGCCTCAGTGCTTACCGTATTTTTCGCTCCATAAGACACACTTTTTCTCCCCAAAAAAGTGGGGGGGAAATGTGTGTGTCTTATGGAGCGAATACTGCCCGGGGAGGAACCCCCCTCCCTCCCCCGCTCACCTTTCCCAGGCCGGCAGGCCGCCAGCTCGGGGTGAAGCCCCATCCCTCCCCCCCCTCACCATTCCTGGGCTGCGGGGGGGGGGGGAGGTAGGGAGGGAAGAGCTGGGCCTGAGTGGCATTAAGCCACTCGGGCCCAAGCAAGGGGGGGGGAGGGAAACACCCTTTCTTTCTTTCTGTCTTTCTTCCTTCCCTCCCTACCTTCCTGTTCCTTCCTTTCTTTCTTCCTTCCTTCCTCTTTCTTTCTTTCTTTCTCTTCATTCCTTCCTTCCTTCTCTCTCTCTCCCCCCACCTACCTTTCTTTCTTTCTTTCTTTCTTTCTTTCTTTCTTTCTTTCTTTCTTTCTTTCTTTCTTTCTTTCTTTCTTTCTTTCTTCTCTCTTCCCCCCCCCCTACTATTTGGTTCAGAATATTTTTTTTCCCTGTTTTCCTCCTCTAAAACTAAGTGCGTCTTATGGTCAGGTGCATCTTATGGAGCGAAAAATACGGTAGTTCTCATGGCCTTTTCTTATGCGCCCAGGGAAATGCTGATTGCCACTTTGGAGTCAGGAAGCAATTTTCTCCAGGCTAGTTTGGCCAGGGATCCTGGAGGTATTTTGCCATCTCTTGGAATGGAGCAGGGATCACTGGGGTGTGAGAGGGGGAGGAAGTTGTGAATTACCTGCATTGTGCAGGGGGTTGGGCTAGATGACCCTGGAGATCCCTTCCAACTCTATGATTCTATGATTCTATACTGTGGGAGCAAAATCCTGACACATGTCCACCCTCCTAACACCCACTACTCAGGAGAATACAAAGAAGGCTATAAACACTGCATATCCAAATTTGATCCAAAACTTAACTCTCTGGTTCAAGAACTAATTTTTCATGTTGTAAAGAAACACAAAGCAATGAGGCTTTTGGCCAGAAGTTAAAAGTTAAAGGCAGTTTAGGGTGCCCCCCCCCCCCAGGTATTACTGCTCTCACCACTGCTCAGTGGAGCCGTGGGAGCAAAACTGGGGGCAGGATTGGAATTGCACTGTCTTGGGGTGACAGTCTAGATTTCACCCAATCTCTGTGGTAAATATCAGGCCACTCATGGGACTCCTGTATCTCCTGAGGGTTGCCAGCGGTGGGATGGCAACTATAAAGACAATTTCCTCACTAGTATGAATTTGTAACTAGCCCAAAGCAGATGAAGGGTTGCCTGTTCCAGAAGAGACTTTTAGGAGACCCCAGTACCTCTTTCAGGAATTAATATTTTTCAGAGCTTTGGTAACATATATAAAGTGCCTTGAATTTAACCCTAATTTGGTCCTCTGTATATTTAATCAGAAGTAATTCCTTCTATAGACAGTAGGAAATGCTCTGAGGTTTTTTAAAAATAATCTGGATTCATTCTGTGTAGAGACCTGATGCTGAACTGGGGGTAGGAAAGAAACTGAGGCTTTAAAGCAAGAATACACTCATTCATTTAGGTTTTGATAGATGTCTCCATCTGAGAGAATCCCTGATTGGTTAGGGTTTTTTTTTGCTCCCCTCCATCCTGCCTGAGAAAGAAGAAATACTGACCATCCTGGTCAATTGATTGTTATGGATCCATTGACCAGTCAGGGACAGTCCATTACTTGATGCGCTAGAAGTCGAAGTTAGTGCTCCTGTGTTCTTCCTAGGAACTAATACACTAATGGCTGTCCAAGTTGTTTACCTAAGTACGTGTGTGCTTTGTTTGTTTGCTTTTAAGTGCAGCTCTCCAATTGGCATGGTAAGCTTAGAACGTAATTAAGGCAGAAGTGGATTTTGTTGTCATTACCAAAAATTGCATATGTCAGGGAAAATAATACCTAGAATTGCAGATTTAATGCAGCCTACAGAAAAGAATTATGGAGGTGCTTGCTGGCATGTAACAGCAGAAGGGTTGAGCCATAGGGCTGCCAAGGCACTCATCTGGAAGCAATGGTTCCTCTCCTATAAGAGGTGGCAAGTGACTAATATGAAGAAATTTGTTCACTGGTCCAGAAGCTGAGCAAGTCTGGGTCTGGTTAGTGGCTGGATGGGAGATCTCATAGGAACATTATGTAAGCAGACTTGAGTTCTGTAATGGAAGAAAGATGGGCTATAAATGCAATAAATAATAATAATAATGATTGCAGCTTAAATTATATAGTCAAAAGTTTAAACTTCACCAAGAATGTCTCTTCCAGTAAATGAATAAAAAACCTCTCTCATTCCCCACAAATGAGGAAAGGGAGTGCTACAGCTCTTGGCCAGCTATGCATGCATAAGATCTTGTTTCCATTTCATTTAATGTCACTTTAAAGATTTTCTTTGTTTTCATTTCATTCATTTTGTACTTTCATTTTCACTTCCCTATTATTTTTAATGGGAAGCACATTTCAATGGGAAACACCTATAGCTAAACGGTACCTTTGTTCTTTTCCATCAAAATAGGATATTTTCAGGATCGTGCCTTCGCCCAAGGAATCCTCCTTGCTTTCCCAGCCTTTAGCATTGCCTCCCATCCAGGGAGGGCAATCACTTCTGGTTGTCACAGATCGCAGTACTGCCTGTATCTGGGATATGCAAACTTCTATTCCCTTCTCTCTCTAGGGTTGCCAGCTGTGGGTTGGGCAGTACCTGGAGATTTGGAGGGGGAGGCTGGGGGGGGGAGGGGTTTGGGAAGGGTCCCTTTCATCAGGGTGTAATGACATACTGTCTACCCTTCCAAAGCAGCCATTTTCTCCAGGGGAACTGATCTTGATCGTCCAGAGATCAACTGTAAGACAGGGCTATCTCCAGGTACCACCTGAAGAAGAAGAGTTGGATTTATATCCTGCCCTTCACTTGGAGTCTCAGAGCGGCTTACAAAGCAGCTTCCCTTCCCCTCCCCACAACAGGCACCCTGTGAAGTAGGTGGGGATGAGAGAGCTCTGAAAGAACTGTTCTTGAGACAACAGCTCTGAGAGAACTGTAACTGGCCAAAGGTCACCCAGCTGGCTGCATGTGGAGAAGTGGGGAATCAAACCCAGGTCTCCAGATTAGAGTCTGCTGCTCTTAACCACTACACCAAACTGGATCTTCTGGAGTTTGGCAACCTTATCTTTTCCCCACCCAAAGTGTTAGAGAGTTCACTCAAAGGGATGTTTGCCTGTGTCCACCGCCCTCAACTGGCATCACTCTCTGGCATTCAGAGGATGAAAGTAATAAAAGTTGCATCTGTTTTTCCCAGCACTGCCTGGTATCTGGGTGGTGGTGTCAACTTCTGTCCCCTTTATGATTGCCAACCTGGGGGTGTGGTTTAGCAGCCGGAGAAGACGGATGCCTAATGATTGAGCTCTTCCCCCCCACCTCCAGGTTTTTTATCTACTAGCCTCCTTCAAAACCTTTTATTTTAAACTTTCTACTGCATTTCTTGGAATGGGAAAATCTGGTGCTTCCAAAAATCGCAAAACGACTGCAGTGCCTCAACAGCTTACCCAGTTTTTTTCAAAGGAAGACGTAAGGCCTATCCGTGGAGACACACTACTGACTGCACCCAAAATGGCCAACGCAACTCGTGACTCTACAACTGATGCCGAAGAGACAATTATTCTACGCCACGAATTCTTCACAACAATTAATCATCTAGAACAAACGATTACGGAGCAAATACATGCAGCAATAAAGCCTCTCACGGACGAGTTAAAATCTATCACAGAAACTCTCTCTGAAGTAGCACAAGCAGCTGAATCAGCCCTGGAAAATTCAATCTCCTCTCAAGAAGATATCAGACAATTGCAATCCTACGAAGCATGGTCAAAAAACAAGATAATGACCCTCGAGAACAAAATTAAAGAACGCAACCTTAAAATTCGCGGGCTACCGGAACTCTGCGAAGGTGAGTCAGACTTAAAACTTTTTATATCGACATGGCTAGCCGAGTCCCTCGAGTTAGAAGACCCTCCGACCACCCTCTTAGAGCAAGCTTACCGAGTTGGCCCCGGTCCTGGTTCTGGTCGCCCTGCTTCATTTGTGCAGGACATTGTTATTACTCTTAGAGACACATCCCAACGGGCCATAATTCTAAATAAAGCCTGAAGAAACAGAGACCTCTCCTTCCAAAACCGCAAAGTACAAATTCTGCTGGATCTTTCACAGGAAACTCTTCAGCATAGGCGTAATTTGAAGCCGTTTACTCAAAAATTAATAGACCACAACCTACGTTTCCGTTGGATCTCCCCATCAGAAATTCTAGTAGTCCACCAGGGCCAAAGACTTACTGCATCTGATCCTCCAAATGGCCATAAACTCCTCTCAGCATTGAACATTCCTTTTGACACTCCTTCTTCACCTTCCTACTCTGCCTCTGAAGACTCGGACCACCCTGCTTCCGAGAGACTTAAGCACCGCTGGAATAGAGTCAATAGGCGTGCGAAAGATCACCCATGATTGTCTCTTCTTTACCCACCGATCGCAGCCTGCGGCCTATTATTAGGAAGATGCCAGACTGTGACCTTCTTCTAGCACTAGAAGCAGCCGTCCTTCACACGATTCTAAACAAGACGAAGCGACTTCCAAAGTTGTATAAAGCTAGTCCACTAAGTGCAACTTCTACTCTCTTTAAAAATATGGTGATGTTATGATTGCCAACCTCATGAGGAATCTATGGAATTATACCCTGTTAAAGTCCCTTCACTCCCCAAACCCTTACCTCTTCAAACTCCACCCCAAAAATCTCCAGGAATTTTTTCAAGCCCAAATCGGCAACCCTAGTGCCCTCTCATTCTGTATCACAGCCTGATAGGACATTTGACTCTTCTACCTGTGCCCCTGCCTCCTCAGCAGCTTGACCTTGTACTAACCACTAAACATAAAAGAATGAGGGGAGGCAGAAACGCACTCAAGCCATCAAAGAACTCTGCTTACATTCTCTAAATCAGACGAGCAGGAATCAGAATAACAAACATTAATAACTGGGTTTGTTTAAGTTTTCCTGTTAATTTTCATTATACTAACAGTAATAATATAGCCTGTTTCATTTTTTTCCTATTAATAAATGAATGCCCATTCCTACTGCTGAGGCTGCAAGCTATCCAGAAGGACTGCTCATGTTCCACTAAACTGAACCTCCCTAACAACATAATGAACATCACTTATTTCTGTACATTATAGCTCCATATAAAAAGTAACCCATTTCTAGAGTGCTACTTAAAACTGACTGCCATGAACTGGATTGCCAAATTCACTTTGTATTGTCTGGTGCTGTGAATAGTCTGGTCTCAGTCTGTGAATAGTCTGTGAATAGTCTGGTCTCAAATCCCAGGTCAGCCATGGCACACACTATGTGACTTTGCCTGGTCAATATTTCTCAGCCTAATTAATTTCAATTCATTTAATTACAAAGTTTATGTACCTTCCTTCTCCCAAGCAACTCAGGAGCCAAAGCAGGAAATGACAATATAAAAACAATATAATACCTCGCATGTTATTTGTATAATTGATTTGGATAATCTGTTCATGCTCCATCACACATATCAATGAGCACCAAAACAAATGTTATATGACTGAAATCCAGGTCTATCCTTTGGGCCATTTTCCACTTGGGAAAATTTTTGCTTTGTTTTCTAACAATATTGGAGGCCACTGGCAGTGCCACCAATATGTTTAGAAAGACTGAGGACACAGTTGAAGCACACCTGAAGTAACTATATGCCTCTCTCTTTGTTGATAGTTTCAGAAGATAGCCGTGTACTCTGTGGTAGACTAGTTAGATCTGAGTCCAGTCACACCTTAGAGACCAACAGGGTCAAAGCTCCCTTCCTCTCTGTATTGATGTTTCCAATCAGTTTCCAACAATGATAAAATACAACATTATACACACACACACACACACACACACACACACACACAGAACAATCAAAATATCAAGCAACAGTTTCTCACTTACTTGTTCTCTTTGGCACAAAGACAATCAAGACACTGCTGTTAGAGTCAGACAGGCAGAGACAATGCTCTCCGTGCCTGGAGTACATGCTGAAGGCAGGAAGGAAAAACCTTAAGCTTTGGAAAATGTTAAGCAACAAGATGTGAACTGCCTTAAAGGCTTCACTGTACATCACTTAAGGACTGTTCTCTTTCTCAGGAATCATAGTTCTTTTGGGGGGTTGGGTTTTTTTTGTATTTTTCATATTTGGGTGGGGGGTTGCACCTGGAAGTCATGGCCACCTCTGGTGACTGACCCCTCTTGAGGACCTGGAGGATATTCAGAGAGGAGGCTGAATAAAGCCTGCTCTTGCTTCCCAACTGCTGGTATTTCAAGGAGGTCTCCCATACAAGTACTTGCCAGAGTCGACCATGCGTAGCTTCCAAGATCTGATGAGATCGGGCTTGCCTGGGTTATCCACGTCAGGGCTGTTCTCAAGAATTATTGAAAGCTGTTTTGTGAGAATCTTGTTAGGCACCTTGTTGTTTTATGCCATTTTTATGCCCTGGCTGGGTTTTTAGCATTGGGTTTTAATTGTCAACAACTTTTAAGTGTGCTGTGCTTTTGTTATGCAAGTTTCTTTGGAGAGGCACTATAGAATTTTTTTCTAAATAAATAAATAGTTAACCAAAATAAGAATTTCCGTAGCAAGTTGCTTTAGAGTTTCTGGGGAAATGTTGATTAAATTCCATCTCCTGATATTACAGTCAACCTGTGGTTGCTGCCAAATCAGCAGCCCTCCATCTCTTTCAGTTCCCCTGCCTTTAGAAGTGGCAGCTCACAAAATGGAGTGGGACAGGAAGACTCACAACTCAGTGGTGTCACATCTCTCATTTTCCTTCCTAAATACTAAAAAGAAGAAAGAAGTCATTACTGCCCCCCTTAATTTGTGGCTGCTGTTGAAGGCAGGGAAACTCTGCTATGTTATCTCACATCACATTATTAAATGTTACAGGAAAGAGGAGAGGAGGAGGAGATGTGAGGCTGCTGTTTTTGGCAGTCACCGCACACTGGCTGTAATGTGCTGCTCTAAAGTCATATACACCCATACACATACAACTGTTGCTATGCAGAATCTTAATATATGCAGCTGCAATATTCAAAACATGTGTTTGTCATTAGCTTAGTAAAAACAGTCATATGATTTGAGAACATTCTATCACCTTTCATTTTTCTATCTCTTTCTACCAAAAATATCAGTAAAATTATAAACAGGATCTTTGGTTTCATAGAATAGAATGTGCCAGTGTGTTCCTTTAAAATATGTGCAATGTCCAAAGCCATGATCAATACACATGTGACTACGAACAGTTCAACTAATGGTTGAATAAGTTGAACACTGACCATTCCATTGTACTTTCTAGCCAGTTGCCAGTAGTTCTTCTTTCAGTGTTGACTTCTCTCTTGGCATCTGAAATCAAGATTGCGTTTGATATCACAGCAGGTGTTTCAATTCATGTAAGAATGCAAACTTAACGTCCACTTTGAGTGCCAGAAAGTATTATCGTCAACAAAGGTGAGAAAATAGCGCTTGACTGGTGAGGAAAATCTGACACTTCAACAAGAACAGGACATATAATCCAGTTAAAACATGATTTACAAAAATTAAAACAAAACAGATGCTGAAGTCCCAACATCTGCTATCTTAACCTCTGCCTCATAAAATAAAGCAAATTAAAGCTATTATACTAAGTTACTTCAAAAAAAATCTTTACTTTCTGCATTTTGTAAGTTCACAGGGTCAGGGAGTTCCACAGTTGTGGGTCAGTGACCAAGAACATTTCTCTCTGTATACCAGCTGTATAGAGCATAACTCAAAAGGATGGTCTTAATCAGTCTTAAGAGATCACTGTCTCAGAAAGGGAAGCTCTCTTAGATATAGTGAACCCAAGTCTTTATGCCAAAGTCCAAGAAAGGTCTACTTGCACAAGGAGCAAGACGGCTTCAAAAGTTTTAGACCAAGAAACTTTCTTATGAGCACATGGATTGACTTAGTGGAAATTTAGTCAGGATTACATGAATCACAAGTTGGATGGACACTGTGCTTTCATGACACTATAGCCACTTAGAATGTGCACTGGTCCAGCATGAGTACAGAAAAATCCAGATTTTTCAAATCAAATTCAAATCAAACTACATCAAATTCCACATTCAAAATTAGCTAAATTTCAGTTTCATCACATAAGAGTACACCTAATCAACTGCCATATAAAAATGATTATAAAACATTATTTCTAGGTAATCTCCCTCGTCCTCGTCAAAAGGTATCTGATGAATACTTTTAAACTCAGGACTATTGCAATGGTCAGGAAAATGAACTTGAAAAACACACAGCAAGTCTCATCTTTGGCCTGAATTCACTGGGTAGACCAAAGCCAACCACCATTTCTGAGCCCTATTCCTTTCCACCTGTAATATGAGGGGGATAATGATGATCTACATTACATAGCTGTTGTACAGGGAACTGAAGTAAAATCTTAAGCTCTTCAAACAGGAAAAATTCTGTGTAAATACCATGTGTTTCCCAACTTTTAGTGCTTCTTCAGACAAGTTTATTTTGTATTTGGTATGATATCACTACTCTTAATAGTTACTGTGGCTAGGGTTGCCAAGTCTTACCTGTCTTTTAGCGGGGGGAGTCCTTGCTGGTCCGGGAGTGTTCTGGCATGCGCACCATGATGACATTACCCGGAAGTGATGTCATTGCATCGGGCACGTTGGGCACATCATTGCATCGGGCACCATAGAGTTTTCCCTCAAATTATAGAGCATCCCCCCCGAAACATGCCCGACGTGATGATGTCACCTCTGGGTGATGTCATCGCGCCAGGCACGTCTCCGCAGCCTGGCAATTTGGGGATGGGGTTCCCCCTGGCAGCCCAATCCAGGCTGGCAGGGAGCAGGCTGATCGAGCAGGGGTTTGCCCACCCCCCAGGGGGACTTGGCAACCCTAACTGTGGCATAGTGGTTAGAGTGTCAGCCTAGTACCTGGGAGAATGAGTTTTGAATCACCATTCTGTCACAGAGGCTCACCAGGTGACCTGGGGCCTGTCACACTCTCTCAGCCTAACCTGCTTCACATACTTGTGAGAATAAAGAAAGATGGTATAAGGTGCTTGGGATCTCCACTGGGGAGAAAAGCAGGGTATAAATTTAAAAGCTGTGTGTCACATTTGAACTGTACACATGTGTAGTTTTAGCAACTTATCACTAAGAACTGGAAACCCTTTAAGTACAAAACAGTTCTTCTATGAAGTGACCCTTTTTAGCATAGCAATAATATTCTAAGAAAATATTGAGCCCCAAATTCTGCTTTTTGCAGTTTGTATACTTTAAGTAATTTACAGTTCTAAACTCCACTTCTAAACCCACTGACTTCAAGTTGTCAACTGCTTATGATTCAGCTGCATTCTCAGTTTTGGCACCCTGAGGTCCAAACTAGGTGATGGGATGTTTTATACTAACCAGCTCCTAGAACTTGAGACGTTGGTGTTTCAACAGCTCTTCCAGGAACCAAACAGTGCATCCGAGTTCTCCTTCCTACTCTCTATTGTTGTGAAATCTTCTCCAAAGGAGATGGGTTCAGAGAGCATGTGATTTTTGGGGCATAGATCTTGTGCGATTTAATTAAAATGGCCAACATCCATGTGCTGTTTGCTTTATAAACATTTCCAGTGTATCAGTAGCCAACCTAAATCTCCCACCAGACGAGTACATACTGTGCTTCATTTCGTTATTCCCGAGCAACTACTAGAACTAGTTACAGCCGGCTGATATGCTCACCATTGGGTGCTGAGGACAAGGCATGTTCAAATTAAACATGAACTCAGTGTTAACTTTAAAACATATTTTGCTCTGAAAATTGAGATCACCTTACAGTTGCCTCAAAACTAAGGAGAAAAGTATCTGCTTTCCATTATGCTAATAGTCTTTTCTTCCCCTTCTCAACATTCACCCCTATCATTCACCCCTATCAAAGAGCAGAATCTGGCTCACAATTTAGAAAACATCCCCTGCTCATATATCTATAAACTCTATTTCCATGAACTCTGTTGTTTTCTCAGGTTAGGTATACCCTCCATGGCTAGTTATCTTAGGGCTAAGTCTCATGACACAGTCATGCAAATGCTGATATGGGTAGAATCTGGTCTGAAACTGAGGATCAAGGGCCAATCTCCACTGAGCCCAACACACAATACTGGCATTCATGCAACTGGCTCAGTCAGTGGCACTGCACTGAGAAGTTTGCCCAAGCTGCCTGAAGAAACCAAACAAGTACCTAAGAACATAAGAGAAGCCAATGCTGGATCAGGCCAATGGCCCATCCAGTCCAACACTCTGTCACACAGTGGCCAAAAATACTAGGTGCCATCAGGAGGTCCACCAGTGGGGCCAGGACACTAGAAGCCCTCCCACTGTTGCCCCCCCCAAGCACCAAGAATATAGAGCATCCCTTGCCCCAGACTGAGAGTTCCTTTCTATACCTTGTGGCTAATAGCCACTGATGGACCTTTGCTCCATATGTTTATCCAATTCCCTCTTGAAGCCATCCATGCTTGTAGAAGAAGAAGAAAAGAGATTGGATTTATACCCCGCCCTTCACTTGTAGTCTCAGAGCGGCTTACAAACTCCTTCCCCTTCCCCTCCCCACAACAAACACCCTGTGAGGTAGGTGGGGCTGAGTGAGCTCTGAGACGACTGTCCTTGAGAGAACAGCTGATACAGAACCATGGCTTGCCCAAGGTCCCCCAGCAGCTGCAAGTGGAGGAGTGGGGAATCAAACCTGGTTCTCTCAGATTAGAGTCCACGCACTTAACCACTACACCAAACTGGCTTCCACCACCTCCTGTGGCAGTGAATTCCATGTGTTAATCACTCTTTGGGTGAAGAAGTACTTCCTTTAATCCATTTTAACCAGACTGCTCAGCAATTTCATGGAGTACCCACGAGTTCCTGTATTGTGAGAAAGGGAGAAACGTACTTCTTTCTCTTCCTGCTCTATCCCATGCATAATCTTGTAAACCCTGATCATGTCACCCTTCAGTCGTCATAATGGGAATACTTTAAGTATTGGGAATACTGTAAGTATTAAAGTACTGAAGCAGCCCTGAGCCATGGGGAAAGGTGGGATATATATGCTTTAATAAGTAATACATAAAATACATAAAGTTATGAACGTATCAGGCAAGGAGGCTGTCCTTAATTCTCAAACCTTTGTCTCCAAAGTTATTTTACTGCACCAGGCTCTTTAGCCATATGCAGAGATGACCTGCCCCCTCTGTCTGAAGTCTTTTGCTATTGACTTTAATCACTGTTTAAAAATTTAACTTTCTCAAAGATATTTTATCTTCCTTTTGTGCTTGTCATTATGTTCTCTTCTCTTTGATTATCTTTCACATTTTTTCCACCTCAATAAGATGATTCCTTTTTAACTGAAGTCCCATGGTATCATCGCTCTCCCTTTGCTGCTTCTGACATAGCAGTAAACAGTTCTTCTAACTTCAGCAAATAAGTTTAGTGTCAATGCTTTTAAAACACACAAAGACTCTCTCCTGTCTCTCCGGTTTGGATCTACAGTGAGAGTATATACTGGTACCTTTGTTATTAGACATGGTTCATTAAGCTTGAAAAAGGTGTGGGGGGGGGACCTGAAATGACATGTGAAACCAAGTTTGGAATTGATAATCTGTATCATCCAGCAATGTAGGTAAATTTTAACAGGGTTTTGAAAGTCATCAGAAATGTAGTAGAACAAAGTTTGCGTCCAGTGGCACCTTTAAGACCAACAAAGTTTGATTGTTGGTCTTAAAGGTGCCACTGGACTCAAAGTTTGTTCTACTGCTCTGAACCAACATGACTACCAACCTGGACCTGTCAGTAATGTAGGGCAGTGTGACAGGGTAAAATTTTCCCACATGGCCAGATACTACTATAAACTGGTTCCCTGCATGGTTGTAGATGCCCTGTACTTAGTTTATAAAGAGCCTCATGGTAAACATTCAGCCATAAATATCCATATGAAAAGCTCTCCTTTAGAAAAGACATGAAACAAAGGAATCAAGATGAAGTACAACAGGATTTGATTAATTATCAGGAAATACCTCATAACTACATAAAAGTTCTCTAATTAAAAATGGAAGAAAAAGTCAGTGTCTCCTGGGGCTGTAGTCAGGAACTAAAATGATGTACTTGTCAAGCACAGAATCAGTTGCAATTTGCCCTTCTTTGCACATGCTGTGGCTGGTCAGGGGCCCAGGAGGTACCATGGGTGCAACAGGGAGTAAGAAGCAAGGTAGATGGAGGCCTTATCGATAGAGACATGGGTTGCCACCCTATTGACACAGTGTGACCAGGAGTAACAACAGAAGGAAGAGAATGGCTGATTCATGCAGTGGTTCCTAAAGGAGAAGGGATACTGCTGGGGTTGAGAGGTGCTGTGGTGGTAAGCACAGGGCTTTTTTTCTGGGGGAACATGCCAGAATGGAGTTCCAGAACCTCTTCAACAAAATTCTTTTTAAAATGTTTCCTTTTGAGAGTTTTGGCACCTCTTTTTCCAAAAAGAAAAAGCCCTGAGTAGGCAAAACACCTGGTGAGGAGTGCCAGGGACAATTTCCTAGGAAGAACATTTAACTTTGTGGTACAGAAAAGCTGGGGGCCCACCCAGGAGTGAGGGGACTCCAGGGGCTGCTTGTCTGGACTGAAGAAACTTTGACAACATGGGGTGAAGAATGGGTGCATGGAGTGATGTCACTCTGGCCTGGAATGAGCCACTGTATTTGTACCTGCTGGACAGAAAGATAAGCGACTATAGAGTTAGTGAGATTGTGCCCTGTGTATTGATTTGGTGAGAGAGAAATCAAAGCACACCCTGCTCCCAGCTTGCTGCAAGTATGTTTTCTCTCCAGCCCACGTCTGCCTGCCCCTGCATCAATGCACAACACACATGCACATACAGATGCAGCCTCTAAATTACCCCACAGAGTATATAGTGTGCTTTTTGCACCTGTACGGTCAGCAACATCTATTCTGAAGGGACCACAAGAACTAATAGCAAGATTAGTCACCTAGTTGCACAGGCAAATGTGAAGGGAATGGTGTCCAAAAAGAACAAAAAGACATTAAAATAATAACTTTGAGTTCAAAAATCTCAAATGTAATTGTTCTTTCTTTTAACTATGTGTCTTTTAACAATTGAAAATGTCAGCAAAAAGAGATGCAGGGCTGTTGCAAGAAAGCAATATGTAATTGCATAAACAGATGATTCTGAACAGTTTAAATGCTGACAAACAGCCCTTGAATGATCAACGTGGCGATTGCAACCGATTGACCAAACCAGTGGATAATCAAACATCTTTGTTTAAGAAAGCTTTTTAAAAAAATGATTAAAATGTATTCCTTTATGTGAAATATTTAAAAAGCTCTTTCTGCCTTCCAGAGTTGAAAAAAGATTAGCATTATTTTGGATTGGGTTGGTTTCCCTCCCTATGCAAAGCTAGAATCTGGAAAACAGTGGGACCTGAAAGGATCCTACCTCTCCCCCCACTTTAGGGACCAGTGGTTATTATTGCAAACTGAGTTTCCTTTCTCTACTTGGCATGAATGTTTCCATGCTATGCTTCTCTTTCTTTGTAAATGAATCAATTCCTTACTTCTTATTTACCTAATATTTTTAATTGAGCAATGTAATCAATCAGCTCTCTGTTACTGTTTTTAGCGTACACTTAGACACACACCTTTCCACTCCCTTCACGTGGGAAGGCCAGCAACAAGCTTCCATCAAGAAATGATCCAAAGAACCATCAAGGGACTTTCTCAACAACTGGCATCCAATAAGAAAGCATTCTGAGCCATTAAGCTAACGACGGCATAGTCAATGAACATTTGCCATAATACTAGTATAGGTCGCGATGGGATACTTAGGCTGCAGTCACACACACAGTTTGTGGTGCTATGGTGGCATTATCTGAGCAGAATTAATGGGCCCCTCCAGTCGAAGACATCTGTCTCCTGTGGCGCAGGTGTGGGCAGCCCGTGCTATTCCCCAATGGAAGTGGAATAAACAGATACTAGGGAAAGTCCAGTATGAATGGATTGTTCCTGGTTCCCTCTGGGTTTTTCCAGTGTCTGAACTCTCCTGCAGCAAAAGGAACTCGGAAGAGATGTCTGAACTTGCAGATTCCGCCACTGGGGTTTTTTAAAGTTGATGCCCATATGTACATGAGCGCACACATGCATCCATCCAACAGCATTTAAATAAAACCTACCCTTACAGCTCGTCCCGTGGTTGAAGTGCAACAGTAATGTGGATACTCCTCCACAAGACGGCTGCATGGGTAACCCGTCACAGGGTATGCAGTCTAGATTAAGTGCTCCATTACACTTTGACCCAGTACAATTTGAGGCACTATACCATGCCAAGCTGCCAGTGGGACCACAACCTCAGTGTGATCTTCTAGGGAACACGCCCAACAGAGAACCATAAGGCCCACCCAAGACACTAGGGGAAGAAACAAACACCAGTAAAAAAATGTTTTTGGGACAATAAGGAAATGTAAAACAAGAGAAAAGCCTGATGACAGAAATACAAGATGCAATAGAAAGATGATTTAATTCAAACTTCAACTAGCATTTGAGCAAGTTCAGCTGTTCTTTCTCCATACCAATGGTATAAAAGTGGCCACTCAGAACACCAGGGATCTGAGCTGAACTAGCAAATATAGCAATTTCTTTTGTATTCCAATTCAGCCTCACTAGTTTGTGATCAGTGTTTCCTCTGAGCTGAGTTAGTAGTTTTTTAGCCTCTGGCTCACACATTTTTGTCTTGGCTCAGGAAGGATGGCTCCAGAGCAAACTAATTCACTGCCACAGGAGGTGGTGGCAGCTACAAGAATGGACGGCTTCAAGAGGGAATTGGATAAACATATGGAGCAGAGGTCCATCAGTGGCTATTAGCCACAAAGTATATATAGGAACTCTCAGTCTGGGGCAAGTGATGCACTGTACTCTTGGTGCTTGGGGGGGGGGGGGGCAACAGTGGGAGGGCTTCTAGTGTCTTGGTGCCACTGCTGGACCTCCTGATGGCACCTGGTGTTTTTGGCCACTGTGTGACAGAATGTTGGACTGGATGGGCCATTGGCCTGATCCAACATTGGCTTCTCTTATGTTCTTATGTTCTTAATTTATGCAGCAGCCAAATCACCTGCTCACAACTTCAATGCCAGTTGCTCACAAAGTAGAATTTTTGCTCACAGGGCTCCATGGCTTAGAGCGAGAATTGTTTGTGATGCAAGCTATAAAAGCAAACAAGGGGTCAAAGGAGTGGCTTGGTGTTTGGGCCAGAGTCCCCACCTCTTTCTTGTACTTAGCTTGTTGCCCTCTTGTGTAAGTCACATGACTTCATCCAGTCTAGCATTCTGTATTTGATAGTACCCAACCAAACCTATCTGGGAAGCTTATACACAGGACATGATGCCAACAATTGTTAGTTCAGCAATTGTTTTTTCAGAGGTATACTGCCTCTGGACATTAGGCTATCATAATTACAGGGAACTTTACTGGTGGGACAAAGCAAACAGTTTGGTATAAATGAGGCAAGAAAGAGTATAATAAAGAGGCTGGGCAGGGACTGGAAGAACTTGTAGTACCCTAAAATTTATAAAGGCACTAGTTGCCCTAATCATCACTTGTCACATATAAAGCATTTATTCCACCCAACAACGTATGCACATGTGTGAAACAGCCCTGCAATCTCTCATATCCAGAATTCTTCCTTGTAGATCAGGCTATCCTCATTT
Source organism: Lepidodactylus listeri (assembly GCA_029233225.1). NCBI lineage: Eukaryota > Metazoa > Chordata > Lepidosauria > Squamata > Gekkonidae > Lepidodactylus > Lepidodactylus listeri. Next base: position 40,571,913 of record JARCFY010000007.1, read on the forward strand.
CATTTCCCTTTATACTATTAGCACCTCTCACATGTGGTCATATCTTGGAAAAGACTCAGCTTCAACAAAAACATGATTTCCATTTTTCCATATAAGACCTTACAGTGGTGTTACATTACCCAAATTAAATCCTGAATGAATGGGATGCAAAGTTAAATCTTTGTTTCAATGGTTTCTCAGTTACAAGTATTTGAGACACATTCAGGTCTTCTATTAAGCTGACCAGGTGCGGCAATTTTTATAAAACAAAAATCATGGAAGATAGGTGACCAACATTTTAAAAAGCTATACAGCAGAAATGGGGGTGCACAAAAATCAGTTAAGAAGTTAATCATTTTGTAGAGAAAGGTTCAAACCTGGACCCAATTATCTAATATTAAAGCAAAAACATCCCAAAATTGTAACTAAATAAACAAACTCAATCTTTGCTCATTTATAATTTTTTCCCTATTTTGAAATATTTATGTATTATTATTTTAATATACTTTCCATCGTGGAGTCTTTGTGAGAGTTGGAGATAAAATGAGACAGATGTACTGACCGTGGTTACCATGGGAGCTGTTTCCTAGCAATGGCAAAGCAGTCGTCAAAGCAGTCAAACATTTCTTCTCTTTCTCATATGACTTGTTTTTACTAGTTTGCATAGTTTGAGGAGCAGCAGAGTCAGAAAAGCAGGCAAAGTAGAAACAGATGGGGAACTGCAGGGTCACCTTGCTCCGGTGCCATCCTGGCCTGGAGTTCAAGACTCTTGAAAAAGTAGGCAGAGCGATTGTCTCTTATATGCAGTTAGCATTCAAGATGAAATTTAGCAAAAGTTACGATAAACAGCTCTCTCTCCCATAGCATGGCCTATTGAACACAGACCACTGAATCAGACCGTTGGTCCATTAGGGTCAGTACTGTCTACACAGTCTGGCAGTGGCTCACCAGGGTCTCAGGGTAAGGTCTTTCACATTACCCACTACCAGATCGTTTTAACTGGAGATGGTCCATCAGGGTCATTTGTCCATAAGACTGGCATTGGCTCTCCAGGAACTCATGCTAAAGTCTTGCACATCACCTGGCCCTTTTAACTGGAGATGCCAGGGTTTCAACCTGGGACTTTCTGCATGCCAAGCAGATGCTTTACCACTGAGCCACAGTCCCGCCCCTATTCTATTCCATAATCTTGTGGCATGCTTTCCCTGGCTAGGCTCTATGATGGACATGTTCAGTGCTTCCTTAAAAGGCTCATTGTGTTTTATGTGAAAGTCTTTGCCTACAGTTTGTTTTAAATGCACTGTTAAGTTCATTGTACAATATTCAATCCTTGCATTACACAAAGAGAACTTTTTTTTTCTACTGGCATTCTCTGCTTCATTTTAGAATACTGTGGATATTAAAATCAAGGCGGGGGGTGTCTCATAACAGAACCTTTAAAAATTAGTCAGGTCCAAGCTCTTTGATTCTAGCCCTAACTTTTAAATAGGGTACAGGTCCGTCCCTTGTTACTACTCACCCCCTTCTCTTCTTTCTAGCCTCTTCCTCTTCTTTTCAGGGCAAGAAAACATTGGCAAAGAGGGAGGGTTTGCTAAAGCAACTCCAATTCCAGTCTTTGCTAGTCATCTTTTCATGCCAGGGATACTTCAAATTCCTGGCTCAGTTGGAAAGCCAGATAAAACTACAACTCCCATCATCCCTGGCAAAAAATGACAGCTGGACAAGACTGGAACTGAATTTGCATTGCAGAGCGATGGGTCCTTCTTGTATTTAATGACCCCACCACCACCTCTTATTCACCTCTCTTCTTCACAAAGGTAAGTGTTCTTGTTTTTTGCTGGAGGAGATAGTGAACTAGCATCTGTAGGAAGACCTCAAGGAACAGTTATTTGTCCTTCTGTGGATTTAATAGTACAAAATTTAAAAAGAGAAGAAAGGGAACATGACTGAACTTCTGGGTAGAGGTGAAGTCTAGTAAATCTCCAGCAATGCCCATGCATAACTGAAGAACGTGAAGTAAGTTCTGCTATGTTCAGTCCAGGTTACTCCCAAGTAAGTATCCATAGTATTGCAGACTTGTCCATGAAGCAATAGCAGAAGTACACTATGAAGAGTGGCTAGACAGATTTCTCATAGAAGTAGCAGCATGTAAACTAATAAGAGCTATGAAAATTCTGGGTTTTACCTTGGTGAATAAAAATCTGAGACAGGGTTGCCAGGTCTGCATTGGAAAAATACCTGGAGACTTTGGGGGTGGAAACCGGAGAGGGCAGGGTTTGGGGAGGGAAGGGGCCTCAGCATGGTACAATGCCATATAGTCCACCATTCAAAGCAGCCATTTTCTCCAGGGGAGCTGATCTCTGTCAGCTGGAGATCAGTTGTAAAAGCGGGAGATCCCCAGGCCCCACCTGGAGGCTGGCAACCTTAATCTGAAAAGGCCCCTGATAATTCGCTATAGATTAGACAAGGAAGGGATTTTCCACTTTTTGTGGTTTCTCTGGGGAAGAAAACTGCATTCTAAGGCCTCTCGTTAGCATGTGATTTTAATGGCTGCTTAACAAGGGTCTGTGTTAATATTCTCCCTTGGATCTCCACAGAGCATGATCTTCTACTTTTTCTACCAAGAGGCCCATATGCCTCCCTGAAGCTGCTACCAGGAGACTGCCGGGAACAGTGTTTCAGGGGGCATTTGGAGCTGCAGTGAAAGGGGAGATGTGCGGAAATTGAACTCCACTGATGGAAGAAATTCTGTCCACAGAAATGCTCACGGTATCCAATCTGACCCCCTCTCCTCCCAGTGTACACCATAATTTGATGGTTATCCATTCGATTGGGAAGCAAGCATTGTTTATGTTTCAGTAAGTAAAATAGCCCAAATAATTTTAGCCTGTCTTTATATGGATGTTGCTCCATACATAAGTTGTATTTGTTTAAATCATTTCTAACCTGCTTTCTTCTGAAGGTGCTGAGGGTGGTTATGGACTATTAAAAACCAATAAAAGCAATAATAATTTATATATACACACAAATGTAGGTTTGTGTGTATCTTAAAGCATCTTAAAGCATAAGGAACAGAAAGTCTCAGTAAACACTTAGCTAGTGCCAGAAACTGAGCACAATAGATACCAGCCCAACTGTGCAGAGGGCATTCCATAACAGAGGTGCCACTACAGAAGAAGCTCTGTCTTGCATGGCAACCCATCTTATTTCATGTGATGGTGGTACATGGAGTGGGGGTTCAGATGATGACTGCAACAATCCAGAAGTAGAATAAGAGGGATGTTACATACTGGGTTCAACACATGGAGAAGCTGGACAACAGCGTGATGATCAGGTCATAGTTTATTGGTACACAACAACACAGACTACCGGCTGAGGTGGCCAACTATATACACCCATCTAAGACACACCCACAGTGTTATTGGAGGGTTTGAATCTCCCACCAAAGTCCATAAATATTAGTGAATTCTAGGTGGTTCAGGATCCTTGGCCCCTATTGTTTCCAGGAGCCAAGCTCAAACTGCATGTCACTGGCACCTGGTGGCGGTCAGCGGACATAACACCCCTCCCCCCATAGTTCATGTCCAACCTAGGTGACATAGTCCTTTAAATAGGCTGAGGCCTGGTGCAACTGTGAGGAACAACTGTAGTCCAGGAACCAGGGCCACTGGAGCCCTGTCAGGTAGACCTGCCTGTGCGCTCAGCTGTGGGGGCAGAGAGCTCTCTTCTGGTGCAGGGCCAGAGACCGGTATTCTGCCATTGGGGTCAGCAACTGGAACAGGAGCCTGTTCCTGAATTCTTTCTTCAGAAGAGTCGGGTCTGGGGGTTTCCGGCAGACCGTCATTGAGGCTCCCAAGAGTTGTAGCGTCTACTGAAGTAGGAAGCAGGCGTTGTCTTAGCTGGTCAGTGTGCTTCTGCAGAACCTGGCCATCTTCCGTTGAGACCTCATACAACACAGGTCCTGTTGGGTGAATGATTCTGCCAGCTAGCCATGGGGAGCCCTTGCTGAAGTTGCGGATGTACACGGGGTCCTTTGGGAAGAACCCCCATGGCACCTCCCTTTGTTTGGACAGCCTGCATGACTCTGGAGCCCTGTCTGGATGCAATCTGTCCAAGAGGATCGTGGGCCGCCAGCCCATCAGGAGTTCCACAGGGCAGCGGCCATTGACCAGGTTGGGAGTGGTCCATTGCGCCAAGAGGAAATGGGCCAGATGGAATTCCCAGTCACCTTCCATAAGTTGGCTGAGGGCTTCTTTGATGGTCTGCACCATCCATTCTGCTTGGCCGTTTGTCGCAGGGTGGAATGGTGCAGACTTCACATACTGGATCAGGTTGCTGCAGAGGAACTCCTGGAATTCCTCTGATGTGAACGCTGTCCCATTGTTGGAGACGATGGTGTCCAGCAACCCGTGGGTCACAAAGATCTGGTGCAGCACCTAAATGGTGGCCTTGGAGGACGTAGCAGAGACAGGGCTTACCTCCATCCATTTTGAGTAGGAATCCACCGTGACCAGGAATAGTACTCTGTGGAATGGGCTTGGGTGGGTGTGCTCAGAGGATTTAGTCAGACTTCTTGGCACACTTGGCAGCATTTCACCCAAGTCTTGATCTCTGCGTCGATGCCTGGCCACCATATATAGCTCCGGGCCAGGGCCTTCATGCAGACGATTCTCAGGTGTGCCTCATGTAGGGCCTTGAGGATGCAGTGATGCTGGGCACTGGGGACTACAACTCTGTCTCCCACAGTAGACATCCCTTGTGGGTGGACAACTAGTCCCGGTGAGCTGTGAAGGCTGTAAATGCCAGACCTGCTGCAGCCACAGGCCACCCCCTCACCACCCAGCTCAGAACCCGGGAGACGACAGGGTCACTGGCCGAGTGGCGGGTGACATCGGCCACCTGGAGGGGAGAATCAGGGAGGTCTTCCACCTGGAGTACACGGTGCACTAGAGCTGGGTCTTCCTCAATGGAACGCAAGGGCAGGCGGCTGAGGGTGTTGTCGTGTCCTATAACCTTCCCCGGGCAGTACTGCAGGCTGTAGTTATATCCTGACAGGAAAATGTACCATTGAAGGACCCGCGGGGAGAGGACTTGCAGCATCTGCCTATCCACGGCGAAGAGGCCAAGAAGAGGGCAATAGTCTGTAGCAATGGTGAAAGGCCGGCCATAGATGAAATCGTGGAATTTCTTCACACTGGCCATGACCACCAGGCCCTTGTGGTCGATCTGGGTGTAGTTCCATTCAGCAGCCAACAGCATCCAGGAATAGTAGGTGACTGGTACCTCCTGCCCATCTGGGAGCTGGTGAGGCAGCATGGCACCCATGCCATAGGGGGAGGCATCGCAGACCAGAATCACCAGCAGTGATTCATCGAAATGAGGCAGCACCACATTAGAGATTAAGAGTGACTTGACATCCTTGAATATGGTGGCCTGGCAAGGGCCCCAAGACCAGGAGGCCTGTTTTTCCAGTAAGCAGTGCAAGGGCTCAGCTACTGCCGCCTTGTGGGGGAGGAGGGCATGGTAGAAGTTCAGGAGGCCTAGGAATGCCTGGAGCTCCACCTTGGACTTGGGCAGAGGAGCCTCAATGATGGCCTTTATCTTGTCCCTTGCCGGATGGAGGCCTTCCGTGTCGACTGTGAGGCCCAAGAAGTCAACAAAGGGGACCCCTAGAAGGCACTTCTCCCGCTTTACCTTGAGCCCGGCCTTGTGGAAACGGAGGAGAACATAGTGCAGTCGGGAGGTGAAGTCATCCAGCATGACTGTGGCAATCAGCACATCATCAAAGAACGATGTGGCACCTAGAATCAATTTCAAAAGAGAGTATAAAAGATGTTGGAAGAGACCCAGGGCGACGCTCACCCCAAACTGCAGCCTCTTTACTTTGAAGACTCCCCGGTGCGTAACAATGGTTTGCGCAGTGACTGTGGCCTGATCCACAAGGAGCTGCTGGTATGTCTGGGTGAGATCCAGTTTGCCAGAGATCTTCACCCCTGCCAAAGTTGCCAGCACGTGGGTCACAACCGGGACCGGGCACGCGTGGTCCTGAAGAGCCTTCTTAAGCATGCATTTATAGTACACACAGATGCATTCAGTTTCATGGGGGTGACTATGGGGGGTCTCCCAGGCTGCATGGGAAACCGATTCCAGGACCCCTTGCACCACAAGGCGGTCTAGCTACATATCAATTTTCAGCCGCAGGGTGAACAGGACCTTCCGGGAACACATGCGGATGGGTGCCACCTGGAGGTCAAGTTGAAGGGACACTGAGGGGCCTGTGTAGCAGCCCAGGGTTCCATCAAAAATGGACGGGAACTCACTGCAGACATCACTAAAATCCCATGGGGCACACTGTTTTACTCCCTCGATGGAGATTCCTAAAGAGCGAACCATGCTCAGCTCAAGAGGCTGACTAGGTTGCCCTCGACTACTACCAAGTCCGGGTAGTTGTTGAATTCCCGGTACTGGACCCAGAAACTCCCCACACCCCATACTGGAACACAGTTTCACTGAAAGTCCCCCAGGGTTCAGGTGAGGGATGCAGGTGGGGCCCCCCATTAGGGCACAATCTCTTGAGGGTCTCCACCAAGATGATGGAGGCCCCAGACCCAGAGTCTAACTCCATGGAGCATGGGGACCCTATTTGAACCCACACCCTGATTTTGGGGGCGGAGGTCTGGCTCGGAAGCTGCAGTACCTGTTCACTCATGAGGAGGTAGAGGTCTTCTGGGGTAGTGTCTTCTTTGTGATGCGTGGAGGTCCGGCAGGGTTGCGATGGATGTGCCGGCAGAGCTCGGGACCCTCTGGAACAGCAGGTGCGTGCTTTGTGGCCAGAGCGGCCACAGCTCCGGCAAGTGGCATCTTGGAACTGGCATGTTTTCCGGTCGTGCCAGTCCCTGCAGCTGGTCCACTTCGGTCTGGCGGACTCCTGTATGGGGACGGAGCATGGCGCAGCCCCTGGATTTTGCCTCCTAGTGGGCTGTTGGGTCCGGTGGACCTCCTCCCTGTTGGAGTAGATGGGGTCAGTGCTTGCCTGGTGTGTGGCTGCCTCACGTTGACTGGTGGTGGACCTGGTCATGGACTCATGCAACCTCTCTCAAGTGGTGGCAGTAGAGAGGACAGATGCGAGGGTGCAGGTCTCTGCCTTCATGATTCGTTGCCGGAGCCTTTCCTCCTGTAAGCCACAGACTAACTGGTCACAGAGGGCCATCTCCAGCTGGGCCCCAAAGTTCCATTCAGAGGCAAGCCTGTGAAACTCTGTTAAGTATTCTGCAGCAGATTCTTGCAGTTGCTGCAGCCAGTACTGGAATGTCACATGGCGCGTAATCTCCGATGGCTGAGGAATGAAGTGGTCCTGGAGCACCTTGATGATCTGCTCAAACATGGCATCGGCTACCTTGGTAGGAGAGCAGATTTCAGGCCAGCTCAACGGTGGTGGGGCCGCAAGAGCCAATGAGGAGACCTTTCTTCCATTCCTCTTCAGTAACCTGATAGAAGATCAGGATGGACTTGAGTCCCTCGACCCAGACTTCCCATTGTTGAGGGCGAGTAGGGTCGAACGTAGGGACAAGTCCCGCTCCCGGAGCGACTGCCATTGTGCTGCGCAGTTGTGGCGTGGAAGTGGCCTGCTCACCTTCAGTGCTTATCAGCTGGAGCAGCAGCAGAGGTCTTCGTCTTCCTTGGGGCCCCGGCAGCCCAGCTTGCTCAGCGGGATCCCATCCTTGTTGCCAATGTTGCGTACTGGGTTTGATGCATGGAGAAGCTGGACAACAGCGTGATGTTCAGCTCACAGTTTATTGGTACACAACACAAACTACTGGCTGAGGTGGCCAACTATATACACACCCTAAGATACACCCACAGTCCCACTTGAGGGTTTGAATCTCCCGCCAAAGTCCCTATTGGTGAACTCTAGGTGGTTCAGGATCCTTGGCTCCTATTGTTTCCAGGAGCCAAGCTCAGGCTGCATGTCACTGGCGCCTGGTGGTGGTCAGCGGACATAACAAGGGAGCTTTTGGCAGCATGCTCTTAATGATAATCCCATTGGTGCTTAGCTATTAGGGCATCATGTAGTAAATCATCAGGTGACGAGCGTTTCAAAAAGGTTAAACAATCTCAACCATTTCAATTCAGTTCAATCCAAATTTTTAGCCCAAATCCATGTCAAAGGTGAAAAAGATAACAAATAGAAATGACATAGACAAAAACAGAATAAACAGAGACCATCACAAAAAACATGGCAACATGTTGTTTAAAATTTGTAGCATATTGAGGATAATTTAGTTGGTAAAATTTGCCAGGACAAATTGTTAGTTCCTTGTTCTTATTTGCAAATAGGTATTCCAGTATTTGTTCATTATCCCATCAATAGCTGTGAGATATTTTATTGATCCTGTACAAACTGAACAATGAAACATATCTTCATTTTTGTCCCCTCCACACACAAAAAAATGGCAAAAGCTAAAGGGAATGTTATGAATGTGCCTAGATAGAACTGCCCAGGGCATTTGTTAAATCCTGAGAAAAATAAAAGCTTTTTTCAAGTGCAATTTACAGAGCTCCAATAAATAAGATTCATACTCACGATTAACCTTTATCATAGAATATCATGGTGCCATTTTAGAATTAGATTTGGTGACAGATCGTGTTGAATAAAATTATCATGGAATCTATGCTGAAAATTTTTCTTTGCAACATTAACTGTAATTCAGCAAGAAGTCTAAAAAAATAGCTATATATCTGTTGGCTTATTTTCATCACTTATTTAATCTGTTTGGGAGAACTAACCTGAAGTTGTTCAGACCAAGAAATCTTATGTCCAGAGACAGAAATTCAAATTGTGTCCAGTAACTGAGAAGACTCAGATGAACTTTCAAATACCTTTGGAACTCCCATAACAGCTCTCAAATTCAGGAGTGAGCAGATTCCAAAAAATTCTGCACCGTTGTTATTTTGTGGTTCTGTTATGCCTTGGGTTCCATTTTTTTTCAATAAGCAAGGAAAATTTCCAAATGTTGATAACATACCCATGCACAAAACCCAGAAGCTGCTGCCCTTAAACAAAACATTTATTTTATGGAAGCTTCTTTGCCATGACAGCGGTGACATCTCTGTTGGAACCTTGCCACTTATGTGGTTGAGTATTAAAGGTAAAGGTTTCCCTTGCTCAAAAGCCAGTCGAATCCAACTCTAGGGGGTAGTGCTCATCTCCATTTCCAAGCTGAAGAGTCAGCCCTGCCCGAAGACTTCTCCGTGGTCATGTGGCCAACATGACTAAATGCCAAGGTGCACAGAATGCTGTTACCTTCCCACCGAAGCTGTACCTTTTTATTTACTTGCAATTTCTTACTTTCAAACTGCTAGGTTGGCAGGAGCTGGGGCCAGAGATGGGAGATCATTCCATCACACAGCACTAGGGTCTTGAACTGCCAAGCTACTGATGTTCCAGTCTGCAGCTCAACATCTTAACCTCTGAGCCACTGCTGCCCCCCGTGGTTGAGTAGACAAGTGGCTAAATGGGCCCCTACTTCAGGTGGAAGCTGCAGCTAAAGACTGTGGTCACAATGCATCATCTAAGTTTTTCACTTGCAATCTGCAACTTTTTCTGAGAACATCCAACTTATTAGAAACACAGGCCAGCTCGATTCATTGTTCTGATGGTATTCACTTCTGCCATCAACACACCATCCATTCTGAAAGAAATTGAATTGTTGGTGGCAGGATCTTTCTTTTCAGCTAAAGCTTGCCGAAGAAAAAGAATGCATTGCTTCTGGTGTCATGTCATAATTTTGTTTAACTCAGTAAGCAGGGTAATTAAAACAGTAATACACACACACACACCTCCTCCTGTGTTTATTCTCTATAGAAAAATTATTACAGTCCTTCTGCAACCTGTAGCTAGAAATTGCATATCTTCACTTCTTAACATATCCGCTAACTACTGCAGACAACAAAAGGCTTTGGGCTTTTTTTTTTCCTGTTCAGGTTGACTGAAATTTAATTAGACAATGATAAAGAGAAGAAAAATTGCAGCGCATGTGCACATGGGATTGTTGATTACCAACATTCGCTGCCACTCTTTGTAATACAAAGCTCAGTGCCATAGGGTAGGTTACTGAGTACATCTGTTTCCTTCCTAGGGGTTTTCTTTTCATGAGTACAGTATCTGTGATGAAGCACTAGAGGCCAAGTTGGAAGAGTTTCTTCAGCTTTGTTTACAAACACTTCTTGCTGGGGTCTGTCAAATTGAACAGTCAGAAAGAGAGCAAGCTGGAAGAACCGTCATAGGTGGAAAGAAAGAGATTGGCTGGCTTTTGATACATGACTTATGTGCCCTTGCTTACGGCCCTGCTGGAGTGTGCATGGGGAGAAGGGGGCAAAGTGTTGCAGCCTGGGTGAAGGCTGTAAGCAAATCTGAAAATGCTGTAAGTGAGCAGCAAGCAGAAAGACAGAAATAAAAAAGTCAAGCTTTTAACTACTGGCCCTAGTTGCTTACGGTTCTTCAAAAGCGAGCAAAGAATGAAGCCATTTTTATATACTCTAGATTGTTTGAGATTTATCCTGATCCTTTGTATCAGTTTATAAACATAGGAAACAACTTTACACTTGACCAAACTCAGCTTCCCGTTGTCATGAGTAGGTAGTGGAATTCCACAGTCTCACAGAGGCCTTTTCATGAATCCCTAGTTGAGCTACTTTAACTGAAGGTATCAGGGAGAGAATGGAGGAGGAGGGGAGTTGGAATTATACCCTGCCCTTCACTTGGAGTCCCAGAGCAGCTTCCAATCTCCTTCCCTTCCTCTCCCCATAACAGGCACCCTGTGAGGTAGGTGGGGCTGAGAGAGCTCTGAGACAACTGCTCTTGAGAGAACTGTGACTGACCCAAGGTAACCAAGCTGGCTGCATGTGCAGGACTGGGGAATCAAACCTGACTCTCCAGATTAGAGTCTGCTGCTCTTAACCACTACACCAAACCACTACACCAAAGAAGATGAGATTAAAACCCACAGCCCAGGGGCCATCTCTAGGCTGCAGGAACTGGTAGAGATTTGGAGGCAGTGCTGGGGAAGGAAAAGGTTTGTGGAGAGCAGGGAGCTTGGCAGGGATGTGATACTACAGAATCCACCTTCTGATGCTGCCATTTTCTTTAGGGGAACTGATCTCAGTCACCTGGAGATTAGTTGTAATTCCAGGAGAATTTAGGCTTGCCAACTCCAGGTAAAGTTTGGAGATCCCCCAGAATTACAAATGATCTCCAGATGACAGAGATCAGTTCCCCTGAAGATAGTGGCTTCTTTGGAGGCTGGACTTTATGGCATTATACCATACTGAGGTCTAGGGAAGCCAGCCTCCAGGTGGGACCTGGGGATCCCCCAGAATTACAGTTTATCTTCAGACTACAGAGATCAGTTCCCCTGGATGCTTTGGAGGGTAGACTCTACAGCAATGTACCCTACTGAGTTCCTTGTCCTCCCCAGGCTGCATGCCCAAATCTCTACAAGTTTCTCAACCTGGATCTTGGAAACCCTACCCCCATCCCCCACTGGTGGCCAGGGGTGACCTAGCAACGCCACGTGAGGTCCCTCCCTTCCCCAAACCTCACCCTCTTCATGCTCCACCCTGAAATCCCCAGGAATTTCCCAAACTGGAGCTGGCAGACACAGGTAAACTCCAGGCCGACCTGGAGGTTGGTAACACAAGCAGGAACAAACAGAATGTTCACTGAGAGTTCGGTATTTGGAGCCCACGGAGTTTTTAAAACACAGTTTCCAGCCATTTGGAGGCCTGATTTGGATCAGGAACATGGTGCATGAAGAGAGGGAGGAGTTGGATTTTGCCCCACTGACCCAGCGCTCATCTGGTTGTTACGCTTCTTCAAGGAATGCGAGGAACTGTAGTCTGGTAGCAATCTGAAAATTCTAGAAGGCTTTCTAAGGTTGCGGTCACACACACTAAATAATCCACTTTTAATCCCCTTTCAAACTGAATTTTTCCTGTGTGAACTGGCAAAATCCAGTTCGAAAGTACATTGAAAGGGGATTGAAAGTGGATTATTTAGTGTGTGTGACCACAGCCAATGTCTGTACTGTTCCCAGAATTCCCCTGATCCAGTGTAAATGAAAGTATGCCCATACAGAAGACTTAATGAAGGAAGATTCAGGATGTGTAGCAGGGACACTGAGATTTGTTTGAGATGTGGGATATCAGGAGCTGAGGGAAGGGGAATTCATTAATAAGCTTGGGAATATATTTCTAGGCAGCATTTCCCAGTACTAAGAAATTAGTTGACTTCCTAGGATGTACTGACTTGTGTGAAAGTGATTTATTTGTTTATTTTCCACTCTCTGTGGGCTATTTTATAAGGATACAAAGTAGTGTGCGGCCATATATAATATAAGATGTAGCAACAAAATCTTGAAACTATGAACAGCTAAAATGCCCCATACATAAGCAAACCTGGCAGCAGATCAGGAGCCCACAACTGCCTGATAAAAGAAACATATTTGTAATTCATGCTCACTCAGTCTAATGGTAAACTTGCTGACCCTGTGCAGATAATAAAAGCAGGTAAATAGAGGCACCCACAAATAGGGTTGTGAGCTCTGAGGTGGAAAATCCCTGGAGATTTGGGGTCGGAGTCTGGGGAGGGACCCCAACAGGGGTATGATGCCATAAAATCCACCTTCCAGAGCAGCTATTTTCTCCAGGGAAACTGATCTCTGTGGTCTGGAGATCAGTTGTCATCCCAGGGGATCTCTAGTACCTAGGGCTCATTTTGTGGCAGGAGCTCCTTTGCATATTAGGCCACACACCCCTAATGTAGCCAATCCTCCAAGAGCTTACAGAGCTCGTTTTACAGGGGATACTGTAAGCTCTTGGAGGATTGGCTACATCAGGGTGTGTGGCTTAATATGCAAAGGAGCTCCTGCTACAAAATGAGCCCTGCTAGTACCCACCTGGAGGCTGACAACCCTACCCACAGACAAGGTAGGAGTCTCTCCAGTTTTGCAGAACAATATGATCTTGTAAATTAACTGAAATAAAAAAATAACATTAAATAACACCCTGATGAACTGAAAGTTCTAAAAAGACAGGAATATGGAGAGCAGCTATGAACTATAGCCTCTGGACACCAATCTCCCAGGTCATCATGGTTGGCTATAGCTGCTTGAGCTAAAAGGAAGATACAGTGTTTACAATCCATAGCTGCCTCCTTTGGCTTTCATAAAGTTTAGAATCACATTCAAACAAGCCCATTAAGTAATACTTAGCCATGGTTTTCTGTTAGTAGTACACAGTCTAATTAATTTTTCCAATTTGCAAATAAAAATTAAATTCAGCTGAAACATTAAGGAGTTCTCATTTTCAGTAAGTGGCACTCGGTGATTTAGCCACACGCCTCCTGTTAATAACTGTGGGAATCACGCAGATAAATCACCCCCCATTGCTTTAGAAATGTACCCCTAAGGTATACAAATCAGAGGCTGCATGTCAGCTTCCACTACTCTCTTATTTTTCCAGTTAAATATCCACATGAGTTGGCAAGTATGATTCAGGTCACACATTCTGACCAATAAGGGTGTAGTAGGAGAGACACATACCTTTCTAATCACAACAGGACCACTTGCAAATGGGTCATCATCACCTGCCTTGGACTCTAATTCCTAACATATTCCTAACTTGCACGCATTAGAACATATTCCTAACTTGCACTCATTAGCCACGGATTTGGGCTGAGAAACAGCGTAGCCTGTCCATCTAAGCTGAGAACTATTCAAAAACTTTTGTTTTGCCTTTCTCCCAAAAGGGAGCCAAGGAGGATAAATACCCCCAGTTATGTCTATGATACCCTAGACTTCCTGAGGAAACTGCATTCCATCGACCATCTCCCAGAAAACTGCATTCTGGCCACCATGGATGTTCAGTCTCTGTACACCAACTTCCCCCATAAGGATGGACTACAAGCCATTAGAAACATCATCCTTGACAACATCACAGCAGGTCTTGCGAATGAACACTGCATGTTTGTTCTCACTCATAACTACTTCTGGTTTGGTGAGAACTTATACCTCCAAATCAATGGCACAGCCATGGGCACCCGCACGGCTCCACAGTATGCCAGCATTTTCATGGCAGATCTAGGACAGCGTTTTCTGAACTCCTACCCACTGGCATCTCTTCTTTACTTGAGATTCATTGATGACAATTTTATTGTCTGGACACATGGCAAAGAAGCCCTCGAGAGATTTCACCAGGCTTTCCACAAATTCCACCCCACCATCAATCTAACTATGAACTACTTTACACAAGAAATAAACTTCCTGAATACCACAGTAGAGATATACAAGGGACACATAAGTACCACATTGTACCAGAAACCAACAGATTGACAAATATATCTACATGCCTCCAGCTACCACCCCAACCACATCAAACAATCCATTGTGTATAGCCAAGCCCTATGTTACAGTCGCATCTGCTCCAGCTCCTCAGACAGAGATACTCACTTGAAGGATCTGCAACAGGCATTCTTGCAATACAATATCCTCCTGATATGGTGAGAAAGATTATTGGAAGGGCCAGAATGATAACCAGGGACAGCTTGCTACAAGACAACCCCAAGGAGAATAACAACAGAACACCACTGGTGGTCACCTACAACTCACAACTCAAGCCAGTTCAACACATTATTAATGACCTTCAACCCATTATTAGTGACACTTCCCTTACACAAGCACTTGGGGGGAGGCAAACTTTTCTTGCTTATAGACAGCCTGCTAACCTAAAACAACTTCTCACCCACAAGGCAGGGCTACTTTTTTCTCAGCATGGTTTATGTATTTATTAAAATATTTATACCCTACCTCTCCTTTGTGGCTCACGACAGCTTACAATTCCAAATTAAAAATATGCTGAATATAATAATACCCAAGGTAGCACCCTCCTCCATGTTCACAGGCATCAATGGCTGCAGTAGAATTTTGCCCAGCTGGTAGATTCAGAGATGCCTCTGTGGAGGCAATGCAAACTGGGAAGGGCAAGCCATGGGCAGAGTGGGACATCAGCATAAAATAACAGTGACTTATTTGCACTCCACTGACTGCATCAAGGTAGAGAATAACCAAAGAGTATGGAAGGCTCAGGCATACAGTAGAACCATAAATACCCCAGGTAAATGTAAAGAGGCAACTTGGAAGGTGGATTAGGATGTATTAGGGGGAGTCAGAAATGCATTCTTCTTAAGGCTAAAGGAATATTTATCTAAGGGGATTTGCCTATGCATACATTGATGTTTCTACTCCTGGTGGGAATAATGTGACCTTCTTTCCTTCATTTCCTGTCCACCTTGCTTTGCACAGTCTTGGCCCTTACCTGTTTCTGTTCTGGTCACCACTTAAGACCTGGTGTAGGCTCATATAAACTACAGTCTTCCCATACTGCCTGGTTATTTGCTATCTGGTCAAAATGGTCCACAGCCCAATTCTCTTCTTCCTTTCCTGAGGAGCAGTGCCCTGGTATTTAGGAATTAGGTGCCAGAATCAAGTCCATGGAGTAAGTAAAAGGGTTCTACTTTATGTTGTAATGTATGGTCTACTGATGCCTCCAGAAATCACACAAGTGGGGCATGAAGATAACAAATGGCAGCTGTTTTAGATAGTGAACTACCCTACACCACCAAGGGAATAGTGGCAAAGAACCTAATCGGAGCCTGACAGCACTAGGTGAAGGCTAAATTGACTTCAGTGGACTTAGAACAGTATAACTTCACTTAGAAATGCACTAATGAGATGTATCAATGTGAACTCTGAGGCAACAAACTTGTCAGGGGAGGGTTACGTAATCTAACCTTGGAAGCCTTAACAGTATGAGAAGATCCCTTGGGATCTGCCAGCTGAGGGCCTTCCATTGAAGATGGAATATAATTTAGGTACAAGTTTATGACCCCTTTGTTCCCTTGATAAAAGCACACAGCTGTCTGTCTGGAAGTTGGGATCCATGAGTATCATGAGGAGGGGCCAGAATTTACACACCATCCCAACAAAATGGGTACATATAGTCCCCTACAGAAGTATTTCCCAGTCTTTTTGATTTGGTGACCTACAATCACTTGGTACAGTGACCCATCCAGGGTCAACCCAAGGTTTTCTGGCACCCTAGGCAAACTATGCCCATCTAGTACACCAGGGGTGGCCAACCTTGCTTAACGTAAGAGCCACATAGAATAAACGTCAGATGTCTGAGAGCCGCAAGACAGGAACAAATATCACACACACATTTTTATTTTTAAAAATATGCAAATCTGCTTTTTATTAACGTTAAATGGGACTGCCAAAAATAAAAACAAACGAGGAAAACCGGTTATTGATAATGATATTACTTGTTTGCTAATGATATTGAGAGAGAGAGAGAAAAAGAGAGAGATGGAAAGAAAGAATTAAAGAAGTGGAAAGAAAGAGAGAGAGAGAAACTAGGAAAGCAAATAGATGGGAGGGAGGAGGGAAGGAAGGAAGGAAGGGAGAAAGAGAGAAAAAGCATGCCTCCCCTTTGCTTCCCCAGCCGCCCTGCCAGGAGCCGCACAATATGTGTGAAAGAGCCGCATGTGGCTCCCGAGCCACAGGTTGGCCACCCCTGTAGTACACCATTTCATTTTCTACAGTGATCGAACATGTTTTTGAGAAACCAACAAACTCTTGTGGGGGGAGGGCAGAAGATGTGCAAAGATTGCAGAGTGCGGCAATGGGGCTGGCAGCAGGGACCTCAGTGTGGTATGTCTTCCACAGTAAATGGGAGACAATGAGGCACTGCAGTGGCCTGAGCAAGGGGCTGCTTTAGCAGCAGCACCAACATGGAGCCTACATATGCACACACCTCTTGTGTCCTCAAGTTTTCTCATGTCCCTCTGAACAGCCCCCACCCTCACTCCAGACATTTTTTTCTTTCTTCAGTTACTAGCATATCAGATGGCTTTTCTCTCCTCATTATTGTCCCAAAGGGTGGGGGAAGAAAGAATGTGAAAAGTCGGCAAGCAAGAAGAGAAAAAGAGACGAACACAAAGGGCAGGGGTGGCCATTGGAGGGGGGCTGGCCTACGACCCATTTTTAAAGGTTTCACAACCCACTTCTCTATCTCAAGCCACAGGTTGCCCTACAGGAACAAATACTGGCGAGGGGCAAGGAGTCTGAATTACTGACTCACTGTAATAGCTCACAGGTTCTTGGCTACTGCAGTGGTTCACTGATAGAAAAAGGATGGGGGTTAGTTCCTCAAACATCTTTCACAAGAAAAGCCTAATATTTTTGATTCTGGCATCTTTCTAAGATACTTGACCACTGAAAAACAAGGGGAATTTTAAAACAGCTGAGCCTCATCCTCATCTGCTATGTGCGGGTTCATTTTTTGTCAGCTGCCATTCAGCAAGCTTAGCTGACCTTCAATCAATATCTTAATTTGATTTGATAGTCAGGGAAAGGGGCGGGCTATATATACGCCTGCCTCACATAATTACAAACTTGAAAAGAACCCAGCTGGCCATTTTGCTAATCCCTGTCCTTACGACATGATATCCTATAGGTAAAGCATCTCTAATGGACATCAGTCAGATCTTGTCTTCCAAATTTTCTAAGAATGGAGATTCTCAGCTTGTCTTCTTGCATTGCTGAATACATTTAATAGTGGAGTCTTTTTTAAGATCTGAGGGGATCTCCCTTTTTGTAGCTGAAGCATCTTTTCTTCAGCTTCCCCACCCCCAAAGAACTGGTGTTTGCTGACATGTAGTGGGAGCCACCCTCCAAGAATTACTGCTCTATTGATATAAATGGGACATCTACAAGAGCCCCTTTGGAAACAAGGCAGCACACTCTATTCTTTCTTTTCTTTGCATTTACAGAGAACTGTTTAGCGGTGATGAGTTCTTCCTTGGCTAATGGGTTCCAAATTGTAAATGCAAAGCCTCATCACATTGGAAAACAAGGAGAAATAGCCACATTCTGCCTCCAGAGCTGATGCGTTTTGTTTTGTTTTCCTAGGAGGGCTTCTTCTGACAAGCCTGTAATGTAATTTATCTCTTTATTAAGTCTCCCATGTTAATTTATTAGCTGCTATTTGTTTGCTGCTAATGCGCCGCTTAATCAGATTCATCAATGAGGGAAATGCAAGTTTACCTTTTGTCTCTTTCAATTACCATTTGTTAATTTAAAGATTTGTCTTAACTAAGTTTGCACGCTTATTCCCCCCCCCTCCCCCGAAACTGCTGCAAATTATTTCATGGTTTGTAATGCCAACTGATATGATAAACAATATTTATGCTGCACTGTAAAACAGTTTATAACTTTCTTTTAATTGCTGCTTCAGTCTTTAAAACCGGAGCTTAGCACTTCAATAATAAGCGTATTAATTTGTTTAGCGTTTTAAGTTCTTACAAAGAGAGACAAGCATTAATTTTGTTTAGTTAAAACAAGCTTTGCTTTTGAACAGCAGGTGGTAATTGAAAGAAAACAAGGGCTCATTAGAGTAGCGTCTGGTAGCTCATGATACAAACACAGCACACTACAAAACCCAAACACAAGAGCCCTGAAATAAAGTGGTCATCATCTAATTAACAGAACATGTTTTAATTACCGGGTAAACCATGCAGCGCAGTGTGTCAATTTAACTGATGTACTAAGTGCCAGTTTACAATATCAGAAACAGACAAATAATTGGAATCTAATTACATCCAGGTCTATTGCACACCAGTGCCTCGAGCCCATCTTAATAAACAAGTTTTTACATCAAACCATGAATAGCAAATACAGCCGTGCTGTTAATTGCTACATTGTGATATTGGGACTTTGCCAGCTTTGACTATTAAAATAAGCTCTTGTGTGGATTGCAGTTGCTCTGCTACGCTTTAATTAGAATCAAATGAGAGGCAGAGATCGGGGCTGTATTACCGCAATTCAATATATGTAAATAAGATAACTGGCTAATCTTTTTATTTTATTTCTGAGCCTCCATGCAATAGGCGGTTTAGTTATGGTAATAGGTTATCACTTTGCAAATGAAGGGGGAACCTGCACTGTGAAATGAATCAAGAAGTGCAGAAGCCTCACAGGAAGCTGGGAAATGCTACGCCAACCAAGCAGCAGCTCCTTAAAAAAAATGAAATCATGTGTGTGTCAGTTTTTCACCCTCTCTTATAATACTAGAATACAGGGACACCCAATGAGATTGATTGGCCGAAGGTTCGGGACAACCGAAAGAAAGGACTTGATCAAACAACGGCTAATTAGCTTGAGGACTCTGATGCTGTGAGATGTAGTGAGGGGTACTAGCCCCTACATGGCTCGAAAAAGGATTAGACTAATTCATGCAGGAGAGGACCATCAATGGCTGCTTGCCATGACAGCTCATCAGGCACACCACAATCAGGGGCAGCCTACCTATGAATTCAAGATTCTGGGGGCAAACAGGAGAGAGCTGTTGTCGTCATGCACTCCTTGTGAGATTTCTGGAGGCATCCAACAGGCCATTCATAAAAACATAAGCAGAGTCCTGCGGACTGATCCGCATAGTCCAACATGCCATTTCCCATGACAGCCAATCAGATTTGCTGGAAGGCCCAAAGGAAAAACACTGAGGCCTCCCATCAAATGGCCTTCAGAGATATGCTGCCTCAAATCACGGAGGTTCCATCTAGCTGTCATGATTAACAGTGATGGATGGGACTATTCGCCATGAATTTGCCTAATCCCAAGCCATTTAAACTAGTGGCCATCACTACATCTGTGAGTTGTACAAGTTAATAATACATTGCATGAGGTACTTTCTTCTGCCTCTCTTCTTCTGAAAGTGAATGCATTAAAGTGCCCCCAGTTCCTAGTACTTGAAGAGAGGGAGTGAAAATTCCCAAAAAGTTTATTTTTGGAAGCATAATACCATATGGACATTTTGTCTAGTACGGAAGGGTTCTTCTTATATCCAAGGAGCCCCAGTCCTCAGCCTCATTTGACATCCTTATCCATATTGTTTGGGCCAGCATTGACTTGGTGTTTATTTGCCTAGAGTCTAGTAACAAACAAGCTACATATTATACAGTAGTTTATGACAGACAACAGAGAGGGAAGTCAACGTTCCTATCTCCTTATTCTATCATGGAAATCTGTTAATTTCTGATATCTTTTTTGAGAGGTCCCACCCTGTTTATTTTTGTAACGTATATCTAATATTTCCAGGACAACTATGTCTGTCTCCAGAGAAGATGTAGTAGGTAATATAGAATACCTCAACCTGAGACCCTGGAGAGCCACTGCCAGTCAGAGTAGATAGTACTGATCATGACAGGCCAATGGTCGGATTCATTATAAGGCAGATTTGTGGTTTGTGAACCCCTGTGTACAAGCAGCCTTGTAAAAATGTCATTTGTGTCAATCATTAAAGCCTGCATGATGAGCCATCAAAAATAAGAACTTGGCCACAAGCTAACACCCATTTTTACCACCTATGCCATCAGAATGAGGAGCAAGATCTCCCTTACACCAGCAATGGTGCTGGCCCTGACACTTTTTAATGGAGAATAATGTACCAAGATGCATTGAAACAGTGCAATTATTCAGCAAAAGCTTTTGCCATCCATTCTAATAGGGCCAGGATTGTACCTCTATCACGACTATAAATGAAGATAGCATCTCAGATAACACTCATATTTCACACTGTACACTAGCTCTGCAGCTTGCCAAAGAACTAATTGGGGAATGAGAAATACAAAGTATGGAAATGAAATCCATGATGTGGGTCATTTTTCAGTATTTTATAGAATAGGTTAAGCCACAGAGATGGTATAAAAGGAATTATTTAAGTAATGATCTTCTGAAAAGATGTTCTTATATTTTATTAGAGAAGTAATTGGAGTTTGGAGCAGGTGTGAGAAAACCAACTTCACGAAGAAGTAGATTTTCTTTCATCCCAAGAAGAAAAAGTTTGTACATGCTTAGATCTGAACCTAATAGATCCACCCCTGGCTTGTTCTACCAGCAAGAATGAGCACAATGATAGTTCTGTGGTGTTGCTCCAGCACAGGGCTCCGCAAATCCATGGTGCCAGGTTGCCATGGCACTACAAATTTCATTGTGACAGTATTTTCAGCAATGACTGTTTTGTAGTCTCTCAGCAATTCTCAGCAGCCTGTTGATCACTTTGCATCAGAACATACTGTTGTACAACAAAAAAATAAATGTTCATGAAGTTCTTGTCATTGCTATTTCATATGTAAACTTAACTTTACACCATTCATTGATGGCAGATGAATATAGTTTCTGCCTATATTGGCTCCAATAGATATGAAATTAAATGAAGCTTTTTAAAGCAATAATAGAGTTATGAGATACAAGTGGGGAACCAGCAAAGACTGCTGGAAATAACTTCATAATTCACTGTGTCCTAAGGTTGCCAGTTTGGTGGGGTTTACCCACTTTTGGGGGGGTCAACCCACAAATTCAAAGCCACCTCTCATGTGGATCAGAATAACACAGACACAAACCCCAGCTCTCACCTGGCTAAACAAGAAACAAACAAAAAGCAGCACATCCTCATCCTCCTTCCTCCCAGCACAAGAGGCCAGTGATCCCAGTCTTCGCTTTGGGTAGCTCTCCCTGCCTAGGTACAACTGGACAAGGGCCAAGCAGTGCTGGTTCAATGCTTCCTCCTGTGACGGATCCTCCAGACAGCTGAGCTCAGCTGCTGGCTGTGAGACCAGCAGGCTAAAAACCACAGGGCAAGAGCCAAAAGGCCCTTCACCTTGCACCAAGGGCTCATGCCCTGGTCTAAATAGAATCCCTGCAGAATAAAGGTCCAATGACTCAGCAGAGATGGTTAAAGGCAGCAGGTATCTTCACTCTGGCTAACAAGCTCAGACCCTGCCCCCTTCTTCCATTCCATCCTTCTCCTAATTCATATCCTGGAACAGTTTTGTCATAGATTTAATGAAATGGTGCAAAAAAATTTTTTACAAAACTCTGAGGCTGCAGTCAGATGTGCCAGTTAGGGTCGTTGGGAAGGGCTCCTGATTTCATTGGGTGTTATTTGACATAGAGACATACAATCAGACATCCCAGCATAATCCGTTTCGCTGCTGGCTCAGCCCATCATTGTAGGATTAGATGGTGTGGTCGGGTGAGGGTTTTGTTTTGTTTTTGCTGTCTTTTGTGCATGCACATAACTGAGGAAGTGAACCCTCGTGCAGAGATATCTCCATGCAGGGTTTTTGCGTATGCGCTTTTCTGCTTCCTAGAGTCAAGTCTCTGCTTTGACAGCTCACCAGTCCTTCTGCAGAGCACTTTGATCTCTTTGGTTCCCTTCCCTGCTCATTTTCAAATCTAGCCTACAGAGGGAGACAATTATGAAGTTATGCACATATCGCCAAGCAAACAAAAAATGTGCTGAATCAGGATGGAATAAGCTGACCATCCTGATGGCTTGAGAGCATGCTTGAGCAATCAGAGTAGTAAAAATCTGTCCATGGCCTGTCAGCAAGTATTAGGACCAGACTTCCCCTGGTGTCTTTTAACTCTGATTCGGGGCAGGGCAGAATGGGATGCCGATGACTGCGGAATCTTTCACAGATGTTGCTGTCTGAATGTGCACTTTAGATCCATCAGGCACCAGCAGCTATATTGGGTCTAAATGCTTGTCTGACTGCAGCCTCAAGGCTGAAAAAAATGATTCTGGCTCCTAAATTTTCAATTTGCCTCCTAGAGCCAAAGAAAATTTGCCAAGGCCTGTTCTAACATGAGGGATTTTGAAGGGATGCTCCTTCTCCTCTCACTGGGGCAATTGTCTCAACCACCCCTGTTCCTTTCCCACTGGAACTGGGTACCTTCACCAGCTATCTGGCAGAGATGCTGGCTGCTGCCCTTCTTCAGGCTGCCTTAATGTCCATGGCCATGTCTGTCCTTACCAAAGGCCAGGAGTGGCATCAACATGCTGAGCAACTGCCATGTCCCAACTTCTGCCCATCAAAGTTGCCAGTAAGTGCAGGGAGGCTGGGTAAACCAGTGGCAAGCCAAGATAATTGATGGGCAGAGGAGGAGGAGAGAGGGGAGGAGGACTAGGAGCCACTGTGAACCCCCAAAGTCCTCATTGCTTCCCCCGTGCAGCTACATGACCCAGGCAAGCAGAGGTAGCAACACTGTATACAAGTGGGTGAGAGGGACCAACAGGAGATGCCACAGCCCCCCTCCCTCTACCACAACCACTTAAACATAGGCAAGCTCACAACATAACATCACAAGATCATGGCTGCCATTTTGGGAATTGACTCAACCCCCATAACAATTGCCTAAAAGAAAAAAAGAGTGGGTTTGCGGTTACACATGCAAGATAAAGCGGGGGGGGGGGGGGGAGAGAGAGGCTATTTCCTCCGGAGGAATTTGACCTGCAGTTGCATGGTCACACCTCCCTTTGAAGTTGTGGGTGCAGTCCATCAGTGTGTGATCAGACACAACTGCAGGTGAGTTGGGGGGGCATTTGTTTCCCATGCACTTGAACAAGGAATTGATGAATTGCACCTCTGCACTGAGGGCTCCCTTTGGAGTTTGCAATGATGTGCATATTGCGAAGGGGGGGGGCGGTAACAACACCACGGAGTTGGGATGGCTGATCAGACCATCCCGATGCTATGAGAGCACACTGGAATGATCAGACAGGGAAAAGTCTGTCCGTGGCCCGTTGCAACCCATTTACTACCAGATTTTCCCCAGTGTCTTTTAATTCCAATTCTGTGGTGGAGCAAAACGGATTGCTGACAGCTGTGGGGTGCTTCCCAGATGTTGTCTGATCGCTCCCATTAAATCCGCCCAGCATTCGCACCTATGTTGGGTTTAATTGTGCATATGATTGTAGCCTGGGAAAAGTTGTCCTGCTTTCTGCTCCAAGCCAAGCTGAATCAGTTGGCTGGTGACAACAACTGGGGGAGGGAGGAGCTGGCAGTGGCATGGGCAGGCAGGCAACCAATGCAACAGTGAAGGGAAAAGCCAGCCAGCCAGCCAAGTGAGGCAACCATAGGGACATTATGGGAAGGAAGGAGTGGGCATCAGCATTGGCAAGTGAACAAGTGAAGCCATGGGGAAAGGAGGACAAGTCTGGGAGAGTGAGGGAAGCAGTGGTGGTGATGTTTGAGGGAAGCAGTGGTGGCAGGAACTATGCAGTCAATTTGACACTGAGCAGCCCCCCCCCCCAAAAAATAAATGGCAGTGCTGAGCAGGGGGGTGAGTGACAGTAGTTGCCTCTTCTGATTGCCACCTGCCTTCCTTTCTTCCTGGTGCCGAGGGGGTTGAAGTGGCAAGGAGGAGGGACATAGGAAAGAAGCAGCAGTGGGAGGACAAGGGGGCAGTGGAAAGCAGTGGAGATTAAGAAGGGGGAGAAGAAGTAGTGTACATAAGGAAAGAGATGGGAGGAAGAGGAGGCAGCAGGAGGAAGGGTGGAAAAAGGTAGCTGGAAGGGGATGTTAACAGAAGCCAGAGGAGAAAGCAGGGAATTTCCTTGCAAGTTTCTTGTGGGTCCCCACTTATATATGTCTACCACTGGTTTGTATTGCTCCATTGTTGGTCTCTTACTTTTCTCTCATTGTTCCTTTATATTGCTCTCGTATTCATCGCTTGAAGCAAAACCTCGCTTTGTTGCTGCATGCTAAAGCACACACACACACGCACACACACACACAAAGAACGAAATGGCTGTTTTATGAAGACCAGCCCTCCCTTCTTTTCCCCCTTTCCAAGACAACTGTATAATTAAAGATGACAAAGACACACTTCAGATCCCTGCAGTCCAAAGTAGCTATCCTTCCACCAACCACAGATCACAGCAATCTTTGCACATGGCACTGACACTTACACACACATACACAAACATTTGATTATACAAAACCTCTAAAAGAATAACTATTCCTAGATACTTGCTAGAACTGGCCATATAGGAGGGAACCAGTCAGTTGATATTCAGGTTATACTCTTGACATTCAGGTTATCATGACAGCTAAGAAACTGCAGTGAATGACTAGGGCAGTTCACAAGCCTCTCAGGTCTATGGTCCAGAATGCAGCTGCCAGGTTGCTAACTAGAACATCATGGTCAGCTCACATTACCCCAATTCTGCAGCCGCTGCACTGGCTACCAATTTGTCTCTAGATCCAATTAAAATCCTTAATGGTCTGGGACCCTCATACCTACAGGACCATCTCTCTCATTACAACCCCCTGTGCTCCCTTCGGTCAGTATCTAGCGGCCTCTTGCAAGTTCCTGGCCCCAGGATGGCTCAGTTAGCTGTCACCAGGGGAAGGGCCTTCTCAGTTGAGGCCCCTACCCTGTGGAAGGCACTCTTGGATGGGACCTGTGCCCTGCCAGACATGCGAAGTTGAATTGTTTAGGTTGGCCCTTGAAGGATAAGTGCAAAAAAGAACAAAGAAAGGTTGTGAAAATGCTATTATAATATAAATGCAGTGAACAAATTACAAAAATATTACAAAGTACTCAAAACAATCATTTCAGTTCTTTCCAATGAGGTTTTCCAGAATAAAAACTTGTTTCCTCCAAATACTTCATCTGAGCAGGAAATATTATATTAGGGGCAAAACTGCCAAAAGGTAACATCAGACGTATAGTACCATAATTGATCACACACAAGACATGCCGAGTGAAGGCGACAGTGAAAGATTCATAATTAGCCTTGAATGCCTTTGGAGGATAACCACATATATTGGCTGTTGTAATAATGGTATAGTGATAGCCACATATTTTAATATTGTAATGTTAATTATTTTTAAAATTTTAATAATTGTAATAATTAATATTTTAGATTTATTTTATGCTGTTTTTTACCTTATTGGTTTTAATGTTGTAAGGTGCCATGAGACCCTTCAGGTAAAGTGGCAACTCTAAAAAAAACAAAAAAACTAATTGATTTATTAATTACAAGTCAACCAGCCTCAAACATTCTGTTAGCCCCATCTTGCATATCATTCCTACCAATAATAAATTGACCACTCCAACATGATGGTCCCGTAACCAGTGGGTCCAGTCCAATCATATAGTGAAAATGCAGACCTAAGTGGTAAGATATAAGGATTAATGACATTTAAATGGTAGATCAAAATTATCTCATCCACAAAGCCCCTGTCAGGTCCCCTCCATGGCTGTACCCTGGAATTCCTCATCTAAGGAAGAACAAGAAGATCTGGAACCATATCTGATAAGAAGCCTGTGGTCTCAGGAGATCCCTAACAATGTCAGAGTCCCCCCCACCTCCAAAAATTCCTGAACTCCTATTTCCAGAAGCTACCCAACAACAAATTGTCAACCTTTCTGCCTTAGGGTCCCTTTACCATGTGGGGCCAGGCATCAAACCAGAAGCTCCAACAAACTCTCCTACAAATCAACAAGATGGCAAGGCTGCAAGGATACCCTGCACAGAGAAGTGCTTGACTTGCAGACTTGTCATTAAACAAGATTGCTGCTCTAACATACTGAACTCCTCGCAGGAACATAGCCCAGCTAAGTCTTTGCAGGCAAAGGCCCCAGAAACAACACTTGCAACAGGCAGGGCTGCTTTCTTCAGTCCTGGCTGACAGCTTCTTTGGTTCAACCATTCTGTGTCAACTCACTTGTGACTGTCAAGTACTTACTAGTTTTCTCAGCTAGTAACCTAACCCACACTTCAAGACTGCTCTGGGGAAGGCAGTTGTAATGCTGAACCTCGGTTAGCTGCTTGGCCTGACGTGCTTTCCTGATAAACCTGTCTCTAATTCCAGCATCTTGTCAGCAGAGAGAGCACAGTCCCATTTGACCTATTCTGAGTGACTTCTTTGACCTATTCTGAGTGACTTCTTAAAAATGTCAGTCGAGTGCCACATTTGGAACACAAGGCTTCCGGTGTTTATACCAAAGTTCTTGAATCCCTTCAATGAAAATACCAATGTCAGTAACTAGGATGGCAGAAGAGGGGGGCAGGGTTTGACTTGCAGACAGACTGACTGCAAAAGTGAACTACTCTACTTGGTTTGATTGATCTTAATCATAATGAGATATTGTCATGGTATTTCATGCACTCTTTTAACATGTGTTATGACCCACATAAAATGGGAATAGCAATAATCATAAATGAGTACATAATCTAATAATATAATCCAGAAAGTATTGTGAGTGTGGCCTAGTTTTGATGGTAGATGAAAAGAGTTATCAACAAAACACTAGCATATTAGGAAACACTGGTATACTTTATACATACAGCTAATGAATTAATGGCCTGGCCTCATAGGGAAGGTACTCCAGCCTCTTGATCATTTTTGTTACTCTTTTGTTATACTTCTGCTATATTCACTTTGAGATTGGACAAGTGAGCTGATACGCACAGTATTCCACATGTGATGGAAGTGAGCGCAGAGAACCTGAGAGCTGAGGCCAGTGTGAAATTTCTGTGACTGAGCTGTGAATGTAAACAAGGAGAGCATTGCAATACTGAACATCTTATTTTCAGTGCCTTTCATAATAATCTCTAGCATCAGATTTCACATAGTCCATGTTTTCAATGAGCTATCCTGGTTTGTTCAGACCTTATCAGTGTATATGGGAAATCAGGGCTGTTTGCCCTAGTGTGTTTCAGTTTATTTCCAGACAATTTCCCACCCAGGTGCTGATCAGGCTGAGATTTCTTGCTGTTAGGGAATTACATTGTAGAGTTATATGGCCCAGTTAATTTTCTGTGCTCTGGAGCTGAGAGACAGCTCAATGTTAAATAACGTGGATGTCTTGATGCTGTTTATACCTACATACCTTGCATTGCTGGTATGTTGTCTTGATGAAACACACAAAGAAAATTTTGCTGGGGGTTGTCTTGATGAAACACACAAAGAAAATTTTGCATGAAAGTTTCATTCAAGTCCAGGGGAACCTTAAAGACTAACAACATTTATTTCAGCATGAGCTTTTGTGAGTCACAGCTCATTTCAGCTCCACAGAAGCTCATATTAAAATAAATGTTGTTAGGGTGTGGTAACACGCAGAATTAGCCACGCTAATAGGCACTAAAGCCAAGCGGATTTTAAGGGCACGATCACACAAGAACATCTGGCAAGTGTCCCGCACCCGTCGGCAACCCGTCAGCAACCCGTGTTGCACTCCGCTGAAGAAGCAGAGTTAAAAAATACCTGGGAAAGTGCAGTATCAAATGGGTTTGTGACAGGCTGCAGCTGGAATTTCCCATGTGATCGCTCCAGCGCACTCCCATTGCATCAGTGATCCCTCACTGATCCCTCACTGAAGTGTACTGGAAACACGCAGTGTTCCCCCGATTCCCCCACCATTGCATCTGATCATGAAGTGGTGGGTCAAATTACTGTGCTCTGTGGAGCAAATAGCCTTGCTTCTCCCGCGCATTATCTGGCACGTGTGACCGCACCCATTAGTCTTTAAAGTGCCACTGGACTTTTGCTTTATTTTATTATAACAGACTAATAGTCAGCCCTTTGTAAAATATTTCAGCATCAGGAGCATCATTTTATAATGCTGATTACCAAAATCAGGAAAAAGAAACAAACACGAGTGAGCAACTTACAGCTAATGTTTATTTGCAACTCCTCGATCCAACCTAAGTGTCTTAGGGAAGAAAGCTGAATGCTTCTCCAACCCCCATTGCATAATTTCTTATAATGTAACTATGTTTGTGTTTAAGATTTCATTTCCATTATGCAAGGATTTCTCTTCTCTTGTCTTTGTCTACCATTAACCCTAACAAGTCATATTTCAAAGGGCAGCGAAAGGAGGAGATGGGGAGGTCCTAGTCAATTAAATTGCTTCTATCCTTGGACGTAATGCACATGAGCCCATCAGCAATGAGAAGATTAGTATTTTACTTTAAAGCATTTAGAGTGTGTATTCTATATCTGAACCATAATAAATTAATCCTCTTTTTTTTACAAGAATTATAACTGACACGCTGTCACAGCTATACATGTACAACCTTCAAAATATACATAATACTTTGAAAGCTGTCACATTCAGTACAGTAGTAAACATCACCCAGGGTTACTAAACTGTTATCTTTGGATACACTTCTCAGATAAACCATGTTCCATGGGTCCCATTAAGAAAATAATTCTCCCTTCAAAAAGTTGTTTGTGTGTTAGGAGGCTGAGCCGGTGAAATATGCCACTTTCTTATTTTTCAAATGGGCAACTGAAGGTAAGTGATGGTAATTTGGCCAGTAGCCCACAAAATGCCCAGAATGGAGACAGACTGGTCATTCTGTCTGTTCTCCCAAGACAGAAGTTGTAACTCAGTGATAGCTTGCATGATTTAAATGTAGATGTTCCCAGGTCCAGCTCTTGATACCATCAGTGAAAGATACTAAGCTCCCATCATTCACCGAGAAACTATGTCTCTTACAGTGCAGTATGCATTTGTGTTTGGAGAGGCTGCACTAGAGTACTGTGTTTACCCTGATAAACTAATTCCCGAATATGTCTCTTGGTGCAGATACCAAAAACAATGCTAAGAATAACTTTTGAAAATATTAAATCGGAATCTGCCTGTAGTTACGATGTTCTTTGGGTGTGTTGATGTTTAAATATCAGTCCTTTTATAAATGTTCATAGTAGTTCCTCATAAAATGTGAGAAGGAAAACTCATCTGTTTTTACAGGGGTTACAGGATCTGCATGTTAGCCTGAATATTCTTCATGCAACAACTTTTTAAATGGACAGTGGGTTTATAATCCACAATGTGTGGAACAGACTTAATGTGGCAGATTTCCCCATATCACATTGTGCCAATGAATCTCCAGTAGTAAAGAGCAATCTGTCACAGAATCATAGAGTTGGAAGGACCCTTCAGGGTCATCTGGTCCAATCCCCTGCACAATGCAGGAAATTTACAAATACTTCCCCTTCCACACTCGCAGTGACCACTGTTCCATGCCCAGAAGATGACCAAAAGCCTCCAGGATCCTCTGGATTTTTCTGTATAAAGGTTGTCAGAATTTTATACTGTTTCCTCTTTTTCCTGATTTCAAATGGAATGTCTTTTAAGACATTTATGTCTGTACCTTTGGTTTTTAGGTTAGTCCCATTAGTCATTTTAAGTACTTGATCTCTGCTTGATCTTTTGGAGAATCTCACAAAAACCTCTCCGGGCAGATTATTTTTCTTGGTGTAATCTGGATAGGTCCGATAAACCATATCCATATCCAATTGAAAAAGTTCTGCTGTAGTATCTGCAACCGGTGCCAAGGCATCACTTAAAAGCTTCTTCAGAGCTTCTCCATTATGTTCTGGGACTCCCTGGAATCTCAGTACATAAGCTGATCTTTCCATTTGCAGTTGTAGCAATTGATGTTCATCTGAGGTTCTCTTTTTCCCCACTGCCTCCAGTCACTGCTTAAGTTTTTTAGTCTTGGCATTCACTTTTCTA
Organism: Lepidodactylus listeri; assembly: GCA_029233225.1. NCBI lineage: Eukaryota > Metazoa > Chordata > Lepidosauria > Squamata > Gekkonidae > Lepidodactylus > Lepidodactylus listeri. Next base: position 40,602,329 of record JARCFY010000007.1, read on the forward strand.
ACTGATTTGGCAGTTTCCTCTGCTCTCAGATTGGTTTCTTCAAGCCGTTTTTGAAGAGTATCAAATTCTGTGTTAAGAGTTGTCATCTGGTCCAGCAGAGGGCGCAATGCAGTGTTTAACATATTTGGAAAGTCTATGGTTGCTTCTGTTTTAGATGACAACGTATTTGAGCTTGCAGTTCTTGGAGAAGGTCTGACTTTAGGTGCCATGATTTTCAGAGTCAGAGACGGATTGTTTACATTTGGGGAAAGTTCTTAAAGAGTCTCTGGAGCCAGTTAGAGAAAGCACTTTAGGCTTATCTGGCTCCTATTTCATTCGAAAATGCTTTGGTTGTGCCCCTCCTCCTCTCTGATGAATTTTAAAGAGTTCTTACCTTTGTGGGGTGGAGTTAACTCCCCCCTGCTGCTTTAAAGTTGAGGATCAGGGGCTAAAATGCTTATCTGGCCCTCTGGATTAACATACGAAAGACTTACGCTTCATCAAACGTCTTCCACCAGGTAAGAGAAATGCTTTTGACCACCTGCTCACTCATCCCAGTGTGTGTCTCTGTCGCGATTTCTGGTTGTGCAGCAGCAGGACCTATTGGGGCACAGAGGAGCCTCAATCCCTTGGCATTCGCCATGGGAGAGGCACCTCTCGTGCCCCAGGCTGAGAACCCCCTACAAGGGCTCAAAAGGGAACCAGATCCAGCTAGTACCCCTCCCAGCTGCCGTGCGCATGGGCCACTATCATCAGAGCTCTGATGAAAGCGTACTCACCCAGTGAGTGCCAAAACCAGAAGCCTCTAAAAGTTTGAGTTTTGAACACATTCTTTGGAGGGATCACCATCACTCCATTCTATGCAAGTGCCAAAAGGAACAACATTTGTCAAACAAGCTTTTTGTACCAGCTGCAGTTTGCAAATCATGTTCAGAAACAGAGCTCATAGCTGTAGTGTAGTATCTAAGTGTCAAAAACTATGGATGACAGCTCTAAGGTCTACATCCAAAAGAAACTGATGACAACATCCCAGCTGTCCATTGATGAAAAGAGGCCAGTTTGGTTATGGCTGGTATCTGTAGTCTCTTCAAACAGTTGGGACTACTCACCATAAAACAAAGGAACAGAAGTAAACAATCCCTTCCTTTCTTGTTTTCTTTCCCAACATACCAACCAACAAACTATCTCAGGAATAATAATTATCTTTGTCCTTTGGTCAGATCTTCTAGAATAACAGTTTGCAGAAGGTGGGAACAAGAATTACAACCATGTAAAACAACATTCCCACAATCTACACTTCACTGGACTTTACAGTGAGAAAAGACCCTGGTGACCACTTACAGCTTTTGACTATTGGCCTTGCCTTGCACTAGGAAAATTGTACAAAATGCTCACGAGTTCAGCAGAGCATCCAGAATTTGTCGAAGCTGAACTTACAAGCCACAGAGATTACTGGATGCATGAATCCCCAGGATGTCAAAACATATTGTCGGAGGACAGACTGGCAGAATGAAGGACAAGGGAAGCGGGGCAAAAAGACCCAGGCCAAGTTGTTGCAAGGCTTTCTGGTCACACTGTGCGGACTGATGCGAACCATACTGGGGAGGAGGTGGAATGGACCATTTGCACTGCAGGGTGGCCCCTGGAGGTGGCTTTGGTCCATTTTGCCGACCTGCATGTAGGCACATGGGTGCATAGCCACAACAGTAATTGGGGCAGGATCCCATGGCAGGGAGCTTTAACTCCACAAGCCAGAAGCATCCCCATGGGCAGTTGTGCACTCAAGCGCACAGCACACATGGGCAGTTAAGTGCATCCCTGCCAGATCAGCGGGTTCACATTACCAGCGCCATTTGATTGTGGCTTATTTGCATCCACACTTCCAGGAAGCGGGATCAACGTGCACCAAAACAGCTTGCCACGGCTTTTACCTGGTACTTTTAAAAAGCGGGATCAAAATGTTTCAGGACGGGGTGAGTACAGCACGGGAACGCCAGATAGCTGTGACTGTGTGAACCAGCCCACTTAATCTGCTTGAGAAACATGCCTATATTAGGCCAAACTGCCAGTCTGAACTCAGCCAGAGTCTTGGGTTAACATCTCTTTTTTATGCTGGCAATAATTCTAACCATTGTAGTTTTCATTCACCTGTTGAAGATTTCCCCAGTTGTCAAAGCCACAGTGCATATAATTATTTAAATTCCCTACATCCTTAAAAATGCAAATAAATTGCAAAAAATGCAAAAAAATTCTAATGCTGCACCCAACATTACATCTTAATAATGTGTGATCTGCTTTATATATTTATTTATTTAATTAGACTTTTATACCGCCCTTCCCATGAGTGTGCTCAGGGGGGCTCACAACATAGCTCTATAAAACAGATAAAAACCAATTAAACAGTCTAAAATACAGATCGATAGATTTGTTGTAACTGCTCTGAGCCCCTCGTATGCAGGGAAGGGCAGTCAAGAAATCTAACAAAATTAATTAATTAATTAAACTCCCCCAGATGGCACTGTAATCCAATTCTAGTCCCCCAATTTATATTAGCATTGAGGAGAGTGGTGGAAGCAAGTAGTGGAGCAGTTATTAGAGCTGTTAACCATTAAAACTGAAAAGCCGGAAAGGCCATGGCTCTGGCTGAGGACAGCCAGATGCTATTTGGGCCAGGGACTTCCAGTAGATGTTGGTCGCTTGAGCGTAGTGCTTTCCAGGGTACAATATGCTTTAGCTCCACTCTTCCATATTTCTGGATTTGGTCTTTAGACTTGGTCTTTGGTCATAGCAGAAAGCACAGTATCAAGGAAATTGCAAGCAAGTCATTAAAGAACTCATAACATATCCATATTTAATTATCACAATTACTTTGTTGGCTTTAACAATTCTTGTGCTTTATCACTGTTCTTCATGTAAATGTTTTGGTGTGTAGATGATGTATCATATTACTCTGCATTCAGATTTGCTATAATCGTCCTTTTCTTGATTCGTAAATATTTAGGTTGTTTTTCGCTTGTGGGATTAACCACAGCATCCTTTTCTTTACTGGGGGGGAAAAACCCTTTCTACTTTGCTTCTGCTGGAAGAATCCCAGGTCCCCTGGCAGTTCTCTATCTCCCAGAACATGTTAATATTGCTTGCATTACGGTAGGATTACTAGAGTGAAGTATACACTTGGTATTATAATGCATATTGTTGCTTTAAAAGATTAACCACTCATAGTGAGGTGTCTCAAAACTAGCAAGGGGGATGAAATTAACAAGAACAGAGTGTAAAATGTCTGGGTGGGTTGACAAGGGTCAGAGATGTTTATATGCAGCTTAAAGAAATAAGATGTACAAGACTGGGCTACTGTAATGTTGACATGTTATCACCTACCAGTAATTCAGGGTGGGGAGAGGGCACATCAATTTTTTATATGGAAACAATGACAAATATATACCTCTTAAAATTTAGATTGGTGGAAGGCTGGTCATCCATTTAAGACAATCAACCATGAGCGAATCTGATCTCATTAATTCCGCTTCCAGAGTTTTTCAGGGAAAGAGCAGGACTGGTGGAAAAAAATAGTTCAGCCTGTCAAGATTCATTCTTTTTAGAGTTCTAGCCTTCCCTTGATGCCATCTAATGGTTTCTTGAAATACCAAAATGTTTTTGCATTAATAACATTACCTATTGTGTTTTTGCTAAATGCTTTTTGATGTCAAACATATGCCTGGCTCTCCCGCTCAGTCTTTATCTCTTAAAAAAAAAAAAGCTACCCGATTTTCAGTGTAAGGTACAAAATGGATTCCTGCAGACTAGAGAATAAAAAGGCATATGATTGTGGGCACCCTTGGTTTACTTTATTATCCAAATCCAGAGACAGTTATACTTCTAAACAACAACATTCAGGGTCTTTTTATTTTAAAAAAATCCATAACAGTACATTGATTTGCAATCTGTCAAGAGCTGGGTTTTTCTGTACAGCCCATTGTCTAAAGTAAGTCAAATATAGTACCCAGTTTAGCCAGTGTTCTCTTCAATTCACACTATTCCTTCTTTCCCAGCAAGTTGCAATTGATGGAAATAGACATCATGAGGTAGATTTCTCCCTTCAAGCTTGCCACTTGAAAAGATAAGCTAAAAGGCATGCAGATTTACTTGGAAATAGATCTCCTCTAGCCTCCAATTTCAATGGGCAAGTGTATGCACTAAGGGTGTGCAGGGGGGGGGGGAATTGGGTTTTTTGGATTCAGGTATAATAAAACTGATTTTTTTCCCAGTATTCCCGAATATAAACAAATACCAATACCAGTATTGTATTGGTACCTGAAAATATTTGGTATTCCTGAAGATTTTTGGCTCCACTATATCCTATGGGGCCATTGTAGTCAATGGCAAAAATCTTCTAACAAGTATTCAGGGGGCTCGGGGGGAGGTTTGAGGTAGAGGCACCAAATTTGTTCTGTAGCTGCTGGAGCCTCTCCCCAAAAGAACTCACAAGTTTGGGAAACATTGGACCAGGAGGTCCAATTCTAAGGGCATCCAAAGAGGATGCTCCCAATCCTCTATTGTTTCCTATGGAAGGGGATGGGGAAAAGGCAGCAGTGTCTCCCTGAGAATCTCTCTGCAAGAAAGTAAGTGAGGCGTGGTGGTGTGAGGGGGCATGTTTGACAGGCCAGCAGCAGAACCAGTGCAGTGTGCCCCCCAAAATCAGTGCCACTGTGGCAGTCAGTGCCCAAACCCAACAGGACTCAGGTCAAATCAGAGACTCTCTGCAGTATAAACTGAGGGAGCCTGTTTGCCAGGCCAGCAGCAGAACCAGTGCAATGTGCCCTCCAGAACTAGTACAACAGCCTTGCAAGCTGCAATGGCATTTGCTAATGCATTGCAGTGATTGGCTGTCCTCAAGGTCCCTCTTCCCCCTCCCTCCTGGAAAGCAGAGCAAAGGGTGGGAAAGAGGTAAAAACAATGGGGGGGGAAAGGTTAAAGGAGCCCTCTAAAGTTTAAAGCCTCCCCGAGCCCATATTCGGCAGTGTCAAAAAAAGCCAGGGGATAGCCAAATATTTGGGGGGGGGGGCAGGGTTCAGCATTCAGTAATCAGCAGTCGAATCAGCTCAGGGAATCTGATTTGGTATGCCAAATACCCGGAAAATGCCAGAAAAGCATTTTTTGAGTCATTTTTCTGGTTTAGCTTTACCAAATGCACACCCTTAGTATGAACTTACCTCTGAATAAACATCCTTGTAAGTAGGCACCAGCCACTGACATTTGGAAGAGCTGGCTAGCTTGCAGACTTGTCTGTTTACCTGAGAAACAGACACTCACATTTTCAGCTTGAACTTGCATATTTGTCCACCTATTTTTACTTCACAGTTATGGGTTTACTTATTTATTCCATTGTTTCTGTGCTGATATTCAAGTGAATGATGTCACTGGAACTGTGCAATTGTGATGATGGAAACTGCTGTTAAGTAGCAGCAGATTTATGGTGACCCCGTAGGATCTTCAAGGCAAGAGACCTTCAGAGGTGGTTTGCCATTGTCTGCCTCTGCATAGCAACCCTGGTTATTCCTTGGAGGACTCACATCCAAATACTGACCAAGGTCAACCCTGCTTAGCTTCCCTGATCTGATGAGATCAGGCTAGCCTGGGCTATCCAGGTCAGGGATTGTCCAATTATCTGATATGAAATGGTAATTTTAGCAGCTCCTAATGCTTGCTTGCGATCCTAATCAAGCATGATGCCCCACCAGCACCACCCTCTTCTCCATCATGGAGTAGGAAAATGTGCTTTCATGCATGTTCAATCTACATTCAGCAGACAAAACACCCAAACCCAGCTATTTTGTAGATGCATATGCAGACATTGTTTATTGTCAATCCCTTAAATCTTCATGGACCTGTCATCGATTGCTTTGGAACTCAGCATGAACTGTTTAAATTGGCATATACTTTACAATACTGCATGATTTTTTTTTCACTGCATGAAATTTTTAAAAAAACCCACCACTAATCACATTTGTGTGCCATGCCCAGATTGAAAAATCTGTCTATCACATATTTATCCTGTTCTTCCTCTAAATCAGCCAGGGTGTACATATGGTTTATCCCTTTTCATGATATCCTCACAAAAACTGTGAAGTAAATTAGTTTGAGAGAGTGATTGGCCTAAAAGGGACCCAGTGAGCTTCAAGGAAGAGCAGAGAATATCAACTTGGGTCTCTCCAGAACTGCACTAGAATCTACTGGTAATTTCTGCAGATAGAAAAGATTTCCACCCATGGATTATGATTTCCTCACCTCTTGCTGCAGCCCAAATTTTGCCCAAAATGCTCCTCCTAGGGGACAGTGGATCCCCCTCAGAATATAGAGGGAGTCAAAAGTTTCCATTAGTGGAAATCCTCCAAGCTCTAGTCTGATAAACCACATAAAATTATACATACTTTCCCTATAACCATGATCATTCTTTTATCTGTGTAGACAGGCTGCATAGAGGCAGTGGTTCACGAACTGTGGATCAGAACCCCAAAATGTTGACAAACCTAATTGGGAGGGATGATGAGCTTGTGTAGTAAATTTGCTTGTGTTTAACTTTTCTTTTATTTTACAAAAGCAGTGTTTTACCTCCATTTTATTTAAAAGCTTAATCCATACAGTCACCTTTTCCCTGTTTCTTCTCTTATGTGCTTTTTTGGTGCTGCTTTGTGGTTGGGTAAATGCAACAAAAGAACAACAGCTAGCAAGTTCTTCTTTGCACAGTCAGGTATGAACAGAACACTATGAAAGATTACCAAAGAAAATGCAAACCTTTCTTCCTGTTTGTTTTCTTCGTCACATCTTTGAAACTTTATTAAGTGAAGTTCTGTGTAACGCAATTAAATTTCATACAGTTACATTAAAGTTCACTATTTCTGTTTCCATTACTGTTTGATCGAATGCTTCTAGTAAACAAATGGCATATCTAAGACAAGGCAGATGGGAACATGGCATTGCATTTGAAGAGCTTGGTTCGCTTATGCTTCCTTTCCTGTATTCCCCAGCTTCCTTTCCTGTATTCCCACTTCACCATCAGCCTTATCCTAAACCATTTGTTCACTACAGTAGCCAAACCATCATAAACCATCACAATGGGAACTTCCCCAGGTGCAGCCTTAGCCTCCATCCTTGTGTGGGGTGGAAGCAACATGTCCCAATCAGGTCTAAGCCTGGCACAGTTGCTCTATGTGGGGCTTCCAGAATACACAAATACAATGAAAACAAGTACAAAAATACACAGGAGCAAAGTCTACAAACCAGTCTGGAGTCAGATATCCAAAGTTCCAGTCCAAGGATAGGAGGGTCCAGAGGTCCAGTTCCAAAGCTTGGGGACAGATGCAGGATACAGGGCTCTGGGTCCAAGGCTTCAAGAACAAGCATGGGTTACCAGAGACAAGCTACAAGGCAGCAGAGTCAAAGCAGAGTTCTGTTTGCTAAACATGTCATCACACAGAGGGGTGACAAGTAAGGTTGCTTCCACACCAAGCTTAGCTCAGTGTGTTCCTTTTATCTGCACCTTTTGCTGACTCATCCTCTGAGGGCCAGATGTCACCCCTTATAGTCTCATTAACCTTCCTACAGGTGCAGGTTTTTTACTGTTTCCCTATCAGCCTGTCAGTCCTGGTCCTGCAAGGACTCCACTCCAGGAACTAACACTGACCGTTGCTGAGCAGTTAAGTGGGTGCTCCTATGTCTCTCCTGAGCCACCAAGTGCTGTCCTCTTCTTCTGTGCTCTACTGGCTCAGGAGAGGCTGGCAGGGAAGCTGGCCTCTGTGGCTTCTCTTTCATCTCCTGGAAGATAGAGCAGCCCAGCTATGACTGGGAAGCACATTTTAAGGTATTTGCTGATCTTTGATTGTAATAAATTGAATTGAATTGAATTGAATTGATTGATTGGGAAGCGTTCTCGCTTCCTGAGTCTTCCCCCATTGGGTCTGCTTCTGGATCCATCTGCTTAGGTTGGGATTCTGTTGGTGTGGGGCTCGATTCTTCAGATTCCTCCTCCAAGAATGAGGTGGCCACTGGCTGGCCCATGACACCATATCTTAAATTTTATAGGAGGTGGGTAGAAAGCCTAGAATGGATGACTTACTAAAATGCAGGGCCTTTGCAGAGTCAGACAGTGGCAAGGTTGAGTGTACTTTTAGAAAGCAATCCTAAGCAGGCCTGCTCAGAATCCTACTCAAGTCTGTTCAGCGGTGCTTATTCCCAGGAAAGTGTTCCATGGAGTACACGGTTAATCCCTGACATACTGGCTTTCTGCCTGTCTGAATTTAAAAGTTTCTGAGATTAAAGGAAGTTGTCAGGAGATGATGCACAGAAACAGGAGTGCAACTATGGCTGTGCTTAGCCCTGTTAAGGAGAGTTGAGCAGAGACAAGGCGATATCAGTGGCATGCCTTTATTTTTTGCCTGTAGTGAAGGAGGTTGGGAATACCTGGTTGCCTTGAATATCAGAAACTTTCTTTGTGAAAAACGATGTCTTAATTATTCAGTTTTGGATTTTATTTATATAAATACCCCCCATCATGTTTGCCATGTCCTGCCTCTGTGTTGCAAGCCTGATATTCCTTGTTGGTCTCCCTTCCAAATACTGACCAAGGCCAACCCTGCTTAGCTTTCAAGAACTGATAAGACTGGGTTAGTCTGGGCTAGCTTTTATGGCTTTTATCCTATCCCTTATGGTGGAATCAGCTCCCACTGGAGATCAGGGCCCTACGGGACCTTCTATGGTTGAAGCAGCGGGCATCTATCTTAGTTGGCCTCCCTGCTCTGCTGAAAGGGCCCTTTTGATTCCACCTGTGGCTTTAACAGATATGAAACTTTTGCTACCTATATGGATTTTTATTGTTTATTGTCTTTATTGTAATGAGTTTTGGACTCGGCTTCTTGTGATCCGCCCTGAGCCCACCCTAGGACAGAATAAAAATCTCGAAAATACATACATGCATACAAATGTAGCTTACAATTCCAAATATGAATACATCCAAAATACAATGAAACCTTCTCCCCCCGCGCAAATATTTGCATTAAAATTCCTAGCAAATAAAGCAACCTTAGAAAACCTCCTAAAATATGTACAGGCAACGCCCTTCTTAGGGAAGTTGTCCCATAAGATTGGAGCTACAACAGAAAAACACAGACTATAGTAGATGCCTGGTAGGCTAGCTTAAAGCCAATAGGTGGCTGAGAGGTAGTTTGCCATTGCCTGCCTGTGAGAGAACTTTCCTTGTGAGAAACTCTTTAATTATTCAGTTTTGGAGTTTGTTTGTTTCTGTAAATACACCTTTTTTGCTGTCAAGTCACAGCCAACTTATGGTAGCTTGCCATTGCCTGCCTCTGTGTTATGAGCCTAATATTCCTTGCTGGTCTCCCATCCAAATACTGATGAGAGCCAACCCTGCTTAGCTTCTGAGATCTAATGAGATCAGATTAGCCTGGGTCATACAGATCAGGGCAGATAAGAATAATATCTTTAATAATCTTTTTTTAAAACCCTCTTATTTGTAAATACACCATAGTTTTGCCATTATGCTGGTTCCCCTTCAGACACAAGAAACTGCTCTTACTAACCATGTCCTGCTCAAGGAATACAGGTTTCTTAAACAGGCTTAAAATAAAGCAGAATATTTTATGGAAAGAATGGGGTATCAATGGTCTGTGCACAAATACAGGATAATGTTAAGTGGAAAAATGCACCAGTTGGGTGGCTGAAACATGGGAAATCCTTGGTGTGGAAGCAGCCATGAACCTCTGCCTTAAGATGCTAGAGAGCCTCTGCTAGTCTGAGTAGAAAATACTGACCTTGATGGACCAAGTTTCTGATTCAGTATAAAGTAGCTTCAGGTGTGGGACATCCTACTACATTTTTTTCAAGGAACTAAATTGGGGGAAATGCCTGAACTTCAGGCAAGGGGTCTCAAAAAAGATTGATACAAACAATGATTTTTTTAAAAAACAACAACCCTGAATTGTATTATTATATTATTTACTGGGGAGGACTGGGGAGGGGGGGGGTGCTGCAATTCCCAAGAAAACCTTAATTTTATTCAAGTGCTTTTGGAAAGATTCAAAGCTGATAAAAGGTATCATGATTTTGAGCAATCGAAGTCAGAATCTGAAACAGAATTATGTTCAAACGATGATTATGTTATTGCTAAAATGTATTAACTCTTATTGAAATGTGAAACTGTGGAAGAACAAGTTAAGGAATGGATGGTAAAATGGGCCAAAACCTTTGGATGTAACATATACCTTGAACACTGGGGACGTATGTGGACAAGTGGGTGGAAGTTTACTTTAAGCTCTAAACTTAAGGAGAACTTTTACAAGATGTTGTATTGTTGGGATATGTCTCCACAGAAATTGTCTAAAATGTACAAAGGTACTTCTAGTTATGTTGGAAATGTAATCATCATGAAGGGACATTTTATCACATGTGGTGGACTTGTAAGAAAGCCAAAGAAAAATTGGACACAAATATAAATATTAATGCAGTAGATTTTAAAGATTAATATACAATTGAAACCAGAGACCTTTTTTGTTAAGACTAATGGACAGTGGTTGGAAAGAAGCCATGGAATTTTATTTCTATATATGACTATGGCAGCAAGAATGTTATATGCACAGAAATGGAAGTGTCCAACAATACCTACAATAGACAAATGGTTGGAAAAGTTGTTGGATCTTGCAGCAATGGTTAAACTTACTGTTTTGGTTAGGGAAAAGACAATTGGTTTGTTTATTATAGACTGGAAATCCCTTGTAGACTTTTTGCATGAAAAAGACCATAATGATTTGTGGTTTTTATGATTAAGATATTAAGGTACAAATTAAAAGAGAGAGTTCTTTATATAGACAGCAAGGAAAAACTTTTTAATCAAACTTATCTCTGTTGTAGAGAAAATCAGAAGTCTTCTTCTGTTTTAGGGGTTTTTTTCCCCCCTTTTATTTTTTCAATAAAAACTAAAAATTGAAACAATTTTTAAAGAGCTCAGAAGATAGAGCCAATTATTATTTGTGTTGCTCAGGAGCTCACTTATTAATTCTTCAAACTTACAGACAGAGACTCATGATGACTTGACAAAAAACTAGGATAATCACAACCAAAGGGTAACGAATGAGATGCAGCAGTACAGACCTTTGGCATCATGGCTGAAGAAAGCCAGAACTATGTTGTGTTCATATAGCTCAGTGCTGGGTCATGATGCATAACTCAGGTACCCTTCTTCACCAAAAAGGACACTTTCAACCAAACTGACCTCAGTCTACATTCTGATATGCCAAAATGGATTTGTGAATTTTATCCTTCAGTTGAGTTGTGGACTGTTGCTATGGACTGTGCTCTTTCTGGAAATGATCAGTTACAGCATTTTCCAGAGCTCAGTAGAATTCCTTTATCTTTTTTTTTAATTGGACAGAATTTCCCAGAAGTGGAAGCAATGTTCCGTTACACTGTTTTCATAAAAATGGAAGAAAAATGTTTACTTTTGCCAAACACCTAAAACAGATTAGAAACTTTGTTAATTGAGGAGGACAAGTACAGCGCATCCTTGTCAGGGACCTAACTTTTTTGGTGATTCTCATCTTATTTTGCAAAATAACATTTCTTTCCAGATTACTTTTTTTTTTAATTATGCCTAGTTGTTATTCATTTGCTACATGGGGTGATTCCAGAAATCACTCAAGGTTTGTGCATTTCTGTTGTGTTTCCCCAAGAGTCAGACAGTAACATTTTCTTTTGTTTGAAAAAACATGATTTTTCTCCCAACTGGCACATTGGGTATTTATGCAAGTGTCATGTGGAATGTGGTTGTCTGACTAGACCAGTGGCATATACCCTGGCATGTATGCTGAACAGCAGCTTGCCAAACCATCTTGCTCGGCAAGCAGGATCAGTTCTCTGTCCAAGGAACTGAGGAGGATGCCTGAGATGTGAGAAGTGCTGGTAAGACAATGGGCAAGTCATATATGTGTCACTGCCTCCTGGTTCTGTGCGGCCTTTGACTTAGTCAAGATGAACCCCTGAAGTACCAGCATGGGTGCTATCGTTCAGCTTGCTCCCAGTGAGTCTGGCTAAGTATCCCTCTCCCCTCTGCTTTTGTTTACTAACACACACGATAAGTAGGTGTTGCAGATTTTCCACCACTTGGGCCAAAATAGTTAACTACCTCTGGAGGAGAGAATACCCCTATTCATGTTTCATTTGTATCCAAATGTATATGTAGAGGGTCTTGATTGAGAGCGTGCATGCTGACCTCAATTTCAGTGCATTGATGGTTACCATTTCTACAGAGCCTGTAGATGTCCACTCAAAGGGTTCCTGTATAAACAGATCCTATATCCTAGAAAACAGGCATGCCATGAATTTTGCATATGTTGGGGTGGAAATCCCTGTCACTCTGACAGTGAGAAGTTGTGGAAGGGGGTAAGGGTAAGGATCACCACCTTCTCAGGAGGCAGCTACAATAGCCTGGCCCTTTTAAAGGCTTGCCATATGGTGTGTAGCAGCTATGAGAGGTCAATGGGGGATCTGGCCAGCCAGAAAACAGCTACAGTTGTTTCTGTTGTGTCCAAGACTCCACCACCTTGGGTAAGGGACTTCCTATATGGGAGGCAGGAAACTTGAATAGGGCATTTGCAAAGCCCACCTTCATAAGAAGTTGGTAGCCCATGGATGAGAAAGCACCAGCTAGACTTAGAGGAGGAAGGTTGGAGAGAAGGATCCACAGTGTCTTACCAACCCCCTTCTATTTAACTGAAGGCCACTGGGCAGAGGACCCCTCACCCACAGCACTGAAAAGTTCAGCCATTTAAATTACCTTGTTTGACCATGGTGATCAGATCACCTGATCAACGTGCCTGTTTGATTTGGCACAGAATGACTTGAATGCCTGATGAATTGGTTTGCATTTGTTTTCAGAACTGTTCACGCATAAAAATGCCACCAATCCAAATAGGCCAGCCAACATGACCATCGCTAAAGACCACTTAGATGAACATGAACTGACACAGCATTTATTCATGAATGATGCATATGCTTTGTCACTGACTTTACTGCAGCAGCACAGCAAGGAGGGAAGGAGTTGAAATTTATTGGGCTATGTGGTAGCACACACTCCCCAAAATCCATTTGCACTGTACTGTATTATTAGAAAAGAATATGGCAAAGCAACCTGCCATGAAGAGCCATGAATAGGTGGGTGGACAGTGAATTTTAAAAACTGGCTTCTTGTTTGTGACTGGCAAACAGGACGTGAACCGAGTTTTCAAAAATCCCTGCTGAAAAACAAAAGATCCTGAATCCCACGCTACATGCATAGGATCCAAGTAAATGTAACCTTTGTGTGAACTGAGGTTGGGAAGAAGGGTTGTGGTTACCCCACTCTACACATTCAGTTGAGAACAAACAAATGCTCAGACAGGGCATATTCTGTGATGTAAATAACTGCAGGAAATAGAGATTCGTGAGCCAAAACTGCCAGGCTATTTTGTCTCCTAAGAAGTACATTCTTTGAAAGCAACGGGTTTATGTGCACTTAGCTCTACAGGACTGGAGAGTGGATAAAGACAGGAAGTTCATAAAGTTTGGTAGAAATTCTGGCTCCTGCATTTTGCCATCTGACAACAGAGAATATACTTTGTGCTGACAGAGGTGTACCAATATGGCTTGTCAGGATCACTCATTACCCTCCCCCCCTTTTCAAACAGGAGAAATATGCTTGAACATATCGGTTGTATCTGTCAAGACTTCTCATTTGTCAAACCATTAGTGGTCCCACTGTCAACATAAATAAATCTGTCCATAAATCTTGACAGGTATAATGATTTGTTGTATTTGAAAAGCAAGTCTCTAACATTAGACCCCTTTTGATTCCTAACATGATTGTCTTCAAAGACAGATATTTCAGATGCTGTCTTAATCTGGCCTCTGTCAAATGATTTCATAGCTCTTGCTGAGTTATCTACTCTTATGAATTAACCCCTGCCACCACCTGTCTTAAAAGCCAAATGGAATGGCACAATATAGACTAGCTCGGGGGGGGGGGGTGTTTCCATATTCTTTGCATATATTTTTCTTTACCTATGTATTTGCCCAATCAAGGCTTTCCTGGTTTCTTTCCTCAGCTTTGGATTCTGAATACAGGTGCTCATTTCTGTTCTTCACTGTTTCTGTTGGGAGGCTGACTCTGCCCCTTTAATTCTTTGAAGAGGTTTCTTCTGAAATGGCTAAGGCACTTTCCTTACTGATATTCTTGGCAAACAATATCTTCCCATAAAGGAAACTTAGGTCTTTAATGGCACTGTATAAATATGGATTGAAATAACTTGATCTAAAATTCCATAAAACCGGTAGGCAAGCTGTATAATCTCTCCTACTGTTCCAAGACTGGCCGATTAAAGGCTAGGCTCACTTATTTGTTCATGTGGAAGTATTTCAGTGCTGGAAGGAAAGCATATTGTTCTTTGCAGTTTTGCAGAGATATTATTTGTCTTAAACTGCCCAGCCAGTGTAAGGCTGGAGAACTATAAACCAGTTACATTTTTTTGAAAACACAGGAGCAAAATTACGTTTCAAGGCTTCATTTTGAATCAAAAGCCAGTCATATCATTCAACCAACCTTTTTAGCATCTCCTCAAATTTAATACCATGCAGCTTTTATGAGGTCGCATCTGGTTGGTCACTGTAGGAAACAGGAAGCTGGACTAGACAGACCTTTGGTCCGACCCAGCGTGCTTCCTCTTAGACTCTTGTAAAGCTTAAAGTTCACCCAGACGTAATTAATTTGCTGTGAGCAGTAACCCTCTCTATTCCAAGATAAGGGTAGACTCAAACCATGGCTCACAAGAGTTAAGGGGTTTTCAGGTAACTTCTTAGGGCTAGGTCACAATGCAACAGTCTGCCATTTATCATATTCCTGTTTCACTCACTTGCAGTATGTTCACTTTGAAGCAGATATGCTAAACACTAGTGGATTAACTTTGGAATAATGTTCCAAAACTTACTTTAATCTTTGGAGGATTCTAACCCTTAAGTTTTGACAAGAACATCATATGTCTAATTCCATACTTGGCCCCAAGCAACAGATTAAAAAATCCATCTACTGGGATGGGGGAGATGTTTATGCAGGCCTAGGGAGAAGCCCCAGCTTTGCAGAAGGCTCTAAAGCCTAAAAAATGGGAGAACCCCCAAAATCATAGAAAAGGTGTCTAGACATCACAACTTTTTTTGGAAGGAAAGGATGTTGACTGAGATTTTGCAATGTTGACTGAGACGTTTATGTGGTCATGTTGAGGCTGCTAGACAACCCTTTCACAAAATGGCCAAGGGGAGAGGCCATGGCTCCGTGGTAAAGCATCTTCTTTGCATGCAGAAGGTTCCAGGATCAGTCCCTGGCATCTCCAGTTGGAAAGGCAAAGTAGCAGATGATGTGAAAGACCTCAGTCTGAGACCCTGAAGAGCTGCTGTCTGTCAGAGTAGACTATACCAACCTTGATGGACCAATGGCCTGATTCAGTATAAGGCAGCTTCATGTGTTCCATACGTCAGTTGTTATCAGCCAATGGTTGGGGGTTTGAGACCGAAAAAGGTAAAAGGTAGGAGGAAGGGAATGAAGCAGGGAAAGAAGGAGGAATGGGAGGCAAAGCTAATGACCAAAGGGAAGGGTAAAAAGAGGTAGGCTGGTATGTGGAGAGAAAGAAACGGAGAAAGGGGAGAGGCTGTGGGGGCTACTAGTAGAAGAGAAACAGCTGAGCTAGTGCAGGAAGTGGGACAGGGAGGGAGATAAGATCTGTGTAAAGTTCCTGCACTTGTCTCATTCTGATAATTCTGGTGAGATGAAATGGTACACGGCAGCACTGATCTAATGCAGAAATTTCTGATCTAACGTAAGTTCAATTAAGGAAAACAATAATAATTCAATGAAACAACCACCACCTTTTATCCCATCAACAAAGTCAACAGCTCATTGTCAAAACAGTTCTTTACTCTCATGTACAAGATGGCTGTCATGATTCTCTTCTCTGACTACATTTCCCTCCTTGCCAGTTTAGTACTGGATGCTCTTAAACAATTTATAAGACTTATTTCTTGCACTGTGAAAATTCCTAAATCTCTTGTTATCAAAGGCAACATGCTCCGATATGGAATAATTCTATTTTTTCTTAGAAAGAAGTCCTTAAACCTAAATTGACCTTGAAACTCACCAGGTTTCTCAAGATTTTCTACAAATTGAAGTCTAGTGGCACCTTGAAAACTAACAAAATTTTATTCCAGCCAAAGCTTTTGTAGACTAGAGTTTTTCTGTGCACGATTAAATTCCAGATCCTTAATTGCCCTTACCTTCTACTCTAAAACCTTTCCAGCTCGACACAATTTATCTCAAAATCTGGAGCTGAGAACTGAATATACCGTAAGTCTCAAAATGAGGTGGGGCCAGTAAAGCATTACCTGAACTTTGTAGAAACAAAAAAGAAACCGCCCAAAGAATGACACAGAAGTGTTTCCCTGCTGACTGGTACCCAGCTTGTCTTTCATAATGCCCAACTTCTTCCAAAGGGTGTATAGATGACACCCACAAGGCATTTGCCAAAAACACATCCTGTGACAAATGAAAATCGGTGCATGAGCCAGATCAAAGTTTCTGTCCATCTCTACTTGGAACATGGATGTTTTTAATAAGAAATAAATCAACTGGGTTTTTTCTTTTTTTAAAAAAAATCATGCTTGAGCTAAGAATGCCTTGCTACAGGCTGTCAACACAGCTTATAATGTATGCCGCCTGTCCAATCTGACAGACAATTTGCATATTTATGGAATGCTCATTCCAAGTTCCTGTATATATTTGTACATGAAAGCAGTGCAAAGTGGAACTTTGAAGGATAAAGTTGGAACTGTACCCTATTCAGACTACTTTAAAAGGCACAGACAGTAACACATAGATCTATGGCAGAGAAAGAATATTAGGCCTGCCATTTTAAAGAACATAACAATGCCAAAAACTGTCACACAGATGCTTCAAGACTTTGCTGTCTCATGGCAAGGAAACAGTACTGGTCCTTTGCTTCTCCAATTTGTAGCTCAAAGTCTCCCTCAGTTTATTCTGCCAAGACCATTTTCAGGAGTGGATGTTTAATAGCTACTGATCACTCATTTTAGATCATGGTTTTAAATTACTTTCTTATCCTGCCTCTCCTCCAAGGAACTCAGAGTTGCATATATGATCCTTCCCTCTCCATTTTATCCTAACAACAACCCTGTGAGGTAGGTTAAGCTACAAGAGAGTGACTGGTCTAAGGTCACCCTGTGAGCTTCACAGCAGAGTGGGGATTGGAAACTTGGGGTCCCCAGTCCTAGTCTAACTACTCTCTCTCTCTCTCTCTCTCTGTAAGAACATAAGAGAAGCCAATGTTGGATCAGGCCAATGGCCCATCTAGTCCAACACTCTTGTCACACAGTGGCCAAAAATACCAGGTGCCATCAGGAGGTCCAGCAGTGGGACCAGGACTCTAGAAGCCCTCCCACTGTTGTTCCCCCAAGCAACTCTCTCTCTCTCACTCTTTCCCTTCCCCTCCCTCCCCAGAGGAGGAAGACGGGAGGAGCCCTCAGCCAGTGGAGGGAAGGGAGACTTGGCTTTCTTTCTGTGCTCTGTGAAGCATGAAATAGGAGAGACTGGGCAAAATGAGCTGTGATGCAGGAAGCAGGAACAAGAAGCAGCAGAGAACCAGTTGCTCATGGGCTAGATAGCAGCCCTGCAGAGGCCAGATCTGGCCTGAGGGCCATATGTTTGACACCCCTGCTTTAAACTGCCCATCTGCAAAGTTGGAATGTGTTTTGTTGTTTTGAAACTGATACACAAATATTTACCGTATTTTTTGCTCCATAAGACTCACTTTTTCTCCCCCAAAAAGTGGGGGGGAAGTGTGTGCATCTTAAACCCCCTCACCTTTCCCAAGCCACGGCACCGAGCAGAGCTAGGTGTATCTTATGGTCAGGTGCGTCTTATGGAGCGAAAAATACAGTACATTCAGCAGACTCTTCTACAAATCATTAAATTCTGAAGACCTCTTCATGCCTTGTATTTGGCATGGCTTTGCCATCTTGGTTTTTGGTTTTCTCCTTTCCAAATAAATCCATGTCTTGTTGATCATTCACTCTAGATGCATAGTATCAGGCATAGGACACTTCAGAGCAAGAACACAGAAAAGAAGACAAACAACACTTCTAGTACTATCTCTATGATTTAGGAGATGTAGAAGGGCAGCACAAGTATTTAAATTTCTACCCCTGGAATGCAGCAGGTTAAATAGTCCAGATTAAATTGTAACTCATCAAAGAAATACAAATTGCCAGGTATGAAGCACAAATTAGTTCTGAGTTCTTCACATCAAGTATTAGTAGTTAAAAATTAACACCAGCACTATGCTAGATTCTGTGGATCTTCATGAAGATGAGTGTCGGGCCTGCTGATTGATCCCAGGTAAACCACAAGTATAAAACAAGCCCTAACACTAGTGTACCTTTTAAATAAAATAAGCCAAGAAGCAAAACACTTTTCCAGTTTTAAAAACCCTTGGGAATATTCCAAACTGTTGACAGCTACCGTCTCTAGAACAGAAAGTCTCCAACTGGTAGCAGAGCCCTCTCAAGCAAGAGGATGACCCTGAGTGAACCAGGCTTTAGAAATGTCTGAGCAAGTGACATTATGAACACACATGAGCCAGAGTATCTTGTAAGTCTTAGGTCTGAATAATGGGAGATGCCCTGAACACTGTGAGGAGGCATAGTTTAAGAAAACATCTCAAAATGAATAAATCCTACGCATAATTATTTTAGAGTAAGACTCTGTAGAGCTTTTACTCTGTAGAGTAAAAATGCTAGGGATCTGGCTATTAAAGACAAAATGGAAGAGCAACAGAGAAAAAGAGGAATAATCATGATCAAATGGTGGTGACTGGGAGAGAAATCAGGAAGGCTGTGTCTCTGGGAAGGCATCCTTTGGGGTCTGTTTACCACCTATTTTGGGATCTTCCTTTTGTATTGCACTAACATGACCTCTTGGGCATTGCCAAGAGGAGGAGGAGGAATACCACATGTCAAATGGCTTATCGAAAGAAGTGAACTGTTGGACCTATCCAAAACATTTCGACATTTCTAAATACTTTAAAGTTGGGGGGGGGGGGCAGTCTGTTGGAAAGAACCTTTCTGTCTTCCTTCCCCTACACCCTAATTTCAACTTCCAGCCCAATCTGTCTTTGGTTTCCCATCCAAGTACTAACCAGGCCCAGCCCTACTTAGCTTCTGACAGGACTATTTTTGGGCAGGAACGCACAGTAATGGAGTTCCAGCTGGCTTCTGAGTTGGCCATATCTACAGCCTCCCCCCCCACTCAGGTTCTCCAGGCACCTCACAAGCCACGGGGTACCTGGGGAAGCTGATCTAGAAACTGCCTTTCATCCCTCGGATTCCTCATGCACCCCGCAAGCCACGGGGCACCTGGGAAAGCCAATCCTGGGAGGGAGCTGCTCTGTAAGGGGTGTAGCCTAAAATGCTCATGAGTTTCTGCTGTTGGGTGTGGCCTATTATGTTAATGAGTTCCTGCTGGGCTTTTTCTACAAAAAAAAAAGCCCTGGCTTCTGAGATCAGACGAGATTGGGTGTGTTCAGGGTGGTATGGCCATAGGCAACTGTCTTTGGTCAGACTGTAGCTTTAAGGAAGACAAGCTGAAAGTGTATTTGGCTGTCATTTTTTGCTATGGAAGTTAAAAACACGAAGGCATTCAGGAGGAAAAATATGTTGTTGTTTTTATGGCACATTACTCAAAGACACTGAAACTCTTTCTGAACGGGAAGAGAGTTACGAAGCAAGTACATGCTTGGCTGCCAATTGCAACAAGAATCTGACAATTCGCATGGAGGGAAAAGGTCTTCGATGTACTCACACTTTCATATGACCTCCATCTATTTGTTTAAAAAATAATTAGCTTAGCTTAGCTCTTGTAGTGTTGCCTTTCCCTCCTCTGTTTTTAAAGTAGATTTCCCTGTAGCGCTTTCATGAAAGGACAATGCCAGCTTTTACAAATAATGTCTCTATTACCAACCAGTTTCTAAACTTTTATTTCCGAAGTCTTTGCAAAGGAGACTAAGAAATCCTCCTGGGGTTTGTTTTGAGAGCACCAGGAAAAAACAAAACATCAAATGGTGAACTGGGGGCCATATATTTTTTCCCCATCGTAATAGCAGCAACACCATCAACTGAATCCCAAGCACAGGAACAGTTCCTTTCAAAGCTACTGATACAAAGCTACATTTTGTGGTATCATTTGTTCCTCAGTAAAAGTGAAGAATATGAAGAGTACATATTTGCAAGCATGCTTCTCTCCTCCTAATTTGGCTGAAGTTTAATTAGAACTTATATAAAATATACTATGTGGTGGGAAGTGCTATCAAGTCTCAGCTGACTTATGGTGATCCGGTTGGGTTTTCAAGGCAAGAGACATTTAGAGGTGATTTGCCATTCCCTGCCTCCATGTCAAACCCTGGTATTCCTTGGAGGTCTCCCACCCAAATACTCACCAGAGCCAACCCTGCTTAGCTTCTGAGATCTCATGAGATCAGGCTATCCTGGGCTATCCTGGCCAGGACAAAACATACTATACTGATCAAGAATTTGTATGGCTTCCATGGAAGCTAGATCCCTGTAAATCCCATCCTATACCCTGGTGCTTATCTTGAACAATCAGACCTGTATGACAAAAGTTTGAAGTAGAAATTCATAAATCACAGCTGTGGAACAATAAAGGGACACATATATAAGTGTTTATTGTGAGAGAAGTTCCTGGTCCAGGGGTCAAATGGAAGTGTGGATAGAGTACTTCCAAGGGAGACAAGAGGAGAGATCCAAGAGGGTATACCGCTAGTTCAGTCACAGCCAGACTATATGTGACAGAGTCCTCAGGTCCACTACAGGGAAACTTCCATCATTTTAGGGATACAATTCCCTCTGTTTATAAAAGCCATGTGGGCCTGATCCTGATCAGGACTATGGCACTGGGAGGGAGCTCTTGTCCCCCCCCCCCCCATGCACCATTTTCAAGATCCCAAACCCCCAGCTGAAAATGGTATGCATGCCTGGTAACCCAGATCCTTGTGCACACAGGAATTCTTGGTGGGATCCAAGCCATAAAATCCATGTACACTGACTCTCTCCGCAATTTATATCCTTGTTTCTTGCAGGGAACACAGCATACATACAACTCGTTGCACATAAGCTCTGTGCATAGATTCAGATCAACACATTCAAGTTTGTATTGGAGCAGAATGAACCATCCCCTCCCCCCTCCCCCATTATCTGATCTACTCATACACAGTTTCTAACAGAGCTTATGTTAAGAACCAATGGCTTGAATGAATTCAGAATTTATCAAAGAGAAATAACTTTAGGGACAAAACAATGAAGTGTAGAAGACATTGAGCTGTCATTGCTAGAAACTAGATCATGTTTGTAAGATAAGGAAGCCTAATGTCTAATTTTATCATACAATTTTGAAAAATGCTTTACCACCTAAAATTCCCAGATTACAATATAACTGTTCACGTGAGAAATTAAGCAGTTGAGAAATTTTTAAAACTGTCATTAAAAATGATTGTAATTAGGACAACCTGTATAAAAATTCTTTAAAACTGAGACCCAGATGAATAAAAAAAAATTAAGGGTATGTTATGCATTATCCTGTTGAAGGGCAGGGATTTGTGCATTAATGTAAAATACACATTAATATGAATTCCATGCATAAATCTCCATGTAATGAGATACAAAATGGCAATACGATGCCTGTATGTAATGTACAAACAGCAAATTTTGCAATTAAATATTTTTCCCTTATAAAATGAAGCAGAACCTAATTTGGAAAATAGGAAGTGCCAGATATCAAGCCTACTGGAACCTCAAAATTGGGACTTATTCACATAGTCATTCTAGCACCGTATCCATATTGTAGCACCCATCTCAGCAACAAGAGCATGGCATAATATTGGCACATGCTAGCCTTGTCCCAAGAATCCAGATGTATCCACCACTCAGGAAAGCTTCCAAAGAGTGCTTTGTTATATAACAGCATGAGGATCTGTTGTCAGGTAAAAGAGAGAAGCTCCAATGCATGTGCACAAACCCTTGCGTGCATTTAAAGAAGACAGTTGACCCTGCTTGCCAGGTTCCTGCTACTTCCTGCTCCCACCAGCCCTCCCCGCCACTGTAGGATCACAACAGGTACCTGATGGAGTCTAAAACATGGGTCGAGGACAGACTGGCAATCTGCTCCAGGAGAGCTCCACTTGGGAAGTGGGGGAAGGGAGCCCGTTCAGACATCCGCAGCTGTCCCTCGGCTCCCTTCCGCACTTCCGCACTTTGAAGCCGGTTTCCTCTCACTGTAGGACACCGGGAGAAACCGGTGTCCAGGGGCTGTCTTCTGCATCCCTCCCGCTTTCAGGCAGTGTGAACCAGAAGAAGGCGGGATTCAAGCGGAGGCAGCTTTGCACATTACCGAAACACATACACACATTGCCGAAACAGCTCTGCCACAAGCTGCGGAGGCCGGCCCACCCGGGGCTGCTCCACAGCAGTCTGAACGCTCCATAACAGCATCCTTGTGCAATACACTGGCCAGTGTGAACGGCCAGCCCCAGGGAATTTTTCCCCCGCAGCTTTTGCCTCTGGATTCCTCCCACTCCAGGTTGCCAGTCTGTCCTCAGCCAGGGTCTCCCAAACTTTTGAGCCTATAGGAACTTTTGGAATTCTGACACAGTAATGAGTGCAACCACAAATGGCATCCTACATGAGGTGGACCCAAACACAAAATGGCTGCCACAGGAGGCAGAGCCAACCACAAAATGTCAGGGAGTGAGGTCATGTATAACTCTCATAGTAATTCTTCAACATATCAGGCAGGAGTTCTGTTTAGCAGGATGCCTTTTAAAATGAACGTATAGTTTAAAAATATTTCCTTGCATACACACAGCTAACCTTCAGTGACACAGTGTAGATTCTTGTGCTGTGGTGGCAGCTGCTGCCAAAGCAACTTTTAAAAAAATCTGCACAGCCAATCAGATCTTCAGTGGCTAATTGAAAGCCCTACTAGGCAAAAGCCCCAACTGGCTTCACCCAGTTTCTAAAAGAAACTTGACGGGTACCAGGAAAGGTGTTGGCAAGCATGATGGCTCCCACAGTCACCATACTGGGGGGCCCTTGTCTAAACCCCTCTGTGCAGAGAAGGTCCAAGAACCCTTCCTTTAGATATTATATAATGGAGAGAAAAATGGGAAATACAGGGTGCACAAAGGTCCTGTTCTGATTTTGGTGGGGTTGAAACTAGAGGCATGCTTTGCATTGGTCTAAAATCAAGGCATTACACCATCGTACTGGTGTGCCCAACTTGTTTGCATTTTTCCCACGCCAGACGCAGTACTCTCAAAACTCAGCACAAATAGGCTGACAGGCTAAAAGGAACTTAATTATAACATATTAATAGCATGAAACAGAACATTATACGCATTTAAAATGCTTTTTAGTTATCCCACTTTCTTTGCTGTCATTGGCAAGAACAGTGGAATGGAGAAGTAGACTTGGTTGTTAATGAACAGGCAAATAGAATATAATTTTTTCTTATATTTTCTTATATTGTCACACATACAAAAAAAAGGGACTAAAAATGTTTTTGAAGAAAAGCTAAAAATTTAAGAAAAGAGTCTTCAGTATTCCTGGAGGGCCTGGTACACATGGACACTCCCAGTTCTGGCGACCATTGAAGAATGAGAAAAAGCTACACATATGTGAAGTCTTCTCAAGTGCACAGTTCTGAACTCGTGTGGTATAATATGGGAGACCCAGGTTTGAAACCCCACTCAGCCATGGAAACTTGCTGGTGACCTGGGGTCAGTCATTCACACACTCAGCCTACCCTACTTTACAGGGTTGTTACAAGGTTAAAAAGGAGAAGGGAAGGATGTTATAAGCTGCTTTGGGTCTCCAGTGGGGAAAGGGCAGATATGAATGAAGCAAATAAAGCAATATTTATATTACTTACTAGGGATGGACATGAATCTGCTGACGAACTAAAGTTCATCACGAATTTGGATGGTTCATGGTTCATGAAGCAATGTTCATGCATTTTGACGCAGTCTGTGGCAGTTTGCTTGGTTTAAATGGCTGGAATCCGTTTAAACCCCTGCTTTCTGCTCCCTGTGAAAAGCCATAGGGAGCAGAAAGCAGGGGTTTAAATGGCTCACGAACCAATACAAACTGGGTTGTTTCACAAACCAACCTCCTGGTTCGTATGGGTTTATGGTTCAGCCATGAACCATGAACCCAACAGAACTGCAAAAATGCAGTTCATGCCTATCCCTATTGCTTATTTATTTATGTTTGTTCAAATAGCATTATCAATATATAGGACATTTAATAGAGAACAAGGAATATCTGGCCCTGCCCAGAGGAGTGTCTCTAAAATTTAAAAGATGGAAATATCAAAGAAAGGAGAGTAAAGGGGAAAGAGACAATTATATTTTCTGTTGGAGAAGGAAACTCTGGGGTTGTGCCAAAGGTTTCTGAAGAAGAGATTGGATTTATACCCCACCCTTCACTTGGAGTCTCAGAGCAGTTTACAAACTCCTTTCCCCTCCCCTCCCCTCCCCTCCCCGCAACAGACACCCTGTGAGGTGGGTGGGGCTGAGAGAGCTCTTTCCCAAGCTGTCCTTGAGAGAACAGCTGGTACAGAGCTATGGCTTGCCCAAGGTCATCCAGCAGGTGCAAGTGGAGGAGTGGGGGATCAAACCTGGTTCTCCCAGATTAGAGTCTGCGCACTTAACCACTACACCAAACTGGCTTAGTTTGGGTTTTGAACCAAGCATTTCCAATTAAAAGGCAATTAGATGATGTGAAAGATCTCTGTCTGAGACCCTAGAAAGCCAATACCAGTCAGAAAAAGCAAAGCTTCCAGTGGTCTGTCTCAGTATAAGGCAGGCAGCTGCATGTATGCTTGCATTTACATGCACATCCTTGCTCAGATCATTGAGAATTGGTCTTGGTAGCAGTCTGGATTATATGCATCCCATTACAGTGCCTGGTTTTCTGACACTGCAAGGAACTTCCAAGATGGAGGATACCGTCTGGTGCGGTAGCGAACCGTCACACAACATGACCTTATATGAATTTTGTATGAAGGCAAAAATATTTTTCATTATTGTGCTGGGCACCTTGGAACAAAGTTCTTTAGTTTATCCTCTGGGCCATGGGGGATCATAACCATCAAGTCAAACGGGGAAAATAGTTCTGATTTTCAAGTTGGTGTAATTTTACTTGGTTGCTTGACTGTTGATTGCTGCAATCTACAAAATGGCTTACTTACTTGAACAGTCCTGTCCTACTGTGCTTAGAGATGAAGAAATTTAATCCTTATATTTGTTTTTTTCCCTCTTCACAAATCATGGTATTGTTAACAAACTATACTTTTTACACACATACAGCCTACGTCCAACAATCCCAGGCTTGCTAACTGTGCTGTGAAACTAATTATAATAATATACCATACTTTTCTTATAATGTACTTTCCCTGAAGCAAAATAAATAGATTTAAATAAATAGGAGAGATATGTTCAGGGTCAATACATTCTCAATTTATTAACTAGCACCTGAACAAAATGTCCCCTCTCCCAACTGCCAAGTAAAAAGGGGCATTTATGAATTTTCAAGCGAAATAATGAGTGCCAGATTTATTTCTTTATAAGTACCTGTGGATTCTGTTGTATTGCTTGTTAACAGATGCAAGTGGGCAATATAACTATTACATCAGGCAATAACATAAGCAAGCCAGTCAGTTTCTAAGCAACAGCCCAGCATTGGCCACTTGTCAATGCCGCTCTATTTTCTCCGATAGGGAAAGTGAAGACAGTTTGGTCTAATTAGGCAGTTTGGTCTAATTTCCAGGAAAAAGAAAAAAGCCTAAAATGGGTGATTTCTTACAAGGGCTGTGCAGCTAAAATTCTACCCAGGTACCAGTGAAATGTGTCCATTTTTCAGGTAGCTAAACAGAGGCGGCTGTTTTGCTTTGTGTTTGCTTATTACAGAATAGCATGTCTTTACAAAACATGACCTTAGGGGAGGAAATTACATAAAGGCAACAATATTTTGCAATATTTTGAGTCCAGTGGCCACTTTAAGACCAACAAACTTTTATTCTGGGTCTGAGCTTTTGTGTGCATGCACACTTCTTCATTTTCACATTATTATATTGACCAACAAAGGGCACCTTGGAATGAAACGCCTTTGTTTGGAATACTGGCATGATGTCATGCTGTTGACAAGCATGGCGTAACCTCTCATGCCACAGATGGAGAGTGGAAGTTCAAGTGCCTCCCAGGCAACCTATCTATTCCCAACCCAGGGTCCAGTGTAGGACACCAACTAAGTCTGCAGCAGATCACAACTCTTTCAAACTCTATGTAAAAGCCTTGTTGGGACACCCATAGCTGAAATGATAGGGCATGTAATGTAAGGGTTACATGTCTCTGTCCTCCAGTACACATAGATGATACAAGGGGAATGCGGGTGTACACAGAGCAGGCATACATCACTTATACAGTTATAGCAGTTATAGCAGCGCTCTCTCATTGCTTCCCTGTTTAGGGTGCATTGCCAAATGGAGGAATGGAGGCTCCCATTTAGTGTTTGTGTACCAAGGTGGAAGACCAGTAAGGGTTTTAAGCACAGCAATGTTAGACATAGGCTACAACAATTTTTGCTCTTGCTCTTGGCTGTCAAAAGTGTTCCCATTTTGTGCCATGTGGTGATTGCTGCCTCTTAATAAATATCAAATAGGTGGGTTTAACCTAGTGCACAAAATCTGATGAACGGCTCTTCATGTGTGTTACATCCTCAGGTATCCATCACAGAAAATGTGACAGTCTCTGAGGATATGCACTGAAAGACGTAGCAGGAGGTAAAAGATAAAGGGCCACCATGTATGCTTGTAACCGCTGGCGTTGCTATCATCATCAGCTAATCAAAAAGACACTTGTTTTACTCCCAGCTATGCAAGGCATGCAAAGTGAGCTGAGAGATGTACACAGTGCCTGGCAAAGAGGTGCACAGCTGTTAAAGTGAGGAGGACCTTCATGTGCCATTTGTAAATGCATATGATCCCAGTAATAGGTCCACCCCTGCAGCTGAACAGCTGCAAGCTTTTTATTGTACCTCTTTTGCAGAATCCAAATAAAAGCATTCCAGCGTCAACAAATCCAGTATCTGCTCCCACCCCACTTGAATGGGGTCGGAATGAAATTTCCCAACGGAGAACAGAAAAAGAAGGCCACTTAGCATATGCTGTTGGCTATGGGCCAACACAAAGGAGAGAAATGGTGGTCCTGAATGCCTTGGTAGGGCTATTATGTCAAAAAGAAAAGGGAAGGATTCACACAAGCACAGATGGAAGAGAGTTTTGCGTCAGCAGTAAAAACATTGCAAGCTTAGAAATGAATGGCTCTTGAGTTTGAAGTTGCCCATAGCAGTGTCTCCAGCAAGGAAGCATTGCCACTAGATCATGCTAGACAGCTGTATAGGGTTGCCAGCCTCCAGGTGGGGCCTGGGAATGTCTCACTTTTACAACTGATCTCCAGCTGACAGAGATCAGCTCCCCTGATGAAAATGGCTGCTTTGAAGGTTGGACTCTATGGCATTGCACCCCTCCCCAAACCTCGCCCTCTCCTGGATCCACCCCCAAAGTCTCCAGGTATTTTCCAACCCAGACCTGGCAACCCTAGCTAGGATAACACTTGGCAACAAATGGAATCTACTTGCCTTCCTGGCACACTCTTCTCTGGAACAGAATACCAAAGGAATAGAATACTAAAAGGAACACCACAAGAAACAGAAGGCAATAAGGACACAGAGTCCAAGACTTGATATCAGTACTGACTGACAAGGTCAGGGTCTGTGTTGGTAGCAGAGATAGAATGGAGTGGTCAGCCCGAGCTCAGAGAATAAAAACCCAAGATAAACCAAACATCACAGGAGCAGAGCACAAGGCCCCAAAGAGCAATCTGTACCTGGGCAGAAATGGGAAGCATGAATGCATCCATGGGCTGCAGCCTGTGTCATCTACTGACAGCATTTGGGGCAGGGGAAGCAGGCAGAGGTCATCAAGTTTATGTATGACAGCCCTGGGCCTGGTTTACTTTCTGCAGCCCTTCATGTTCCTGAAAAGCCTGTGCTGTAGCACTGAGCCACCACTCCTCCTCAGAAGGCAATATGAAAAGGTGGGAAAATATACAAATATTTCCTTGAATACTGTTCGCAATATCTATAGCTGCTACCCCTATGTACATACAACAGTTTTGGTCTTATATCCACTCCAATATATTCATGGTTGTCCCACAATCTAGGCTTAATTGGATCCAGGGCTCAGTGAAATGTAATTCTACAAATTGTTTTGAAAGGGAAAATTCAGTCTTGCAATATATTAAATAAAAATATATAGAAGAAAGGAGCTCAAAACATGTACAAAGCACATCTGATGAGCCACAAATTGCACATGGGTAGGATTACCTGGTCAGAGATAATTGCCTCTAGACAGAATTTTGAAACTTCTCAAGAAGAAAGGAAACTAGGTCTAGTCCAATTCTGTGTCCTCTGGTTTGGCAGACAGAAATGCGTGCTCTGCTTTTGGCATTAAAAGTTAAGTTAGAAACAGAAGTGGGGTAATGCAGTGTATGGTCTGAAGGCACATAATGTGGTGAAGGCACATAATTGGGTGGAGCAATGTAGATCTAGATCTGGTCTGTGCTAGAAAGGAGAGGGGGTCCTCTGGTAAATGATACATGTGATGCCCTGACCTGGATGGCCCAGGCTAGCCTGATTTCATTTGATCTTGGATCTAACCAGCCCTGGTTAGTCCTGGATGGGAGACCACCAAGGAAGTCTAGGGTTGCTACACAGAATCAGGCAATGGCAAGCCACCTCTCTTGCCTTCAAAACACTACAGGGTCACCATAAGTCAGCTGCGACTTGGTGGCCCTTTCCCCCACTGACAAACATGTATTAACCCAGCAGAGTAATTAGCTAAGTAATTACACCTACAAATGTGGTAAGTACACTGGTGTGGAAGAAGCATCTCCAGAGTGAATTGCTTTAACATATATAGTAGCACTGAGGACTTCTCCCCCCCAAGAAAAACAGACTCTCTTTCAGACTTTTGCTCTCAGCCCATGTCAACAAAAAGATGTGAGCTGTGAGGATGAAAAAAGGACTCCGGCTGTGTGTATGTCTTAGGGCAGCATAAATATGTATTACCATTTTTAGGCTCAGATATAATTAAATGCCATTTGTCAGATCTGGGCTTGTTTTTCCTCTCATTTGAGGGGATTTTTTCTCTTCCCACCCAGAATGAATTAGCTAACAAATATGCCTCTTATTCTACCATAACAAATCATTCCCCCGTATGGTTGCCTCCAAGCAGCACAGAAGAAAGTGACTGGGGGAAGTGACCTTCTGCTGTGAAGTTGTCACATTCCAGCAGATTCCTGAGTGCCAATGACAGTCTCTGTAATAGGGGAGTCTGTATTAGTATGTCGTAATCATGTTGCTAACTTGTTAATTTATTTAGTGCAGCGGTGCAGAGGAGACGGTCTGGAGCAAGGGGAGGGTGCGGAGGAAGATGAACACCAACTATTAACAATGCAAATAGATGGTTTTAACAGGGGGGGGGAGGGAACCTTTCATTTTTTGTCACCAGGTATATCTACCTAGAAAACAGTAAATTGTTACCTGGGCTCTTTACTACACCTTTTTAAAATAAAGCTAGCGAACAGTGAGTTGTATCCAGCCAGCTTTTCAGCTGATGAAAAAGTATGGAGGTATCCCTGCTGTCTTGGTGATCATAGGACCTATATGGATGAGAGTCATGTGGGATGGGGCTGTAGAAAGAAGGGGGACTGAACTCAGAAACTGGGTTCATTGGGAGACACACATACACTATAAACCAGCTGGCATGTAATGTTTAGGTGCTTTCTGGTGAGTCCACTGAGGCAATGCAGAGTGGATGTTTCCCCAAGAAATGAAGTACATAGGGGTGATGTATCTGTAGCAATATGAGCTTTGCTTTGGTAACTTAAACCAGGTACATCTAGTCTAGCAGTAAGCTGCCAGTCACAGAATAATTGCCACTTGACTTCTTGGCATTTGTTTTTTTTAAATATGTATCATAATTTTATGCTTCTGTCTGTAATTAATTGTAAGGTGCCCTGAACTTTGCATAGGATAGCATATAAAGTTTTAAAATCAATAAATCAATGTCCCTGAAAGGTGTAAACCTGATGATCACCCCCTGCATTTGGTACTCAGAATTGTTTCTCTCCCTAAACATAGATTAGAGCTCGTGCAAGAACCAAAGGGCAGGGCTCTTGGCATAGGGACTTTTAGACTAGGGGCTTGTGAGAAGCCAAGGAAAAGCCAGAACACCAGGGCCCTAGGCTCCTTGGGTTCCCAGCAAGGTATGTAGACTTCTACAAGGAGAATACAAAGGGTTTAAAAGGGGGATTATATTAAATTATTGTTAAAGAAATTATGAAGCCAGAATGCCAGCAGGGGGTTGGGGGCTATCCAGTGTTTTTGCACTGTGTGTCACATGTATGATTATCTGACCACTGGGCAGAAGTCTTGGTTTTGTGCCTGGTGCAATGAGCTCCTGGTTCTCAGGGAACGAGTTTGCTTCCCTTGAGGCCAAGGTGGCTGACCTGGAGAAGCAGAGACAGTCAGTTAGGCACGTGGAGAAGACTCTCGGGGACTTGTTAGGTATGTCCCACTCTGTATCTGGCAGCCCTGCTGCTGTCAGGGAGCATGAGGGTTGAGAGGGAACAGGGCACTGTGCTGTGGATAAGGGAATGTGCCCTCAGAAGGGACCTCTTCTACAGCTGGTGAACGGGTATCCTTTTGTACCAAGGAACCATCCCTGGGCAGGGAGGGTGGGGGGCTCTTGGTAGTTGGTGATTCGATCCTTATGCAGGCAGGCAGCTGGGTGGCGAAACCACATATTGACTGTATGGTGACTTACCTGCCTGGTGCAAAGGTAGCGACATTACACGTGTTTTAGATAGGCTGGTAGATAGTGCTGGGGAGGAGCCAGTGGTTATGGTACATGTTGGCACCAACAGTGTGGGGAAATGTAGTCGTGAAGTCCTGGAGGAAAAATTTAGGCTGCTAGGCAGGAGACTCAAGGCCAGGACCTCCAAGGTAGCCTTCTCAGAAGTGCTACCTGTTCCATGCACAGGGCCAGAGAGACAGGCACAGATCAGGAGTCTCAATGCGTGGATGAGGTGATGGTGTAGGGGGGTAAAACAATACCGCAGATTCATAAGAACATAAGAAAAGCCCTGCTTGATCAGACCAGGGGTCCAGGAACCTCTTTCACAGCCAACCAGTTGCCTTAGAGCACCATTTAATAGGGCACAGAGGCCAAGGCCTTCCCCTGATGTTGCATCCTAGCACTGGGTTTCAGAGGTTTGCTGCCTCTGAATATGGAGGTTTCCTTTAATCATCATGGCTAGTAGCCATTGATAGATCTGTCTTCCATGAAGATTTTAACCCCACCCCTTTAAAGCCATCTATGCTCATTTGTTTATTTATATTTATATCCTGCCCTCCCCGCAAGCAGGTTCAGGGTGGTTCACAATAGTAAAGTTACAAAACCATTAAAAGCAAATATAACAAATAAATAATTAAAAGAGTTTAAAAGGCAGGAACCACACTAATTCATAAAGGTCAACAATCCTAAATAGCTGGAAGCAGCTAGGCCATAAACCAAAAAACAGTAAAGATCTTATTCATATGGGCAGCATATAGTTGGAAAGCTACAGCAAGGGAGGCCAAGTAACTGGGTGCCCACTGCCTCAGGCAAAGGCAGAACAGATCCATTTTTCAGGCCCTGTGAAACTGTAATAGGCCCCGCAGGGTCCTGATCTCAGAGGGGAGTATGTTCCACCAGGCTGGGGCCATGGCAGAAAAATCCCTGGCCTTGGTCAAAGCTAAACAGATATCCTTTGGGCTGGGGACAACCAGTAGATGACGGTGTGCTGAAAGCAAGGCTCTCCAGTGCACATATAGGGAGAGGTGGTCCCTTAGATATGTCAATCCCATGCCGCATAGTGCTTTAAAGGTTAATACCAACACCTTGAAATGGATCTGGTACTCAGTGGGTAGCCAGTGCAATTAGCTGAATGCACACCCGCACCAAAGTCATGACATTCACTATGTCCACTGGCAGTGAATTCCACAATTTAATTACTCATTGAGTAAAGAAGTATTTCCTTTTGTCTGACGTATACCTATTGCCCATCAATTTCATGGAGTGCCCCCAAGTTATAATATAATAGGAGAGTACAGTTCCAACCTCCAGGTTCTCCCAGAAGTATGACGGATTCCTAGACCACTAAGATCAATTCCAGTGGAGAAAATGGCTGCTTCAGAAGAAGGACTCTATGGCATCACATCCCTACTGAGTACCCTCCCCTTCCCAAATTCTGCCCTCCCCAAGCTCTGTCCATAAATCATCAGGAATTTCCCTACCCAGAGCTATCAACCCTAAGGGTGAGGGAGAAAAATCTCCTTCTAGCCACTTCTTCCACCTCACACCTAATTTTATAAACTTCTACCATGTCTTCCTTTAGCCTTCTTTTTTCTAAACTAAATACTCCCAAACACTCCAGTTTTTCCTCATAGGAAAGGCGCTGCAATATACTAAGTTGACATTTTCATTGAGCTATCAACTGTAACCCCAATGTCTCTTTCAGTCTTGGTCTCAGCCAAATATTGATTCACTTCGATAAATTCAGATATATAGTGGAAGTCTCTGTATGCTCAAGGGATTCCAGAGGTATACAAAAAACTAAGACTTAGTAAGTTTATCAAAATAAAAAGAAAACCTCTATAAAATAAACCTAATAAGGCCTGAAGAGGCTCCAGAAAAATGAAATATTCAGAGCAATTGGAAATTGGTTAAAAGAAGGGGGGGAG
Source organism: Lepidodactylus listeri (assembly GCA_029233225.1). Lineage (NCBI taxonomy): Eukaryota > Metazoa > Chordata > Lepidosauria > Squamata > Gekkonidae > Lepidodactylus > Lepidodactylus listeri. The sequence continues at coordinate 40,635,383 of JARCFY010000007.1, forward strand.
TTAGCCTGAACCAGTCACTGAAAGTATATAACATGGGGAGAATGGTCACTGAGGTGAGGTATGATTTCAAATTATTTCTCCACAGATTATTTCCCACAGATCCCTCTTCTTGTAAAAACAATAACACTTTATTCAGCTCGTCTGTGATGAATGGAGTCGCCAGCCTCCTTATGGGGCCTGGAGATGTCCAGGCATTATTTCTGATTACCAGACGTCAGAGATCAATTTCTCTGGAGAAAATGGCCACTGTGGAGGGTGAACTGTATAGTTTTATAGTCTTCTGAGATTTCTCCACCATACACAAGCTCCATCTCCAAAATCTCCAGGTATTTCCCAACTCTGAGCCAAGCTGCAGCAACAGATGCCAGGAACTGCTCTGGGCCTGGCCATGGTGGCAGCAAATGCCAGGAACTGTTCCTGACCCAGCCCCAATGGTATCTGGGAGCTGCTCTGTGCCTGGCTGCAGTGGTTGCTCCAGGCACAGCTGTGGTGGCATCCAGGAGCCACTCTGGGCTTAGCCATGGTGGAGTCTGGGAGCTGTTCTGGGCCTGAAGCAGCTCTCAGACACAAACACCACTATGGCCAGGTCCAAAGGCCTGGAGGCACACCTGGCTCAGCAGCAGGTGAGCCACTTTGGACCTGAATGAAGCAGCTTCCAGACATTGAAGCTGTTGTAGCTGATAAGGTAAGGTAAGGAAAGAAAGAGAGGTAGAGGAATTTTGACAAGAAGGTTAGGGGAGTAGGGTTGCCAGGTCTCGTTGTTGTTCCAGCAGGGGTGGGAGGGAGCCTTCTGTGGGGCAGGGCTCTACAACACAATGACATCACATAGAATTGGTGTTATCATGTCAAGGGCATCACACAGCGATGCTCTGATTTGAGGGCAAAACTCAATAGTAAAATTGCCCTCAATCCATAAAGTTTTGTCCAAAACCCAGAACATCACCACCCAACATCCCCGACATAATGATGTCACTTCTGGGTGACATCATTGCATCAGGGACATCACCTGGTGACATTGCTGTTTGGGGGTAGGGTTCCCCCACTGGCAGGTGGCACACAGAAGCCCCCAGAACTGTGGGATTCCCCACTTAGACCTGGGAAATGGCAACACTAGGAGGGAGAAATACATAGGGGTGGTTGTCAGAGAAGGAGAGGGGGAGAAATAGAGGGAGGGAGGTTGACAGGAAGGGGAGGGGGAAATTGATGGAGAAGGGGTGAGGGACAAAAGAGAGAGGGAGTAGGCTGACAGTTTGGTGTAGTGGTTAGGAGCATAGACTGTAATCTGGGAGAACTGGGTTTGATTCCCCACTCCTCCACGTGCAGCTGCTGGTGTGACCTTGGGTCAGTCACAGGGTCTCTCAGAGCTGTTCTCTCAAGGGCAGTTCTCGAAAGAGCTCTCTCACCCTACCTACCTCACGGGGTGTCTGTTGTGGGGAGGAGGATGGAAAGGAGGTTGTAGGCCTTGGGTAGCGAAGGGCAAAGATATAAATCCAATCTCCTCTTCTTTTTCAGATGTGGGGAGGGGAAGAAAGAGGGTCAGATTGTCAGAGAAGGGAAGGGAAATAAATAGAGAGGAGGTAGTTTGACAGAGAAGAGGAGATTGAGAGAGGAGAGGAAGGGAAGAAAAATAGATGGAGACGATTGACAGAAGGGGAGAGAGGGAGAAAGAGAGGGGAAAGTGTTAGAGAAGAGGGACAGGGAAGGGAAGGCAGCCTGGCCGAGCACCACACAAGATAGACAGTGGTGCCTTGTTGAATCCCATGCAAGTTCAGACAGACTGCTTCTTCCTCTCCCCTTCCTCTTTTGGGGGCAAGGCTGGGGCAGGTTGGGAGAGGGGCTCCACTCAAACTCAGTTTCAAATTCCACATCAAATTGAAGTAAGGAAACATGGGTGATTGCTGGGCAGCCATCTACATGTTCCATAGTAAACTGGGAGACAGAATTGTGACAATGGAGGCCTAGTGGAAACCTTTCATTCAGTAGGCAAAGTTTCCCTTCTTCCTTCCTGGTCTAGTTTGCACTGGGAACAAATTATAAGATCAAGGATAGGGGAATTTCCTGTGATCCTTATAATCCCTGGAGCCCATGAAACTTGATAAGTCTGGATGAAGTGAGAGCAGCCCATAGGATCTGTGGCAGCCCTCAGCAGTCCTAAACAGAGCCACTGAGTACCTTGGGGAAATGCATATTCCTTATAGATGTGACTACAGCTGATCCTCCAATAAAAACTTTGGCTTATAGTGACATCCTAAACAGAATAAAATTCTTTTAAACCCACTGATGCCAATGGATTTTAAAGGGCATAAGTCTGTTTAGGATGGTACTGTTAATCTACTAGGCCTAAGTTTGTTCACCGTTCTTGTGTACAGTGAGAAGGGTGAAAATGTTGTATACATGCTCTTGCTGCTTCCTCTGGTCGATTTACACAGGAGCGTTGGTCTGTTACACTCACAATAAACAAAGAAATGGAATATTGCCTTTGTTTTAAATCAGCTTTCTTGGATTTCTGTTTAAGTTGCTGAAGACTGTCTGGATTTCAAGATGGTTGGAACCCATCCGATTGTGAATGTCAAACCATTAAAGAACTCTCAGCTTCTTGCTTGAAATGAGAGATTTTTCAGAACACAAAATCAGAAGGCTCTCTCTACAGATTACCCTGCTGGAACTATACAAACATTCACATTCATCCACATGCACATATTAATCGTTTGCATTAAATAAAAGGAAGTGGTTAGAGCCCTCATCTACCTGTATTTAAGATCCCCTACTGAAAAGATGAAAAACACACATTTTCATTTCATTTTGGATTAGCATGGTAAACAGCTGGATCTATTTTTTCAAGTTTAACTTTTTGGTTCCCTGTGCTAGCTTTGTTGCTGATATTTCACCCCTTTCCCTTTATTTACTTAACATAGTTTGACAAGAAATTCTCAGAGAGATAATATATCTCCATGAAAGACTGACTTGGGGAACATATCCTAAGGTTTCAAGAGGACAAAACCAATAACTTAACGCCTTTGACATTTCTGTCAGGCGCTAGTCTAGTAATGGCACTCCATAGAATTTGCGCTTCCATCCAGCAACTTTGGTAGTAAAGATACAGTTAAAAAAAAAAAAAAACCCTGAGGGGAAGAAAATGATGCAGGAATATCAGGGCATCCCGAAAAAAATAAAACAAACTAATAAACATTATTGTTATAATAAATTACAGTGTTAAACATGTGCTAGATTCACCACAGTAGTGCTAAGTTTCTCTATAAAGGTCATAACACTAGATAGACAGAGGTCTAATTTACATTTTCAGAAAAATGAGAATTTGGCACAGCCTGGCTGGGACTGAACATTGCCGGATGGGGGCTTCATACAACTGAATGATCCTGTGCATAAAATAATCCCTGCAGATAAAGACTAACCTTCTCCTTAAGATACTTGTTTTCTTTATGCAAGACATTTTTCATAGAAAAGCAGTTGGTTAGACAATCTCCCACAAATATTCTGCAGTAATTTGTTGTTGTTTGCCTTCAATTTATGGAGACCCCATAGGGATTTCAAGGCAGGTGTCGTGGGTCAGCTTGACCAGTCAGAACTCAGCTTGGAAGGAAGACTCATTGAGTGTCGCAGAACCTGGGCCCAGCTCACAAGAAGCAGCTGAGGAAAGTCAGGAACTCCAAGAGTCAGTGCTGCCAGCTGACCCTGACTGCTCCAGGCAGACTACAGGAGGGGATGATGAAAAACAGCTGGGGCAGGATGCCTCCTCTGATTCCTTCTCAGTAGCAGACCAATGCCGGGAGCGAACTCACTGGCAGCTTTCAGAGAGAAGGTGAAGTGCGCATCTCTTGGCCCAGCGCAGGTGTTTGGCTGACAGCAGTCCTGAGTGATTGCAGGACCTTGCCTTGCTTAACTCAGCTCATAGTGAGAGGCTTACTTAAACCAAGGTGGCATGCCTTTCCAGCTGTGGAAGCAATGAGTCATAGCTCTGTAAACCCAGTGACTACAATGCCTGCCTTACACCTTGTTATATTTGGACTGACCTTGGACTTTGTTATCTGGACTGCCTTTGGACTCTGCTTCTTGAACCTGTCTGTACCTAATGAATTACTGATCTTTGGACTGGCTTTGACTTCTCTTTCTGGATTGCTCTGGCATTGTTTCTCTGCTCAGGTGCATGCTTTGCCTGCTCAGCTGGGACAGCAAGACATTTTCAGAGGTCGTTTGCCATTGCAAACCTGGCAATTCCTTGGTGGTCTCTCATCCAAATACTGTTTGTTTGTTTGTTTGTTTCATTTGTATCCTGCCCTCCCTGCCAGGCAGGCTGTGGGTGGCTTACAGAATATATATAATCCAGGGATGACCCTACTTAGCTTCCAAGATCCAATGGGATCAGGCTATACTGACCCAGAAAAGCAACAGCAGGCTGTGCCATTCAAAGTACCCTTCTAAACCCATTGACTTCAATGAACATAGAAGTCTTCTGTTTAGGATTGCTCTATTAGTGAAGAAAGCACCATTTGCCAAGCAAGAAGCTTTATGCTTCCAGCCTCGTTTGAACAAAACAATACTGATCTTTGTCATTCACTGCCAATAATATACATGAGTAGCTGAAATAGCAAAATCACAAAACGATTAAGCAGGTTCACGGAAGGCAGAAATAAGCTATTAATTACAATGGCCAGAGACTACCTTATATATCCAGTGTGGCCATGAATGTGTGTGTGTGTGTTAAGTGCTATCAAGTTGCTTATTGTCCTTTCTGGTGAGTCTTGTCTTCTCATTATGTGACCAAAGTACAATAGCCTCAGCGTAGTCATTTTAGCTTCTAGGGAGAGTTCAGGCTTGATTTGATCTAGATCCCACTGATTTGTCTTTTTGAAACTGGAAATGATGGGTGTAACTGTCTTCCAGATTTTACTATCGTACCTTTTCTCCACTGAACCTGGCCCTATCCACTATCTGAACGGTGGACTGGATAAGATAAATACTTGGTTGGAACTGATATGACCAGTCACATATGCCAGTTTATGTTTCCCTTCCACTGTAAATAACGCTCTATGATACAGCAAAGTTGTCATGCCCAGGTGGTACATAGTGGTTACCAAACAGTTTTTCCTAACTTGGAGAGATCTAGTTTTTAAACAGTAAATTGGCATATAGATAGAAATAAAGGAAAGTACCCAAAGGGGTGCACAGTAAGGACAATATTTTGGTGCCACCTAGTCGTATGAGGAAGAAAAGAATCTATGCTGGAAAGAGCAAAAAACCAAAGTTATATTTTATTTATTTACTTATCAAAAAGCGTTTGTTGCTGAGCTTCCCCTTGAGGCCCAGAGTTGAGTGAAACATGAATGGAAGCACAGAAGTCAAATATTCTCCTTCCACACATCCTTTTAGATTCATTATAGTGTCAGTTGAAGCAATTCTCAGGACTGTGTGTGTGATTCAGGGAAACTGGTAAAAGTAGGCCTCTATTGTAAAACAGTTCTTCATATTTTTTTAAATACTGTGTTACCAAAATACTTGGTTTATCACCACTGAAAAATGTGGAGAAAGCCTGCAGGTAATAAGACAAATGATGAGCTCTCATGTTTAAGGGAAACAACAGTTTTTAAAGGGTATCTATTACTTTAAAAGATCAACAAGCAGAGAGAGAGAGAGAGGCGGTCTAAGCAGAAGCTGGCCTCAGTGGACCAGGGACACTTCTACAAAACAGTAAAAAAACAACAACACCACCCTAGGTCAGTTCTGTGTGTAAAAAATGGAAAGTGAAGTTTGGACCTCATCATATTATGCAGTATCATCATATTATGCAGTATTTACCTAAAGAGAATAGACAAGATATCAGAAGATTCGTGTCAAGCTCAAGAATAAGGGCAAGTGTACTGAGAGGGGCATGAACTAAAGCAATAGAAGGGTCAACTTTTTTTTCTTGGCGAAAGCTGCAAAGGTATGACCCACATGACAGAAAGAGAAGACCCATAAGGGAAGCTAGTATAAACAGACAGACAAAGGTAATGGAAAGGATAAAGCTTTTAGGGGTATTGCTGCTGACTCGAGGAATGCTGAAAAAGTAATTTTGATCGTATTCTGCCCTTTAATTTTAAGAACACAGAACATAAGAAGAGCCCCTCTGATTCAGACCAAAAGCTAATTTTGTCAGCTATTTCTTGTGTCCAGTGGTGGCCAGCTTCTGGGAACCCCATGAGCAGGGCATGAATGGGGCAGACCTCTCCTACCCTTTGACCCCAGCAACTAATATTCCAAGGTACATTGTCTCAATGCACGGACATTCCCTTTAGCTAACAGCCGTGGACAGACTTCTCTCTGAAATTCGCTTTGTGTTCTAATCTCAAATTACCCTTGGATAACATCCCTCCCCCCTCTCCACCCCCTTCCACGAAGCAGAATGCAAGTGGTATAATCTGAAGTAGCCACTCCGTTTATAGCAGAGAGATAAAACTCACATAGAAGAACCGTGCTATTAATATAAAGGTAATTACAAGGGATGATTATAATTAGACTGTTCACTTGATGAGGGAAGCCAAGGGAACTGGGAACTGCCAGCCGCTCTTTGAACCTGCGGCTTGATCGATACCAAAGGAGAGAGGCTTTGTTTACAAAATGGAGCATATGTCCCCACAAATGCAGTGGATGGCTATATACGCCATGTGTGTACGCAACATTTCAGCAGCAAGAACTATCAATATTTGCATGTTTCAATTGTATTTTTTAAAAAAAACAAGGAAGGCAATGTTGGGGAAAGCTCTCTGATGTTACAATACATTAAAATCCCTTTTATTTCGAAGAACAGCTGAATGTTAACTACCGTGTGACTACAAGTGTGACATCCATGCCTTACTGCTTTAAACTCAGATCACACCAGTAGTGTCTTTGTTCTTTATACCTGCGATGTAAACTAGTCACAGGGAAAAAAATAGATTGATCTAACAGCCTGAGGCAACAAGAATTTAAAAGCAGCGAGGAGTCAACAAACTGTGTAGAATAGGGGGAAGGGTATTACTCGACATACTTTCTCAAAAAAAAAGGAAACCAAGCCATCACTTTGTCTCTGAAGGAGTCCCATTGCCTTCATTGGGTAGAGGGAGACTGAAATGAAGGGCATTATTTTGGATCCAACCAGGATAAATATTACATGTTTGGTGCTGCCCTCCTTGTAATTGAAGACCAGTAGTGAATAGTTTATTGGTTTAATACAAAAAGCTGTCTTCTGCTGAGCCCAGGCCATTGTCCCAATTAACCTCATACTGTCTTCTCCAAGATGTAGGAGGTCTCCAGCATCTCAGGCTAAAGCTAACTGAATTCTTGGAGAGTTACTTTTACTGAGACCTTGAAACCTCTACATTGGCTGTCAACTGTTCCTGAGTTCAGTTCGATGTGGTGGTTTTAACATTTAAGGTTCTTAATAGCTTGGAACCGACCTACTTGCTGGACCACCTCTCCCAGTATAACCCCTCAAGAGCACTGTGTCCATCACAACAGGGGGTGCTTACAGTCCAAACACCAATACATGTTAGGACAGTTTCAGGTTGCACTTGGGCTATTTTGGAATGGGCTGCAGAGAGATAAGCAAGCAGTATCCATTCTGGAGATCTTCAGGGAAAATGTAAGTTTTAATTATTTTTAAAAGGTTTTTGGAAGTTCACCTGTGGTTGCACTGGTTGTTTGAATATATTACTGTAACTTTTAATGTTTTGGAATATATGGTGCTATCTGTATATCTGGAAATGTTTCAGTGCATGTCAGAAAAGTTGTGTACAAATATTTTAAACAAAATCAAAACAAATATAGTATTTTCTGCTTTTTGTCCAAGGTAGAACAACTTCTTTTTGCTGGTTGAAAGAGGATTTTCAATGTACCTGCTGATACGATCTGAAAAATGCTCCCTCCTTGTTTAAGATATGGCTTGTGAGCTGTGTTTGGGGTAATTTCTAGTAGATTTTGGATTACTATGTGCTATAACAGAAGCAGTAAGATATGGATCAGCCTGTCCTTTGGAGAGCTTTATGCCTATTCATTAGACTATTTCCACCCCCATCTTTTTATATAGAAATATTCAAGGTAGTTAACAATATTAAAATCCATACCAAACAGTCAAAAGTAGATGGTCACCATTTAAAATGTATGAACATTGTGGATAGATTTAACTAAAAAAAGCCTTTTAGTATATAAAAAAGTTTTCATCTGATGCCAGAAGGCCTCTAAAGAAGGAACCATCTGCAGTGCGGGGGGAAGGGGACAAATTCTAAAGAGTAGGGGCAGCTGCCAAGAAAGCCTTCATGTGGTTTCCCACATCACATTTCTCCAACAGGGCTTCCAGCAATCAAACTCCCTTGGCTGAGATCAGAGCAAAAGCTGGTATGTACAGGTAGAGGCAATCTACCAGACTTGGACCCAAGCCATCTAGGGCCTTAACACCTGCACTTTGCATCTTTATACACCTGTGGCCAATGTAACTGAAACAATAGGAGTAATGTGCTTGCTACAACCAGTACCTATGAATACCTTGGATGCCATGGTTTGAATCAACTGAAGCTTCCAAATAGTCTTAAAAGGCAGCCCCATGTACAGTGCACTGCATAAGTCCAACTTGAATGCTACTTAAGTCTGTGTGACTATGACCAGGTCCACCAGTGACCCTCTGATCAAATACACGTTGATGATACTTGTTGTTCATGAGGACAATCCTCCTTTTACAGATTTGACTAACTACAAAGGACAGAGGTCCAATAAGGCCTTAACACTGAAAGTACTCTGTCCACATGTTCTGGTTGTGCCAAGTGGGGGGGGGGGGAGTCCATAGCAACCTGACTGACCAAAGTCTCAGGACCACTGAAAACTTCTATAGATAATGCAACATCCAGGTTAGATCTGATGTGAGCAATTTTTTCCCTTGTCAAACTGTTCAGCAAATTGATCACAGCAAGATGATACTGGGCTTGAATCTAGCTGAACACAGCAAGTTTCCAAAGTGTCTGTTGTACTTTCGAATAATGTCACTGGTCAATGCTGTGTGAACACAACAGTAGTGGAGAACTAAGCTTTCTTCACCATCATCACCATTATAAAGTGGGGATCTTCTTGTGCTTGGTTACTGTTCAAGTCTTCATCCACTGGTGCTCTTGCTTTCATCCCAATGGCTTATAGTCGCTAGTTCTGCTGATAACAAGAAGAAGAGAAGAGACTGGATTTATACCCCACCCTTCACTTCCCAAGGGAGTCTCAGAGCGGCTTACAAACTCCTTTCCCTTCCCCTCCCCACAACAGACACCCTGTGAGGTAGGTGAGGCTGAGAGAGCTCTTTCCCAAGCTGTTCTTGAGGGAACAGCTGGTACAGAGCTATGGCTTGCCCAAGGTCATCCAGCCAGGTGCAAGTGGAGGAGTGGGGAATCAAACCCGGTTCTCCCAGATTAGAGTCCGCGCACTTAACCACTACACCAAACTGGCTCTCTTGAGCATGTATGAATGAGCATTTAAGTGAAAGTGTGTCCATTACTAGCAAGGCTTCCAGATTCCAGAGGCTGACTAAATCTGTGGCATGCTTGCACATTGTACCAGATAGAAAATCCCCAAAATGTGTCAGGAAACCATGTTGATCCATTTTTCTCTAGTAGCTGATCATTCTGGCAATCTCCCATTGGTGTGGGGGTTCTGTGCCAGTTTGGTGGAGGGATATAAATCCAATCTTCTCCTCCTCATGCATAAACTTGACCAAGCAGTGGTCTCTCCATGACAGTAGAATCACAGGGAACTCCCCTTCCCAAGATCATTATTATCCATGTCCAGTGACAGCTTTTGTACAATATATTACAATGATGGGCACATTATAGATGTTTAATTGATACAGCTGTACTAAAAAACACAACTGCCAATGACATTTTCCTCATCGTCTCTAGGATACTTATGTTATATGGGCCTCTCATGGCCATCATATCTGAGCACTCTGGGGAGGAAAATGACATTGTAGATTCATTTTCAGGGAGAAAATGACTCATCTCTCATTCCTATAAAGTTCACCATACACTTCTGTCACTTCTGTGTATGTCCTTAATCAACCTGAGAAAATATGCTTAGATATTTACAGCAATCTTCAATGCTTATGTTGTAAAAAATATATGTATAGATCACTTTGTTTGGTAGGTTAACCTCAAGTTTTAAATTTCTCCGTGTTTGCCATACTTATTACACCAGTCCAATGGCCTCCATAAGCAAATTATATTATAGTTATCTTTCATGAGATTTAACATTAGAAATTAGAAGTTGATCCTCCTACTTATGTATAATAGAGATTGGCAAAATTGAGGTTTATCTACATAAACCTTTAAACAAAGATATGGTGCTGAATCAAAATTAGGAAACTGGGAAAACTGAAGGTGGGGATTTTGCTGTCTTAAAACAAAATTATTTTTTCCAAGAAAGAATGTCAGAGGGGAAGGGAAATTTTCACAGTGAAGCGGTAAAAGCAGGCAGCAGTTAATGTAGCAGAGATGCTTTTCCTGAATAACTTTTTCATTTAAAAAAAAATCACATTTAATACTGCCAGAACTGTATTAAATTAGCAATTATTGCAATCTGATGGAAAGGAATGGGGTAATCTAATATAGTCCTCCAAACTGAGCTGAAGACTTCCATAGCATCCTAAAAATTCCTACGTCTTCTTCTTGGTGTGGTCAGTTCCTCTCATTTTAACGTGTTCCGTTTTTATTTCTTGCATGGGCTATAAAGCTCTATATTAATACAAAATGTATTCCTTTAAGTTACACTCCCAGGCCTAAAAATCAGTTGATTAAATACTTCTGAAAATATGGTCCAAGTGAATTCACATGGTCTGGCACATCATCAGATATTAATTTGATTGCGTCAGCATGGCCCAGATCAGGCATTTTTGGAATCCTATATAGTGGGCCATAGAAACAGGCTAAAGATACGGATCTGCTTGTTGAATGACACAGGGCTTCCGCATGGAGATGGGCACATAAAGGGTGCCATTAGTGCAACTCTGTTCTCTTCATATGTGGATGTTACAGTTGCAGCAAATTGGCACCAAATGTGGATTCCCAGTTCATATAGTCAGCACCTTTATATGATCCACGCCAAGCTGCAAGTCCATCCACCGCCCCCACATACACCTGCAGGAAGATCATGACACTCAGGAAGCTCCAGAATTGGTTTATTCACACACACACAACCAATCATATTTCAAGGACACCTCTGATAAGAGTTTTGCATATTCACTGGTTTCGCTCAGACTTTGATGGTCTGAGCAGGTTCTATTGAACTGAGGGTCAACGTTGCTGCTACCAAACATGGTCGGCTTACAAATAAATTTGAGCTCTGGAGCTGACGTTTTGCCCCCACATACTATAAAATATTGATAGTTTGGTATGGAGTGACAGAATTATGGTGGATCTTTATGATACGGGCTATCATCACATGCTGCTCAAACATGATAAACATATATTTCAGCCATTTTGGAGCGCTAGCTAGAAGTTTTGTTTTTCAGGAAATGTCTGCAGCAATATTATTGCACAGCTCAGTTTGCCACTGGCTTTAAAGCAACCAATTCAATCCACATCTTATCTTAACATTTGAACCAAGTCAAAGGGTTTTTCCGAGCAATCATTTGAGCTTACAAGTGCTGGTGGTGGAAAGTGCCATCAAGTCGTAGGGTTTGCAAGGCAAGAGGCATTCAGAAGTGGTTTGCCATTGCCTGCCTCTGCATAGTGACCCTGGAGTTCCTTGGTGGTCTCACCCTGCTTAGCTTCTGAGATCTGACAAGATCAAGCTAGCCTGGCCCATCCAGACCAAGGCTCACAAATGCTATCATACTTTTAATACTGGCACTTATTGTATTCCATGCACTCTCTGGTTCTCAAGGGACTGAGTAACACTTCTATTTTTCACTCTCTTGCAACGTTTATATTGCAAGAATAAGACAACTTAAAAAGCCCCACATTTTAATCTGTGCCAAATTTTGTAACTTCAGAAAGTGGACTAAAATGTCCACGAAACTATCTGAGCATCTCACAGGAAGGCCAATGGATCAAAATGAAGGCTGTTAGAATCAAGTGAAATAAGCAGTGAGCAGGCCCCATGTAGGCTTGAAAAGACACACCGTCATAACAGAAGCTTGAGAACTGATCTTGCATTTAAAAATAGAATGACATTTACCAGGAGGCACATTTGTAATTTTGTAACTACAGTAGTTTCTATTAAATTTGATAAGAGAAAGAAGATTGAATCCTGGTTAGATATCTGAGAATTCATCTCATAGCAGGGGAGTCACACGAGGAGAGAAAACAACTATGCTCAGTGGAGTCAGTTGTGGTTTATACTTGGCCTTTGAAGGCATGAGGACAAGTGCATCAATGTGTGTTGCTGAGATCTACCACAACTATGCACAGAGGACTAGGGCAATAAATACAACTATGAAGGGAAGTAATTTAGCCTGTGCAGGGAAGATCCCCTCACTCCTGCCTTGATACAGCTAGATATTCTAGGAAAGGTCTCTGTCACCAAGAGAACACTGGGCAGATTACATGATTCCACAGGGTGCGGAAATATTCTATGAAAACATCACTCTGGTAACTTGCATCTGTGACCTAAATAAACTGAAGGGTTAAGTACTGTAGGCAGCAATCTTAAAAACACTTTCCTGGAAGTAAGTCTCACTATATATGTAATAAAATGTCATACATCAGCCCTGATAGCACAGACTAGCCTGATCTCATCAGAGCTTGGAAGCTAAGCAAGATTGGTACTTGGAAGGGAACCCATCAAGGAAGGCTGGGGTTGCTATGCAGAGGAAGGCAATAGCGAACCTGGTATTTAGACAGCCTATCTATTCTATTTCAGGAACTGGTTACTAACATTTTTTTCTGTCATTTCAGACAGACCCGTTTTCGTAACCGGCTGTTAACAGAATATATTTACCTGTTCATACAATGCTGGTTGTCTCCCGTTTGGGAAGCGTGTCTGAGGCATTGTTGACTAAAACTGCTTTCCTCAGTTCTTCAGTTCCTTCTTCCAGATCTGAATCGCTACAGTGGACTGTGTAAAATGCCCCATAGCACTTACTCCAGTGATGGGTTTTTCACGCCCTTTCCCCCCTGGCATGCAATCTCTCCTCTCTTTTTTTTTTAAAAAAAATGTTTTATTGGGAGCTTTATAATGCTATAACAGGATGTCAAATCAGCATCATAGCACTCCTAATAAAATGTTCAAAACAAAAACACCTCTCAGGGAGATCGTGCACACGGAGGAAAATGGTGGGAAAAGAAAGTGGCACAGTTTGAAATGGCCACAGCGCTTCAGAGACAGCTCCTTACTGGAATGGAAATGCTGTGTGAAAGAGCCATCCCTGTACCAGTTTCCTCCATGATGGGCCAATAATGGAAACCATGCAGTTTAAAAAGGTAATGTGAAATCGGCCACTGAGTGTTGGACTGGATGGGCCATTGGCCTGATCCAACATTGGCTTCTCTTATGTTCTTATGTTCAAACTACCTCTGCTCATCTCTTGCCTTGAAAACCTCCTGAGGTGGAATTTTATGGGGTCACCATGAGTCGGTTGCAACTCGACAGCACACTTTACTTAAAATATAGTACAACTGAAAAGTACTGGAGTCGGAGATGCGTTGGATTGAAATCAGCAAGCATAGTTTATTTGAGGTTCTGATGAGCATGAGGGACAGAGGTCAGGGGGCCTGCTTATATTCACAGTCAAGCTGCACCCCTGACCTCGCCCAAACAGGGTGATTGGATTAGTTTCCCACCAGAGGCTATCATAGGACTTTTGAATATCCTAAGCCTCTGAATATCCTAAGGCCATTGTTTGCTGGACCGAAGCTCAGGCCCTACCTGGCCATGTGCTCAGCAGTGGCCATGTGGCCGTCACCACTGCATACATTACAACAACGTAACATAACATGATTTATTCTCAGTTGACCTGCTCAGGATTGCTGCTACAGAGTATGTCTGAAGTCAATAGATAGTTCTTAATGGCTTCCAGTGTCCAGACACTACTTTGCTTGTGTAACTCGAAGGATAAAAGAGGAGGTCAGGAAAGGATATGCCCCTGGAAAGTACTTACGGGGCTATTACTTGCCACTTTGATGAGCACCACAGGCACCTTTGGGAAATGAGACAAACTGCTGACTACATTGAGTCCCTTTGTTATGGAGAAAATTATGTCTATGCCTATCAGCAAGGAAAATAAGAGGAACACTAATTTACCCCCCAGCCATGCCCTCATCCTGCTGAGGAGTCTTAATTGTAGTGAGATGGTCCAACAAACTCCTTGGCCCATCATCAGGTGTTCAGGGTTATAATACCTCAGAATATGGAGCTATGGTGAAGAGCTGCTGATAAAGTTATTCTCCATTAATTTGTCTAATCCTTTTAAATCCCTCTAAGCTAGGAACTGTAATCGCTTATTGTGAGCTGAATTCTGTATGTTAATTCTGCCAGGTGATAAAGATGTTAAATAACAGTCTTATGAAATTCAGTGCTGAATCTTATGGCTGAACTTCAGTTTCTGTTGGAGATCTCCCTTTCCTAAAAGGAAAGGCAGCCAAATAGTTGTGACCAGGGACAAATTTGTGCATGAGCATTATCACACTGCCTTGTTGGAAACTGTAATTTTTTTTCTGGTGAAGACTTATGGGATAGACAGTTTCAAGTTCCATCCTCCTGGAGCCTCAGCCAGTCACCTACAAATGGTGGACTGAAAAGGAAAAGGATAAAACAGGAGGAGCAATTTGACAGTTTAAGCAAGCCTGTGAGAGCTTGGGACCTAAGCAGGGTTGGCTACATTCAGTACTTGGATGGGAGACATCCAAGGAATATGGAGGTAGCTAAGCAGGGGAAGGCAATGGCAAAGCACCTTTGCTCCTCTCTGCCTGAAATGCCCCATGGATGGGGTTGCTCTGAGTCAGCTGTGACTCAGTAGCATGTTTTTCTTCTTCACTGCAGTTTAACTGCTGGCCAACTGATGGAGTTAAGGGTTGCTGGATTTCATGGGAGAAGGATTATGAGGTCTGTTTGTTGGACAGGGAGTCCCTTAGGGATTTTAGCTATTTAGAAGATAGGTAGGGTTTGAGTGTTCTTTCTGTCAAAAACAGTGAAAAGTTGAAAGCCTTTCTCTGCCAAGTTTTAAGTCTGAATCAGTCCAAAAAAGAAACCTGCTTTATAACTGTTAACGGTTTCTCAGGCTCAAACTCTCCAGTAGCTTTGTTATGGTAATACTGATAAGGCTGAGAAAAGAAAAACAAAGAAACAACCAAGCCATGCATACCTCTGAAATAAACCTGCTTCTTAGTGGTTTTCATCAAGATTACTGTGTGGTTTGTTTAAACCAATGATCCCCTCATAATGGGCCAAGAGAATGCTGGGTAGCACCCTGAATCCAGGCACTGCCCTCATTAATGACTAAAAGTCTAAGTGGTCCCAAAAGCCTTAATTATAAAAATAAAAATATATCTTAAAAAATAAGTTTATAAAGTGTGACATTTAAGTGCTGAGTTTCAAGATTTGGTGATGGAGTGTTGTCACAACGTATCATTACCTAAGTAACATTTTGTATCATGTTGGCTGTACACGTTCACATTTAAAAAGGAGAGAAATCGCAAAGTTGCTTGACATAGGGTTGTCAACAGGCCTGAAGGAAAATGTCCTGTTCCTTTAATAGAGGCTTACTAGAGGCCAGATTGTTGTAGTGGTTAGGAGCACAGTCTCCAACTGGGAGAACCGGGTTTAATTCCCCACTCCTCCACATGCAGCTGCTGCTGTGACCTTGGGTCAGTAACAAATTCTTTCAGAGCTGTTCTCGAAAGAGCAGTTCTCAAAAGAGCTCTCTCAGCCTCACCTACCTCACAGGGTGTCTGTTATGGGGAGGGGAAGGGAAAGGGATTATAAGGCGCTCTGAGATTCCTTCAGATAGTGAAGGGCAGGGTATAAATTTAATCTCTTCTTTTTCTTCTTAATGCATGCTTTTTGTAAAGTACTGAGTTCTCGGCGGCATTGATGAGGATGAAGTTGGCTACCACATCTGACACCTCAGACAAGGAAGGCACAAAGCAGGTCCACTGCCCCGACCGATGAGAGCAACACACCTCGGCCAACCCAACCAACCATCCACACTCCTGCGCCAACTGCGGTGAGTCCCATGAACAGAAAGTTTGCCATTTCCATGACGCCATCTGCCACTTATGTGGGAAGCAGGGTCACATCGCCTGCATCTGCAGATCAAAGGGATCCTGGGCTCCAACAAACAAACCAGTGCCATAACACCAGGCCGTGATGCACCATGAGGTGAACGCCAATTCCGAGGACCTCTACCTCGTCACAGCCGAGCCCCCCCACCACCAGGTACTGAAAATCCCCAGTCCATGCACCCCCCCCCCCAGGATACAGGTTCGGTTTAAGATAGAGGGGTCTCCCTGCACTATGGAGCTAGACTCTGGCTCAGTAGCCACCATTATATTGGTGAGCACGCTAAAGAGACTATGTCCCAAAGGGGGGCCCTGCCTGAAACCATCCAACATAAAACTGGTGGATTTCCAAAGGAATCCCGTACCGGTGAAGGGTGGGGGGTGGTTCAAAGTCCAATACCGGGGGTCCGACAGCTACCTCAACCTTATCATGGTGGAGAGAAATTTAATGAGCCTCCTGGGCCACGCTTGGTTCAAGCCCCTCAGGATCACCATAGAGAGCATCAGTTCCCTTGTAAAATGGGACGGCAGCTGAGTCTGCTAGGAATTTCCATCCATTTTCAATGGGTCCCTCGGCCACTACACCAACCCCCCGGTCTCACTACAACTAGATCCCAGCATCAGGCCAGTCCACATGCATGCAAGGAGTGTGCCATTCACCCGCAAGCCCAAGATAGACACAGAGCTAGACCATTTGGTGACCCAGAGGGTGCTGGAGCTGGTCTTGCTCACAAAGTGGGAGACCCCTATTGTAACACCGGTTAAGCCCAACAGCAACATCCGCAAACTACAAATGCACAATCAACTGGGCACTGCAAGACCATGTGTATCCTGTGCCGGTTGTGAGTCATGTGCTAGCGACCCTGGCAGGGACCAAGGTTTTCAGAAAACTGGACCTTGCCCAGGCTTACCAACAGTTGCCAGTAGATGAGGAAATTGCTGAATCCCAGACGTTAGTGACCCAAAGGGAGGCATTTAAAGTGAACAAGCTACAGTTCGGGATGAGCGTGGCTCCTGGGATATTCCAGAACTTAATGGACTCTCTCTTGAAAGGAATTCCCAGGGTCTATTCTTCAATGATGTAATGGTCACCGAGGCCACGCCAGAGGAGTTTGAGGCCCAGCTGCGCATCATCCTCCACCATGTCCAAGAGGCCAGGTTGAAAGTCAAGAGAGAGAAATGCCTCCTCGGGGTGGATTGGGTGGATTTTTTGGGATTCACCGTCGATGCCAATGGACTCCACCCGATGCAGGATAAAATCAAGGTGATCATAGAAGCTCCGGCACCCAAGTCAAAGGCAGAACTGCAGGCGTTCTTGGGACTTTTGAACTTCTACCACATGTTCCTGCCCCACAAGGCAGCCGTGGCAGAGCCCCTTCATCGCTTACTGGACAAAACTGCTCCCTGGGACAAATAACATCCCTTTAACCTTTGATTAATAGACAGGGCATTTTCTTTCTCCAGGCAGTTGGCAACCTAGCTTGACTCAAACACTGAACAATCTGATAAGGGAGCGGCTCAACTCACATGCAAGTTAAATTCAGCTGACAATTAAGTAGAAGTTCTTAGCATCCTGGCTGGTATTTATATGGAATTTATACACATAGTGTTTGTCATGGATCCATACAATATGCATATCAAATTGATATTGCTGTGAAAAATACACACAATAGGTCTATGGGCCTTCATCTGCCACCAAGAAGTCCCCGTGCTTTATTCCTTTTATTATTAACCAATTATTAATGGTAACAAAAATTCCTGGCCATTCCAATCACAGGCTTTTCCTTCTGCAGCTAGAAATAATTTTATGAGAAAAATTCAGCATGAGGAAACAGAAATCAGTATACAGATTCACAAGCTCATTTGGCACAATAAAGAAGGAAGATCAAAATAGTGATATTTGCCTCAAACCAATAAGCCTTCAAAATCCAGTAGCATCCCTACTGCTTTTTCTGGCTTTCTTGCCTGGCTTCCCTGTTGCAGATTCTGGCCTTGTCCCAAGTTTCTCAGCTTGTCAGCCTGCGTGTTCTTCCATTGCATACCTGCTCCACTCCCTGTTTGTCAACTGTCCTACTTGTAGGGTTGCCAGGTCTTACCTGGCCGCTGGTGGTGGTGGGGGTCCGGGACCTCATCCTGGAGTTCTTTGGCGCACACAGTTCATGCGCCTGGTGCAATGACGTCATCCAGAAGGGACATCATCGCAGAGGGCATGTTGCGGGGGATGCTCTATCTTGCAGCACACCCCCAGGACTTTGTTGACTCTGTTGATTTTTTAGCTCGCCATCATCTAATTCATTTGGCTTTTAGGTTTTTTAACTTGAATTATGTGGAAATTGTTTTTATTGTTTTTATTGTCAGTTTGCTGTAACCTGTCCTGAGCCTGCTTTTGGGGAAGTGTGGGATAGAAATCCCAATAAATAAATAAATCATCTCTGGATATATCTTTCAAACCTACCTAGCTTGCAATTGGCTCTTCTTCCAAGCTAATCCTTCCATGGGTCTTCTTCAATATGCCATCCAAGTCCAGACCTAGTCCTGTGGGGATTTATCTGTCAGGTCTTGCATACCCAGCTGCCTATGGCCCAGTGCCAAAAGCCCCTTTTCACCAGGGAGTGAACTTTGGCACCTGGGTACACAAAAGCTGAAGTGCATGTTCCAACCGAATTGGAAATGGAGCCCAGGGGGATCCATGTGCTGGATTCTCTGTATAGGTTTTATGGAACTTCATGTGCTACCCATAGGGATGGCCACGAACTGGTTCACAAACTAAAGTTCGTGATGAATTTTGGCCATGTTGTGGTTCATAAAGCAAAGTTCATGGCAGCTCAACCAGCATAAACTTTCCATAAGTTTTCAAGCTGCTCATGGAGTTTTGTGCCAGTTTGTGAATTGATACAGTTCTGGCCAGACTGTCTCCATTCAAACAAAATGTTTACCTAACTTCAAAGCTATTGGGGTGGGGGGGTCAGAATTTTTCAGCCTTGGAAATACTGTTGTCAATTTCAAATTAGTCATGTCAATTTCAAGAGGGGTCCCCCTTGCCCTGAGTTCCTTTCTTGCACAGAGCTTGCAAAACCCCAGCCCCCTTGCTTGGATTTGCAACTTTGTGCTTTGAGATCAGTCCTTTTAAGCTTGCAATGCCAGTGGCACTGGGCATTCTGTGATGGCACTGGTACTGCTGGGCACTCTTTACTTTGTACTAGTTCTGCTGGGCTTCCAAAAATGCCTTCCTTTCTTGGATTGTGATTCTGAGCTTGACATCAGTCATGTTGAACTGGCATTACAACATTGGCACTGAGTTCTACTGGGCACTCTGTGATTGCACTGGTACTGTTGGGCACTCTGTACATTATACTGGTTCTGCTGGGCTTGAAAAAATGCAGGAGCCGGACTGAGGCAGCTGGCATGTGCATGATGCAATACAAGCTGTTGAGCAGCATGAAGCTTAAAAGCAACAGAGAAGGGAGTGGCTGTGTGGAAACAACTCATCCATTAGTTACTGATCTTGCTGCCTCTGCTCTGGATTGTCTTCTTCATGTCTGACCCTGGCCTGTACCTTTGTATTCTTGTCCTCGGATTGCCCTCTGGATTTGAAGCCATGAGTGCTGTCTACCACACGCCTGAACTTTGGAACTATGTTTTGATGCCTGACCCTGGAACTGCTATACAAACTCTTGATGCCTAGAAATTGCATCTGTGTGCCTGCCTAGAGGACACAAGACAACCGAATCAGTTAGCTTTGCTTTTAAAAGTTAATGATGGTTCATGGTTTGCAAACCAGGCATGCCACAAACCATGAACCGAACCACATTTTCCTGGTTTGTGCCCATCCCTAGTTACCAGTAAGTCCATTTTAGATCCCTTTTATTATTAACCAATTATTATTTGTTATGGAGATGTGGTATGGTATAGTATAGCCCAGTTCTGTTGATCTTGGAAGCTAAGCAGGGTCAGTACATGGATGGGGGACCACAAAGAAAGACTTTGCTGAGGAAGGCAATGGCAAATCACCTCAGCTTAATCACTTGCCTTGAAAACCCCACAGGATTGCCATAAGTTGGCTGTGACTTAACAGCACTTTACACACACATCATTTGTAACAAAAACTCCTGGCTATCTGATCACAGGCTTTTCCTTCTACAACTAGCAATAATACCGTGCTGCTGGGCTCTCACTTAGCTGAATGCTCTGAACAGCTGAGTAAAACAGTCATTAATAAGCTTTTTAACCCTGACCTTTTAAAATCAATGATCTACCTATGGTTTTACTTTTCAAGAAGGGATTCCATTTTCAAGTGATAAAACGTATTTTCCACCCTTTACAATCTAATGATCATTCTTGCCGATGCTGGATATATGAGCCCATCAAACCATTAGCAGGTATAAAAATGTATTACCGTATAGCAGTCATGGTTACATTTGCTTTACAGTCAATAAAAAGGAAACAATTTACAAAGAGATTTATGCTCATTAGAGAACATCAATACAGTGTTTCTCCCAACACTTCAGCGGTATTAAGGAAGCTGTGTCATACTTAGAGGACGTGAATATTCTCATGACTATGCAACCCAGAGCATAGGTTAGGCAAGCTATGGGTTTTATTTCAGCAGGTAGCCATATTGGGCTATGGTTTTGAGAACTTTTGCTCAAAGAATTGCAGATGATGTCCAAAGAAAATGTGTTTTTGGTTGAATGTCAATAATAATAATAATAATAATAATAAAGGAATCCATATAATGAATACTATCAACTCAATTGGTCCCTTCACTGATGACCTTATGGAGACTGGCTATAATTTGGCCTATTTGCATGCCATGTTTCACACTGTAATTTGTCCTGCTTTGGTTTTAGTGGTGTGTGGTTTAATCCTTGTTACTATTTTTAAAGTATTAAATACAAGCTGGTGGGGCATTAGTATTCTTTTGGGATTATGAACTGTTGCTGGTTTTTATTGCTAATTTATTTGGTTTTAGTTTGTTAATTTAGTGTTCTACATACATTTATTGTGTTACACTTCCTGTTCTAAGCCACCTTGGTTGATTTGAAGTAGAAAGGTAAAATATCAATATATATATATCTAATTCTCAACATGGCCAAGTCTGTGGATACTTAAATCCAGAAACTAGAGCCATGAACAGACAAAATAGATACTTCCACAAACTTGAAAAAAGCCACAGGTCTGCAGAAAGAAATCTGAAATCTTAAAAGAAAAACAAATGCCCTCAGTAGCCATTGCTAAGCAACTACACAGTATTGCCAGCATTCACACCTTGGTATCTATCAGTAAAAGGCAAAGTGGGAAGGGTCCTTTTCAAGGCTGTTTTGGTTTTTAAAGGAGGACTAATTGGAGCCAGGCTCACCAGCTACAACTGGGCAATTTGGTACCATGCAACTTACGTGACACACTCAGGCCCAGCTGCTTGCAACTGTTCAACAGTAGCCACCCCATGAAAGGTAGTGAGGTGTAGTGGTTAGAGTTTCAGATTAGGGTCTGGGATACACAGATTCAAATCCCCACTTAGAAGTTGACTGGGTGACTTTGGGCCAGGTACACATTCTTAGTCTAACTTTCCTCACAGCATTGTTGTGAAGATAAAACGGAGTAGAGAGAACTACATAAGCTGCTTTTTGTTCCTTCTGTGGAGAAAGACAGGATAAAAATAAAATAATAAATATAGCTGGGGGGGGCAGATAAAAGTGAGGTTGGTTGGTGGGTAGAAAGGAGAGAAGGAAGGATGAAAAGGTGAAGATATGGAATTTTCCAGGAGGAGGGGAAGGAGAAATGGTGTAAGGAAGGGGATACTGCGGGAAATGAGGTAAAAACCCCCATAAGTCCTTGCAGGTTCCCCACTATGCAAGTAGGCTACAGTTTTCCTGGGTAGAGAAGTACAGAAAGCTAAAGACTGTGTGAGGGGTAGGTTGGCTGGTGGGTGGGAAGGAGAAAAGGAAGCAGGAAAAGTGGAGAAGCTCTGTGGGCTGTCAGGGAGAGGAAAGAGAAAACAGTGGGGAAGGGAAAAGAACAAGGCCCCCTATGAGGCCTTGTGGTTTTTAGCTTGTGATTTTTACAAGCAGATAAATGAACAGTAACTCTTCTTTTCTTAGCCTTATGTAACACCAGTTGGAGACATCATATTTTGATTCTCATTCCTCCATCAGAACACAGAGTGTGGATCATGGGCATGGAGATTCCTCTGATGGCCCCGATGCACATGTTAAGGACAGCCAAACACTGCAGTGAGGAGGGGGATCATTATGCACAGAGGAACTTTTTTTCAGTAGTGTCCCTTTGGGAAATGTGGGTCTGCTCCAGCTTAACACAGGCTGTGTAAGAGACACACAGCACAATCCTAAGCAGAGTTACACTCTTCTAAGTCTACTGAAGTCAATAGACAGACAAACAACCTTTATTGGCATATCAGGGATAAGAATACATTAAAATTTAGGAATGCATCAAAAGTATGGCTGTCGGACAGCCAACAAAAAACAATCAATTAACTGATCAATTAATAGTTTCCCTGGTTCGAATTACAGTTTGAAGGAAACAAGCAACATTAAAAGTTATAGAAGCATTTTGCCCGAAGAGTAGCAACTGGACCTTGAGACTCTCCGGAACACCATGCCATGTAAAAAGGAGGGTGTCCAGAACTTTTTGCTCGAGTCTTAGTATAAAAGGGACAATTTAAAAGAACATGGGAAATGGATGCGATAGCACCCTGACTACAGGGTGATCTGGCTGCAACATCTGTCACCCTATTGATCACCAGGGTTGATTCGGCTGATCTGGCTGGCTAGGCGGGTGTTCCCTACTTTCCTCACTGCTCCATGTGCATCCCTCTCAGAGCAGCATGCTCAGTCGAAGAGGACAACCATCCCAGATAGAAGGAGTGTACCGTTCTTTGGTCAAGGGTATACGAAGTCAATAGACTTAAGCACATTTTCTTGGAAGAAGTCTCATTGAACAGACCTGAGTAGGATTCTGAGAAAACCTGCTTAAAATTGCTTACTTCAGCTTAGGCCTTATTATAGTGAGACTGGATGAAATATTAAGTCTGTAATATTGAAGGAGACAGTGTTTTTCTCCCTTCCATTGTGAATTTCCATGACACTGTTCTCCTCCTCCTGAGTAGATGCTCTGTACAGAGGGGCCTTTTCAACATTCCTGTGTGACAAGCTGTCTTCTAATAAACTTGATGCATGGAAGAGATTCAAGGTATACATATGCTCAGGCCCATCTGTTAGGGTGAAACAGTGCCCACTCAGAATGATGCACACACATCAGGAGGGAAGAGGGTAGCACTAGTTACATAAAGCATAGGTTGAAGAGGACATGGAATGAAACACAGTGTGCCTTCCAGCTTCCTAGCACAAGCAAATTAGAAACATGAATTTCATTTGTGGTTCTTTTACATCTTAAAATACCCCTTGGCCACCTTGAACCTCAGTTTTATGAACTCCAGAAGGTTGGGATTTGTCCCTTATTCCACAAGGGACTACTGTGTCTGCTGTCCCTTGCCAGTTATGCAGTTCAAATCCCATTTATAAAGGAATGATATATCCCGTTTAGTCTATACACCAAGAGTTTAACAAGGGAGAGACAATCTCAACTGAACTAAGTCCCTACTACCAATCCAGGCATTGCTGTTTGTTTGTTCACCTGTATCTCATAGTTAGTTCTTAGCCACCATATTTTCCTTCAGGTTTAAGCAGAACCAGCTCTTTAAACGCTTCTAGGGGGGATTCCTTTTTTGCTATGCAACTTAGGACTTTTGTTGACTGCTGGTTCCATTTCACGCACCCTGCTGAGCAACCAGATTTTTTAAATCACTTACTTAAGGGTGGGTGAGTGGCAGGAAGTGACCCATTTGGAAGCAGATAGTTTCTTCAGTCTGTTTCTTCTGTCTCGTTCTTTCCTTGTGCTGTCCTTTTTATTTTGCCTATGGAATTTATCATAATTTAATTTCTTTCAAACTCCCCTGTGCTTCATCACTTTTCAGAATTGAGCAATAAATAAACAAATAAATTTTGTCCTATGCCAGACTACCTTCCAGTATCTGCTGCTCTAAGAAAAGGGACCTGAGCGTTCACTATGGTAACTGCAGACTAATCAAAATAAGGATTGTTCTGTTCTCCCTGACTTGTTGCCCATGCTTGTAGTCCATAGGTCTTATCCGCCTCTTAGGGAAATATGCTTCCCAGAATTCTTTGTGGTTCAACAGGGGTCATACAGAAGCTTAAAAGGAGTTCAAAGTACATGTCAAAAATGTAGTCTTATTTAGAACAGTGCCCATATTCATGAAAGATTAAAGATGCACAAGCTTGGAGGGGGGAATGGACAGCTTGGGGAAAAGAAGGCGATTGTTAGCCAGTAGTGGTTAGGAGTGTGGACTCTAATCTGGGAGAACCGGCTTTGATTCCCCACTCCTCTCCATGCAGCTGCTGGTGTGACCTTGGGTCAGTCACAAGTTCTTTCAGAGCTCTTCTCTCATGAGCAGTTCTCGAAAGAGCTCTCTCAGCCCCACCTACCTAACAGGGTGTCTGTTGTAGGGAGGGGAAGGGAAAGGAGATTGTAAGGAGGTTTCCGGTCGAAGGAATGGAGGTCTGACACGCTTTGCAAATGCGCAGGGCGGACAGCGGCTCTTCTTGACAGCTTGGGTGGATAAATCCACCTGACGCAACCTCACACAGGTAGTGTGAGGACCAGCAAGCAATATAATCCAGGTTTGAGCAAGCTCGGTGAAGGAAAAGTCTTGGAGGAGACTTTTACAACACCTTGAGCACTGCAGCCGAAGAAGATTTTTGCAAGTATCTCTAAGGAGTCGAGCTGGGCTGATTAAATCAGCATAAAATCTCCAATTCCCCTGATTCCTTAACAAAGAAGACAAAGTTTAAACGTTGGGACCACATCTGAAGAGAAGTAACAACATAAGGTAACGGAAAAAAACTTTTTGCCTTACCATTACCGTGTTTTGAAAGACGAAAAGCAGATCTGGTGAAGCAATAGACTGTTGCAGATTGGATGAGTGCAGTTTTGAAACGTTAAAAAGCTGAATTTGAACTTAAAAAGCCAAAAAAACAAGTTGTTTAACATTCCTGCGGTTAAGAAGAGTCGGGAGGGGGAGCCAAGCATCGCGAGACAAAGAGGGGAGGAGGGAACCAAGCATCGCGAGACCAAGCTGTGAGGATTGAGACAGGAAGTGATGGCTTGAGGAGCAGACAAGAAGGGAAGCGGAGAAGAACCGGAAGAGAGCAAAGGGGACTGTAAAAACTGCCAGACCAAAAGGACTACAACAGGAAGTGACGTGCGGAGAGCAGACAAGTAAGCAAGAGGAAGGGACAAAAGGAAACTACGGCAAGCCAGAAGCAAGGTAAAAAGACGATAACCTTTGACACAAACCATAGAGAAGTTGCGCCCGCCATTTTGGATTTATAAAATTTTTAAACAGTAATATCTCATAAACTATATAACTTAGAAGGCTGAAACCAACGAAATTTGACTTGGCAAGACTAGCTTATGTGATTACACTAAATGGTGTTTGATTTGGAAAATAAAATAAAATCGATCTTTTTTAAAGAGACAAGACGGACCGCGGGCTAAGATCGAGAGCAGCTACATGGTCCTCTCCTACAATGGCAGCAAAAAAAGAAAAAGAATTACTAGCTGTTATGGAAGCAATGGAAAAAAAATGTTAGACGCTATAGGTGAGGTAAATGTTAAAATGAATGGTATAGCTGCACAAGCAGACAAAAATTTTATAGATTTAAAAGCTGAATTACAAAAGTTAACCACTAGAACACAAGACATAGAAATTAAAGTAAAAGAACTGGAAGAAAATACTCAAAAAACAATGAAGGAAAATGACAGAATGGAAAAGATGATGCACTATAGAGACATGCAAAACCATCTGAGATTTAGAGGTATAGAGGAAAAATTAGGTGAAGATATTTTTACAAGAATGCAAGAAGCATTAGCAGATTTTTTACAAGAGGAAGAGGAAGTTGTTAAAGAACATATGGATCTTGTTTACAGAGTCAATTCTACATACGCAAGAGACAAAAATATACCAAGGGACGTGGTAGTTCAACTTACAATGAAGAGAACAAAAGAACAAATCTACAAGAAATGTTTTACAGACTCTTTTGAAATAGGTGGAAAAAAGGTTATCGTAATGAAAGAATTGCCCAGAGCAATTTTGCAAGACAGGAAAAAATTCAAGCGTCTGACAGACAAACTGAAAGAGAAAAAAATAAGATTTCGTTGGGAAATACCACAAGGACTGAGTTTTTATTATGGTAACAACAGAATGGTGATTAAAAATTCAGCAGAAATGTATGCCTTTGTTGGTGAGAACAAGGAAGAATTTGGTGATATTTAAGACTACAACAAGATGGATTACAAAGTACTCTCATGGAATGTAAATGGACTTAATTCACCCCAAAAACGTAGAATGGTAGGACACTGGCTGGAGAAACAAAAATATAGTATAGTTTGTATACAAGAGGCCCATCTTAAGAAACAAGACTACAAATATTTAATAAGAAAAAAGTTGGGAGAAGAATTTTTTTCATTGGCAAGTAATAAAAAGAATGGAGTTGTAACATATGCCAAAAAAGACTTGGAACCTAAACTAATATTTAAAGATAAAGAAGGAAGATACTTAGCTATTGAAATTCTGTTACATGGACAGAAGACTTTGATTGTAAATATTTACGCCCCCAACGGAGCTAAAGAAATCTTTTTTAAAGAACTACAAATGGAACTGGACAGTGTAAACTATGAACAAATCATAATGTTGGGAGACTTTAATGGGACTGTGAATAATAAAATAGATAGGCGCTCAAAGAGAAAAGACGACACACTAGGGAAACTTCCCAAAAATTTTTTTGAACTGATAAAACAGGAAAAGCTGGAGGATATTTGGAGGAAGGTTAACCCACAAGGGAAAGACTATACTTTTTACTCTAACAGACATGATTCACATTCAAGAATTGATATGATCTGGATGTCTATTAATTTAACATTTAAGACAAAAAAAGTTGAAATTCTACCTAGAATAATCTCAGACCACAATCCTTGTCTATGGACTTCTGGGCAAATAAAAAGGCAAGGGAGATGGAGAATAAATGAGGACTTATTAGACAACCAAGAAATAGTTAAAAAATTACATGAAGAGACAGATTTATATTTTCAAGTGAACATACAAAAAGAAGTAAAAATTCAAACTGTGTGGGATGCGTACAAAGCAGTTATGAGAGGATTATTGATATCACTGAACGCTAAAGACAATAAAAAGAAAAGAGAACAATATGAAAACATTGTACAAGCCATTAAAATAAAAGAAAAGGAACTGAAGAACAGACCAGGAAAAAAGAAACTGCAAAAGGAAATTTGGATGTTACAAGACCAAGCAAAAGCTATTTTGAATCAAGAGACTTACTGGAACCTGAAAAAATTGCAACAAAAAGCATTTGAAGGTGCAAATAAACCTGGAAAGTACTTAGCATGGCAATTAAAGAAAAAACGTGAAAATAAATTTATTACTAAAGTGATACGGGACAATATTGAGATAATAGACAATAAGGGAATAAAAAGAGAATTTTTTAAATATTATGCAAAGCTTTTTAAGAAGGAAAATAAAGACAGAAGAAGGATTAAAGAATACCTACAGTCATTAAAATTACCAAAACCAACAGAGAAAATCAAAGAACTACTTAACTGCCCAATATCACTACAAGAGATTAAAAATGCAATAAATGATTCAAAATTAGGGAAAGCACCTGGATCAGATGGATTTACAGCTAAGTTTTATAAATCACTACAGAAATCGATCTCACCAGTGTTATTGCTATTAATGAATGACATAGGAGTGACAGGTGAGGTCCCGGAGACTTGGAAAGAAGCAACCATTTCACTCATTCCGAAAGAAGGTCAAGATTTAACCAATGTTAAAAATTATAGACCAATTTCTTTGTTAAACAATGATTATAAGATTTTTGCCAAGATTATAGCTGATAGGCTTAAGGAACATCTTAAAGAGACTATACAGACAGAACAAGCAGGATTTTTACCTAATCGCCAAATAAGAGACAATATAAGAGTAGTAGTGGATGCTATAGAGTACTATGATAAACATCCAGAGAAGGAAGTGGGCTTTCTTTTTTTAGACGCGGAAAAAGCGTTTGACAATTTAAATTGGGATTTTATGTTCGAAGTGCTGGAACATCTTGAAATTGGAGACTATATGCTTAATCTTATTAAGTCAATATATAGAGAACAGAAATCCTCTTTAATAATTAATACTGAAAAAACGGATTACTTTAAAGTGGAAAAAGGAACACGACAAGGATGCCCACTCTCGCCGTTGCTATTTATTTGGATTTTGGAAGTCTTGTTACTAAATTTGAAAGAAGATAAAGAAATTAAAGGCTTAACAATAAAAGGTTTCTCTTTTAAATATAGAGCCTTTGCAGATGACGTGATGTTTATAGCTGAAGACCCTATGACTACACTACCATATCTGTTGCAGAGAGTAAGAGAGTTTGGTGATTTGGCTGGGTTTTATGTAAATAAGAACAAATCGAAAGTGATGTGTAAAAATATGCCAAATAATAAGCAAATTGAATTACAAAAGCTTATAGAATGTGAAGTGGTGAAAAAGACAAAATATCTAGGTGTAAACCTAACAATGAAAAACATTGATTTGTATAAGAATAATTATGAGAAATTATGGCAGCAAGTTATGCAAGATATTAAAAGGTGGAATGTATTAAATTTGTCACTGCTGGGTAGAATTGCAGTGGTTAAAATGAATGTGTTACCAAGAATAATGTTTCTGTTTCAAACTATTCCAATTGTGAAAGATGTAAAAACATTCAAATGCTGGCAGAAGGAATTGACTAAGTTTGTGTGGGGAGGGAAAAAACCAAGAATTAAGATGAAAATAATGTGTGATGCTAAAGAGAGAGGTGGGTTTCAGTTACCAAACTTAAGGCTATATCATGATGCAGTATGTTTGACTTGGGTAGGGACATGGACTATGTTACAAGATAGAAAGTTATTGTCCCTGGAAGGTCATGACTGTAGGTTTGGGTGGCATGCATATCTGTATTATGGTAAAACAAAAATGGACAATATGTTTAAGCTTCATTATTTGAGAAGAACATTAATTGATACGTGGACAAGATATAAAAACTTTTTTCCAGAAGAGATACCTATGTGGATTGTACCCACAGAAGCTTTAAATCCAGTATCACGTCACAAAGGACAAGATTGGTTGAAGTATAGAGACTTATTAACAAGACATGGTAAAGACTTTATATTCAAGGAGCAGCATCAGATGGACTTTGATTACGGTTGGCTAAGATATAGACAAATATATGACATGTATAGAAGTGATAAAAAATCCAGTTTTAGAGAAAAAAATAATGAAATAGAACAAGTTTGGGAGGAAGGTGGGGAAAAAATGATCTCTAAAATGTATAAAATTTTGTTAAAATGGTTTAACGCTGATGAAATGGTAAAAGAACAAATGGTAAAATGGGCGATAAACTTTAACAAAGACATTGAAATGGAATCTTGGGAATTTTTATGGAAAAATGCTAT
This sequence comes from Lepidodactylus listeri, assembly GCA_029233225.1. Taxonomy (NCBI): domain Eukaryota; kingdom Metazoa; phylum Chordata; class Lepidosauria; order Squamata; family Gekkonidae; genus Lepidodactylus; species Lepidodactylus listeri. The sequence continues at coordinate 40,665,205 of JARCFY010000007.1, forward strand.
GGGTATATCTACATGTTATAACTTAAAAGAAAATTGTTTTAAAATGATGTACAGATGGTATATGACACCTAAAAAATTGCAAATATTAATCAGAATATGTCTAACAAGTGTTGGAAATGTAAAAAGAAAGACGGTTCTTTTTATCATATGTGGTGGACTTGTGATAAAGCAAAGACTTATTGGTCTATAATACATGCAGAAATGGAAAAAAAATTTGAAATGTACATTTAAGAAGTTGCCTGAAATGTTACTGCTTGGACTTAAACTAGAAGAGATAAATGTAAAGAAAAGGACAATAATATGGTATATGATTACAACAGCAAGAATGGTGTATGCACAAAATTGAGTATATGAATGTACTAAGGATAATTAGACAATGAAGTTGTTTTTTAGAATTATATAAGAATATAGAAAATAAGAATTGGTATATAAGTATTTTAAAGATATATAACCGTTACCAGAAATGTAAACATAGAGATAAGTATTACTATTTTGGATAAAGTGGAAAATGTGTTATGCTTCAGATGTGGTGGGAAACCACCAATACAAGATAAAAGCAAGACTATACAAATAGAACAAAATGTTATATAATATGGAAAAAAGGATTTGTATAAAACAAATGTATTAATTTTAATGTTTTGAAAAATAAAAAATTTTCTTACAAAAAAAAAAAAAGGAAAGGAGATTGTAAGCCACTCTGAGACTTCTTTGGGTAGTGGAGGGCAGGGTAGAAATCCAATCTCCTCCTCCTCTTCCTTAGAAGACTATAATGGAAAATGTGGAAATTTAGTGGGAAATGATAAGGGGACTTCTTATGAAATATTATGAACAAGTGGGGAACTCATGAGGATTTAGTTGGGTCACTTCAGTTCCCCCATGCCCTTTCCTTTTCATTATTTGTCCGTCTTTTTTGTAAACGGTTTCAAATCCCCAATTGGGGGGTTAGATTGAAATATATATTAATAAATAAACAATAACTATGCTGTTTAAGACACAGATGTCTTATTGTACTCTGCAAAGTGCCAAATTTTAACATGCCAGCCACAACAATAACAATAATAGTACCTTGCCTCAAAAGAAGCAAGAAGATGCAAGAGCAAGTTCCATGAGAGAGGAAGGAAAAAGGGGACAGGTGGGTGACTGAGTTGAAGGGTTGCTTAATGGGAAAGCAGGCCCCCCCATGCCACAAAGGTAAGGGCCAGCTGATCCCCCCTTTCAGCAAGTCCAGGAGGAGAGAGGGAACAAAACACCTTTACCACAGCAGCTCCCAACCATTTCCATGGCTCAGAACATGGATCGTGAATAAATTGTCCACTAACGGACAGTGAGGCTTGCCCCAAGCCTTTATTTACAAAAGCATTACATACATACATAGGCACCACCAAATTTCAACCTATGTATGGTGACCCCGGCAAGGTACTTTCAAGGCAAGTGAGAACTAGAGGGGGTGTGTCATTGCCTTTCTCTGCCAAGCTTTTCTTGGTGGTCCCCCATCCATGTACTAACCCTTCTTAGCTTCCCAGATATGAGAGAGGGCTATACTATGCTGCCTTCCTTCCCCACAAAAGCATTATAGAGGCATAATCTGTGCTTTGGGATCTGGAAAACTGATATTGTGTTTTCTGATTCATGTAAGCCTCCAGTTTTCCCTGCTGCCTACTCCACCACATTGACTTTGCAAGGAGGAAGGCATGCAACAGCAGGAAAAGCTAGGGAATGGCAGCATCAAACCAAACTATTTTTGAGCCAGTTTGAGTTCAGCTGGGAATTAGGTACATTTTATAGCTGGTCCAGATTTTCTGTAATAACCCCCCCCCCTTCATAATTCAAAACTTCAGTGCCATCTCTAGCAGTACACAGTACACATTTGCTAGGGATGGGATATCAAGAAGAGATTAATGTATGGCCTTATAGTGCAATAACACTCTTAGACCATTTCTGCATCTGGTCCTTGCCTCTCAATCCTGGCACGTCAGAGAGTGTCAGATCTGAATCACTGATTCCGCAGTAGGAGGAATTCCAATGGCTAAGGATGATGTTTCTGGCTGGGCGGGAGTGGTGGAAAAAAGGCAGCAGTTGTGGTGCAGATTATGCTAATATGGAGTTTAGGTATGACATGAAGCATTCCCCACCTGAATCCATGAGTTCAGGAGCGCAGCAACGAAAACTTCTGGCAAACGCAGGATTTGAAAGATGGGAGGGAGGAAGGAAGATGCAGGTCAGAATCCTGCCATGCATCAACTTGTGAGGAAATAATCACTACCTGCAAATAACTGCAGAGGTAGACTGCGGGGTAAGCTCTTTTCTGGAAATGGTATCAGTCTTGTAAAGCTCATGCCTAATACTGGTACATCTTGCCCTTCAAGAAGCATCATCCTAACAACAGCGAACAAAAACGCAGTAAATATTCAACTAGACTGGACAAATATTCAAAGAACATTGTAGCTAGAATCCCAGAAAGTTATAGCAAAAGAAACTTGAATGTGATTTGCCAGGGAGCAACAAAATAGAAGAATGGTCTTACTACGCCAGTCATCCCTTCAGCTTTCTTAGCTGAAAAACACTAAAATCCAACATATATGTCCTATAATTAATCCACTCGATTATCTGGGAAAGCAATGCCAATATCAAGTTATACCAGTTAGGGCCTTTGCTTTCGCATCCTGCAGTGCTGAACGTGCTATCACGAGAAAGACAGCAATCTGAGTTTGCTCTAGTCACTCTCCAAAAGTGCACAATGAAGGCAGGACAGAGGAGAATGAGAATTATCTCGGTTACACAAGGCACCATCTGCTTTATGCAGACAAAGGTTCTGTTCCTTCTCAAAAGGACTCTCAGAGCTTTAAATGAAATATGACTCCATTGACCCCTGGGAATCAGTATCACACACTCTTTTTTTTTTTTTAAGCAGGCTGCTTATTTAAATGACTGCAGACTTGAGCCAATCCACCACCAGGCCCTCCTTGAAAGATGCCTGGATTACACGGGTTGAGAAAGGGGTTTGACTCTCAAATAGGGATGCTGAGAACTTTGACGTGAATGTGATTGCTGGTTGAAGTTACAGCAGTTAAACTCCACATTTACACAAATCACTTCAATGATGTCGTTCAAATGCTGTGTTGAGCAGCTGTACACTAGTGAAGTAGTGGCTTGTGCTAAAAGCTCATTGGCAGATTGTTGTGTGCCGGTAATTCATTACATTTATCACTTCTGTGTTGCAGCCTGTGGCTGCTTGTGCACTCAATATACAGAACCTTCTAATCCAGCAAAGGTGGAATGTATTCCCCTGCCCCTGAGTCATGATTAGGTCTTTAAACTGACCAAATTGTCAAGCACAGAATTATATACAAAACCCTCCCCACTCTGTGCGCCTGTACTGCCATTTTTTTAAAACTATCAAGTCTCAGCTGACCTGGGGAGGGCCTGTGGCTTAGTGGCAGAGCACCTGCTTGGCATACCAAGTCAATCCCTGGCTAGAGTTGCCAGCCTCCAGGTGAGGCCTGGGCTCCCGCTTTTACAACTGATCTCCAGCTGACAGAGATCAGCTCCCCTGGAGAAAATGGCTGCTCGGAAGGGTGGACTCTATGGTACTGTATCATGCTGAGACCCTGCCCCTCCCCAAACCCCACCCTCTCCCAGATCCATCCCCAAAGTCTCCAGGGATTTTCCAGCCCAGACCTAGCAACCCTATACCTGGCATTTCCAGTTAAAAGGATCTGCCAGTAGATGATGTGAAGGACCTCTGCCTGAGACCCTGGAGAGTCACTTCCAGTTGAAGTAGACAACACTGATTCTGAGTGATAGATCAAGGCTCTGATTCAGTATAAGGCAGCTTCATAGGTATGGTGACCCCACTGGGTTTTCAAGACAAGAGATGTTCAGAGGTGGGTTGCCATTGCCTACCTCTGCATAGCAACCCTGGACTTTCTTATTGGTCTCCCATCTAAATACTAGCCAATGCCAACAGTGCCTAGCTTCCAAGATTTGATGGGACTGGGCTATCCTGGGTACACAGTATAAATTACAGCCTCTAAGTATGTCCGTGCATGCATAATGGTAAGCATGTCACAATGGGCAAATGATGACTTGTCCATTGCTTTGGACAGTATGGATTCACCAGGCCACATACTGTCCAGAACAGGCCCTCTGGACAGGGTGGCAACAGAAAGGGGCAATTGAAAAGGGGTGAGACTGTGAACTGGGGCAGTCCCAGGTCCGAGGAGGAGATGGAGCTTCCATTCAAAGCATGAAGCCTTGAAAAATGACATTGAGGTCAAATGTATGCTTTCCACCTTCGGTGCTTTACAGGCTTCTCCTGCTGTTTGCAGGCGGCTGTGAAAAAACAGAAAGGCAGTTCTAAATGCTAAACGTACCAGGTTTCTGAACAGGTTGATGGCCATGCAGGAAAAGTTGATCAACAATCACATTGCAGCCTTTCCATGCTTTCCAGTGCAGGTGTCGTTAACATACCACTTGGAATATTCGTTTACTTTGTTTTAGCTCACCTTTCGCCCCAAAGTGGCTTATATCCTTATCCTCTCCTCCAGTTTATCCTCAGAACAACTATGTGAAGTAGACTGAGCTGAGTGTGTGTGACTGTTAATATCTGTCAATTTATAAACCAACTAACAGCACTATTTGGCCTGTATACTTATGTTTTCTTAAAATTTCAGTACTTAATTCAATGCCATATGCTTTGGGTTAAATCTCCCCCCCCTTTTTAAGAGTGGATTTGTACCTGGCTTTCCCAGATTCTAGTCTGACTTTCTAACCATTACCCCACACGGGCTTAGAACAAAACTGAATTAGAACATTTCAGTTTATTCAACTAGGTCTAACATTGCAACTCGAAACAGAGTTACATTTTCCTAAGTCCATTGAAGTCAATGGTCCTAGAAGGGAATAATTCTGCTTAGGATCCCCCTGATAAATGCCAGACTCACAAGGCTAATGCAAGATATTTCTTCTTGGATAGAAGAGTATGAAAAGGACATGACACGGGTCCAGCTTTGTTGTTATTTAATGTTCCTCATTTGCCGAGACAAACTCCAAATACAAAGAATAGTTGGGGAGATGACAGGCGAAGTGGATCAAATTAATTACCACCCAGCCCTAACTTTCCGATGCAAATACTTGCTGTGACGCATGACATTTGTGTTTCAGCTCCTCCAGACAGGGACTCATTTCCACCAAAGGAGGAGGCTCCCTTGATCTGTGTGCTAGCAAGCGCGAGAAGGAGCAGCAGATGTTGAAATGAAATGCAGACACCCCTGCCAAGGATTGCTAAGGATGGGAGTTGATCTAATGTGCAAACAACCACCTGCTGCAAATGAGAAATTGCTCCCCCGGCCACCTGATTAAGGCAAACATAACGATGGTGCGAAGCTGAGAGGCAGCTTGATTGGTAATTTCGTCGGGACTTTTGAACCAAACATTTATCTAGAAGCAGAACAGTAGGATACACAAGCCACTGGAGGGAAGCTCTCTTTCTACCTGCTTCCGTGTTTAGCCACAGGTTCAGAGAGGAAAAGGGAAAGGATTTAAAGAGAGGATATAAACATGACTAGCTATGTCATCGTCAGCCCAAGTAAATAGTTCAAATGGATTGGCAAAGGGGCCAAAGGATAAACCTAGTGATGAAGACACTATGGTTATGATTGTCTCTTTTCTACTGCATGCCCTTGTTGAAGGCCTGAAACCAGGGACTCCAGCAGCAGTGGGCTCTGTACCTAAGTCCTTGCACCACTGAGAAGGAACTGATAGTCCAGTCTCTATTGTGCTGTAGCACTAGTGCTACAGATGACCAGAGGGTGATTACAGCAGATTCCAACATTTAATTTGGGATAGATAGATGAGCCTATGGGTAGAAGAAATGGTTTAAAATTCCAACATAAATTAATATTTAATAAATATAATTCAAGTGAACTTTGGGAGGGCAAAAAAGTTGAACTTTAGATAGCCGTATTTCTGAACTTCAAAACTCTGGTTTGAAATGTTCGGATATCTTTAATTATTTTTTCCACACTTGAGATGAATGTGCAGCCATTCCTTCCTCTGCCCAATAAAAGCTGAGTAGAGCATATATAGCTGAATGGATGCTTGTTTTTTCTGCGGCTTATGAACAGCATCAAATACAGTAGAAGCAAAATAAAAAATGTCATAAAAGAAGAAAATGAAAAGGGGTAAATTTGCCAAAGGAAGTAAGTAGGACACAAATGGTTTTCCTGCACACACACAAACACACACACAGAGGGGGAGGGGGAGAGAAAGAAAGAGATTTGTGTATCTCTAGACTAGAGCAGAGACAAATAGCAGAGGAAAGAAGGAAAGTAAAAGGCAAAGGTGAAAAGGAAAGATTTACCCAACGGAATGCAGATTTCCAGAGAACAGCAATGAGAGATAAGGAGGCTTTCCTGAATGAACAATGCAAAATAATAGAGGAAAACAATAGAATAGGAAGGACTAGAGATCTCGCCAAGAAAACTGGAGAAATCAAGGGAATGTTCCATGCAAAGCTGGCCATGATAAAGGACAAAAATGATAGGGACCTAACAGAAGCAGAAGAGATTAGGAAAAGATGGCAAGAATACACAGAAGAACTATGCAAGAAGGACCTCAATGTCCTTGACAACCACAATGGTGTAATCACTGATCTCGAGCCAGACATCCTGGAATGCAGACTAATGGGCCTTAGAAAGCATTACAAACAACAAAGCTAGTGGAGGTGATGATATCCCAGATGAGCTGTTCAAAGTCTTAAAAGATGATGCTGTTAAAGTGCTGCACTCAGTTTGCCAGCAAATTTTGAAAACACAACAGTGGCCACAGGATTAGAAAAGGTCAGTTTACATTCCAATCCCAAAGAAGGGCAATGCCAAGGAATACTCAAACTATTGCACAATTGCACTCATTTCACACACTAGCAAGGAACTAGAGACCAAATTGCCAACATTTGCTGGATTATGGAGAAAGCAAGAGAGTATCAGAAAAACATCTATTTCTGCTTCATTGACTATGCTAAAGCCTTTGATTGTGTGGATCACAACAAACTATGGCAAGTCCTTAAAGAGATGGGAGTATCAGACCACCTCACATGTCTCTTGAGAAACCTGTATAAGGGTCAAGAAGTGACAGTTAGATGTGGAACAACTGATTGGTTTAGCATAGGAAAAGGACTACGACAAGGATGTATATTGTCACCTTTCTTATTTAATTTATATGTAGAGTACATCATGTGAAATGCCGGCCTGGATGAATCACAAGCCAGAATTAAGATTGCTGGGAAAAACAATAATAACTTCAGATATGCAGATGATACCACTCTGATGGCAGAAAGAAGAGAGAAGAGAAGAGTGAAGTAAAGAGGACCTCATGAGCCTCTTGCTAAGGATAAAAGAGGAGAGCACAAAAGTTGGCTTGAAACTCAACATCAAAAAAACTAAGATCATGGCATCTGGCCCCATCACTCCTTGGCAAATAGAAGGGGAAGTCATGGAAGCAGTGACAGACTTCACCTTCCTACAGTCCAAGATCAGCAGCCATGAAATTAAAAGACACCTGCTCCTTGGAAGAAAAGCGATGGCAAACCTAGACAGTATAACAAAAAGTAGAGACATCACCCTGCCAACAAAAGTCTGTATGGTCAAAGCCATGGTATTCCCAGTAGTGATGTATGGCTGTGAGAGCTGGACTATAAGGAAAGCCGAACGTTGAAGAATAGATTCTTTTGAATTATGGTGCTAGAGAAGACTCTTGAGAATCCCTTGGACTGCAAGGAGATCAAATCAGTCAATCCTAAAAGAAATCAACTCTGACTGTTCCCTGGAAGGCCAGATCCTGAAGCTGAAGCTCAAATACTTTGGCCACCAAATTAAAAGGGAGCACTCACTGGAGAAGACTCTGATGCTGGGAAAGATTGAAGGTCAAAGAAGAAGGGGACGGCAAAGGATGAGATGGTTAGACAGTGTCACCAATGCAACAAATATGAAATTAAGCAAACTCCGGAACACGATGGAAGACTGGAGGGCCTGGTGTGATGTGGTCTATGGGGTCATGAAGAGTCGGACTCAACTGTGCGACTGAACAACAAGCCTAGAGTATGTGGATAGGCATTTAATCAGTGAAAAAGTGTTACTGGTTTTGATGTAAGCAAACCAGACATCATCTAAGACCAAATTCTTTACTATCATTGTTAAGCATTCAAATAGGCCTGCTAGACATGTCACAGTGCCTTAATAATAGTTTCCCAAAATTCATTCTTATACCCAGCTATTTCAAAGACAGGACTTTGGTCAGCTATTTGTGTTTGGTCATCCCACTAAAGAATGTTTACCCCTCTTGGTTAGAGTTGGCTTCTTTAGATTTCTAAAATTCTGACTATCTGTATATTATCTTTTTTAATTTAGAAAAATTATATGCTGCCATTAAAACACAACCATTAAAAGCAAAGCCCTTGAAACACAACCATTAAAAAAATGGGCCAATGCCCTTAGAACAGGCCAGGATTTTAAAACAGTATAAAATACATACTGAGCAGCCTAAAATGATGCAGATAACATGACCCTTGGGCTGGTCCAGAAGCAGACCACAAAATTAAAAGATAACGCCCCCCCCCCCCAGTTAAACCCCTGGGTCAAAATGAATGTTTAAGCATAGGCCGATGACAGATTGGCAGTCTCGGCCACTCTGCCTCCGCTTCAGAAGATCGGCCGTTCAGACGGCCGCATCTGCCCCCAGGAGGCGGCCCGGACGCATCGTGTCCGGCACCGCGCTCCTCCCGCACCAGCGCTGCTGCGGCGTGCTGCACGCGGGTGTGAATGTGCGCGGGCAGGGGCAGCCACCTGCAGTCTGAACGCTGTGGGCGGCTTCCTTCCAGCAGCGTGCGAACGCCGTGCCGTGGGGGAAATTCCCCCTGCCCCAGTCTGCCGCGCTGCGGAGGCGCCGCAGACTGGCAGTCTGTCTGCAGCCATAGTGGCAAAAAGAAAGCAAAGGTGGATGTCAGGTTCAAAGAGGAGGGCATTCCAGAGGCCAGGCACCACCACTGAAAATGCCCTGTTTCTGCTCACCACCCACATCACCTCTAGAGGCAAGGGCACAGAGATCATGCTAAGCAAGTAGTACTTGAACATGATCCAGTCAAGAGACAGGTGAGAATTCTTATCTTATGGTACAGATAGAGGATAGATGTTAAACTAATGTCAGAATTGTTTAATAGTTTTGATGTGCCCCGTTCTGCATCTTTCTGATAACACAATATGAAATTTCCGTTTTGTGGATGTTACGTAGCTAGTCTCACTTCCATATACTTCAGGTGATAATTCATATCTAAATATGGTGTGTATTCAACCTTAGGGCAGAGGAAATTCCACTGGATGAAGAACCAGTCAAGTTGAAGGCTTCCCTCTGAGAGTGAAGGTTTCAGGCTTCACTTAGTGAAATGGCAAGAGAGACATGCTTATGCATCCAATGTGTATGCCTCCCACCCCAAAATCTGGAACACCATAGGGAAATAGATAGAAAGAATATGTATGGCTTTCTGTCAGATGGAAAGCTTAGATTGGAATGGTATATTGAAGGAGAATTCCTTTTGGGGAGGATTTCAGAAGCTTCCCTATTATATTTCATTTACCTATCCATCATATAACTTATTTGGTATGAAATTTTTCTGCTGGATGATGGACAGGGGCTTTTGCCTTGCAAGCCTCAACCCAAACTTCAATATAGACATGAAAGTGAGATGCATTTATGTTCAGCAAGTGGGAAGGCTGGAAGCAAAGGAGGGAAATCAAGGACGTAGAGTTTTATATTTACCGGGGGCTGGGCCAGAGGGGGGTATTTACGTTTTTTTCTTTCTTGCGTGCGTGCGCTTTGCGCATGCGCTCCAGGATGGAGTCTGCCACCGCTGCCACTCCCCCACACACCTCTCCCTTCCCTCCCTCCTGGGGCACCTGCCCAGCATGATGATGTCATCATGCTGGGCAGTCGGCCCCAGAGGGAGGGAGGGGAGAGGTGTGCAGGGGAACAGCTGCGGCGGAGGCTTCTTCTGCGGCGATGGCTGTGGTGGCTTCTTATTCTTGGGCCAGGGGCCCTGGAGGGTGGGGAAGCGAGGCAGGGAAGCGTGCGCATGCACCGGGATGGAGTCTGCTGCCACCGCCGCTCCCCCGCACACCTCTCCCTTCCCTCCCTCCCTCCTGGGCCGACTGCCCAGCATGATGATATCATCATGCTGGGCAGTCGGTCCCGGAGGAAGGGAGGGAGGGGAGAGGTGTGTGGGGGAACAGTCGTGGTGGCGGCTTCTTCTGTGGTGGTGGTGGTGGCAGCCACAGTGACTTCTTCTTCATGGGCCAGGGCCCCTGGAGGGCGGGGAAGCAGGGCGGCGAAGCATGCGCACACCAGGATGGAGTTTGCCGCCACCGCTCCCCCGCACACCTCTCCCTTCCCTCCCTCCTGGGGCACCTGCCCAGCATGATGATGTCATCATGCTGGGCAGTCGGCCCCAGAGGGAGGGAGGGGAGAGGTGTGCAGGGGAACAGCTGCGGCGGAGGCTTCTTCTGCGGCGATGGCTGTGGTGGCTTCTTATTCTTGGGCCAGGGGCCCTGGAGGGTGGGGAAGCGAGGCAGGGAAGCGTGCGCATGCACCGGGATGGAGTCTGCTGCCACCGCCGCTCCCCCGCACACCTCTCCCTTCCCTCCCTCCCTCCTGGGCCGACTGCCCAGCATGATGATATCATCATGCTGGGCAGTCGGTCCCGGAGGGAGGGAGGGAGGGAGGGAGGGGAGAGGTGTGTGGGGGAACAGTCGTGGTGGCGGCTTCTTCTGTGGTGGTGGTGGTGGCAGCCACAGCGACTTCTTCTTCATGGGCCAGGGCCCCTGGAGGGCGGGGAAGCAGGGCGGCGAAGCATGCGCACACCAGGATGGAGTTTGCCGCCACCGCTCCCCCGCACACCTCTCCCTTCCCTCCCTCCCTCCGGGGCCGACTGCCCAGCATGATGATGTCATCATGCTGGGCAGTTGGCCCTGGAGGGAGGGGAGAGGTGTGTAGGGGAACAGCCGCAGTGGCAGCTTCTTATTCTTGGGCCGGGGGCCCTAGAGCGCGGGGAAGTGAGGCGGCGGATGGTTTGCCCAGGAGGGGCTCAGTCCCCCCTGGAAAATTTCAGGGGTGGCATGAGCCCCCAAGCCCCTCCCCCCCGTAGTTGATGCCTATGAGGGAAATGAAGTGCCAGTAACTAGACACCATAGCTTGGCAATGTAATCCAAAGGAGAGTTGCACCTTTCTAAATCAACTGAAGTCCATAGATTTAGAAGGATGTAACTCTGTTCAGGATTGTACTGTAAGTTAAGAATCAGTGTAAGAAGGGCAGGGAGGATGAACCACAAAGACCCACAAACCTCTGGGGTATAGATGCCAATGGAAATCAAATTTCTGCTGAACACAAAGCTTAGTGCATAAAAATTAATCAAGTACTACAATGACTCGCTTTATTCATAATACTTAATGGTCATGTAATAGGAGTTTTTATTCAGCAGTTAAAGTTCATAAGTGCAGGTTTTACATGTAGGAAGGTATTATACTGATGGTTTAATTACACACCTTTTTGCACACCAAAGGAAATGGATTCTGCAGCTTTCATAATTAAAGAAGGACTTTGGAGGGGAAATGAACTCTGCAGTGAGCAGCCTATCACCTGACTCTTATCCTATGTTTTTTGTTCTGCATTTAGCCATTCCAAACCTCATTCTACAAATGTTACAGCCACACAAGGAGCAGAAGTTAATTGCCGGGGGGGGGGGGGGGGTTCTATCGTGACAGCCAAGCATCAAAGTTTACAAAATAGCCTTTAATAAGCAGTATTGGTTGCACTTTACATTTGGAGGGTTGCCAAAAATTATAAAATGACACCCACCCTTACTTCAGAAATATGCAGAGAAAAGCTGGCGAAAAACGGAATGAAACATTTGTATTACTCAAATCATTACTTCAGCTTCAGTATCTGTCCTTCCAGGGAACAGTCAGGTTTGATTTCCTTTAGGATTGACTGATTTGACTGATGGGCGGACCGTAAGTTAAATATGAACAGCCAGTGTGATGCAGCAACAAAAAAGGCTAATATGATCGAGAGATGTATCAACAGAGGCATAACATCCAAATCACAAGATGTCCTACTATACACTGCATTGATCAGGCTGCACCTGGAGTATTGTGTGCATTTCTGGAGGCCTCACTTCAAAAAGGATGTGGACAGAGTGGAGCAGGTGCAGAGGAGAGCGATGAGGATGATGAGGGGCCTGGAGACCAAGCCCTATGAGGAAAGGCTGAGGGACTTGGGAATGTTCAGTCTGGAGAAAAAGTAAGAGATTGGTCTCTTTAAGTATTTGAAAGGCTGTCATTTAGAGGAGGGCAGGGAGCTATTCCTGTTGGCAGCAGAGAATAGGACTTGCAATAATGGATTTAAATCAAGGGCGAGAAGGTGCCAGCTGGATATTAGGGAAAACCTTTTTTATAGTAAGCATTGTGCAACAGTGGAATCAGGAGCCTAGGGAGGTGGTGAGCTCCCCCTCACTGGCAGTCTTTAAGCAGCAGCTGGACAAACACTTGTCAGGGATGCTCTAGGCTGATCCTGCATTGAGCAGGGGGTTGGACTAGATGGTCTGTATGGCCCCTTCCAACTCTGTGATTCTATGTATCTCTTTTAAACAAATTCAACCCTAGTAATGATCATTCCTGGCATCATAAACTCAAGCTAGCTTCAGGTGTAATTCAGCCTTTTTCTACTGAGTTGTTTATGCTCTTGTAGAAAAAGGCAGCCAGGCTCATATGAAGCATCATTACAGCACATCAGGCTTTTAGTCCATCTAGCCCAGTATTGTCTGCTCTCGCTGACAGTTGCCCTACAAGACCTCTGGTCCTTTTCCGACTTGACTCCTGAGATTCTTTTAATGAAAAATGGCAGGGACCAAAACTGAAAATCTATTCATGAAAAGCAGGTGCTTCACCACTAAAGTAAGCACCTCCTCCAGTTGGGAAAGAGATGGAACGGAATGGTAAACCTTGATACAAGTACTCCAGTTTCTTCACTGGCTTCCTCTAGATTATCAGTCTATCAAAGAATCATCTATCTAAAGGGTTTCCATTTAATCTTGCCCGTGTTTCCACTAGCTCACACTCATGCGTATCTCAATCACTGAATAAAATGATCAACACCATGTGGAATTTATAAAGCAGAATATAGCAAATCTGAACAATTGGCAAGTGCCACCTGAAACTTGGGCAACCAGGATAGTTTTCAGTTGATGTCTAGCACAATCTATAACAGCTACTTGGTGGATATAAATGAGGAGGGAAATCCACAGACAGGGTGGTGCCACCATGCCAAAGGCCCAGTCTTAGGTAGCTATCCTCCTCACTTCTGAAGGTTGATTTCACTTGACACAAGCCTGAACTCTCCCTAGAAGCTAAATGACTAAACTGAGGCTATTGCGACAGTGGCTGTTGTTGCTTCTCTGGTGGCGGCAATGGCTGAGGCAACCCACCGCTCCCTGGCTCTACGTCATCTCCACCACTGACCACCTTGGGTCACATGACACCAGCAGTGAGCTCCTCTCTTGCCAGCCTGGTGCAGGTGCAATGAGGTGCCAGGGCAGGCCATTCTCTTTGCCATGTGGACACGTCCAGCCTGTGTGGCCTGCTGAACCCAGGGCTCTCCTTCTCTATCTCCAAGAGGACAGGAGGGCCAGGGCAAATTTGGGATGGGACGTTGCTCCAAGAGTCCCGTCCCCCCGGTGGCTACAGGCCTGAGGGGAGCTGATCTCTGTAGCCTCAAGATTAGCTGTAATTTCAGGAGATCCCAAGGCCCCACCTGGAGGCTGGTATCCCTACTAGCACCAGTTTAATCTTCTCAAAGGAATCAGATTTTAATCTTCAAGGCTTTATTTCTTATTGTCCAGTCAGTTTTCTTATTGGGTGCGTTCAGATGCGCACATTTGAGCCGTTTCGAAATGCTTTGAAACAGCTCAAATGTGTGCAATCAGACAGCTACAGCTGCCTCCCATCCCCAGCCATCGCTTACTGCACCAAATTCTGGAGCAAAGCGTTGTATTTTTGAGGCCAGGTCCCGAGGTGGTTTCTCCCGTGCTCTTCCAGCTCAAGCCACTTTTTTCACTGTGTGATCGCAGCACCATCATCAAGCCACTTCCGAGTCTTTAACCCCTCCCCGCGGAAGCCTCTAGCTTCTGCTTTTTGCCCACCATTTTTTTTGTGCGTTGGCGATATGCACATAAGCGCTTCTTCGCCTTTCTGTAATTTTTTTTAAAAAATAGCCACTACTTCTCCATTTGGGATCCCAAGAAGACCAGTTTCAGGTTAAAAATTTAAAGGGACGTGTTTTTTCAGGGCAAGGAAGTCGCGGAGCTTGCGTAACAGAGAGGCTTTGCTCTCCTGCTTTTGCGCATGCACTAGACTATATTTTCAGATGATTGTTTATGTGCATGCGCAAGCGGGGGAAATTTTTTTAAAAAGCTCGACACACGCTCCTGTATAGACGCCGGGGAGCCGCTTGAATGCGCGTCAAACTGAGGTGAGTGTGATTGTGATGGTCCAGAGCGGGGCATTTTGAGCCGGCTCCAGCATGGCGTCTGAACGCACCCATTGACTGTGAGTAGTTTGGTCACACAAAGTTTGCAAACCCTGGAGCTAAACCAATAATCCCCAACACTGGTAAACTTGATGGGAAATATTTTACAATTAAATGGCTCAGATCAGCACTTTATCTGCCTTTGTTAATCAGCAAAATAGCTTTAAATATTGAAGTGGTAATTAATGAATCTTTCATGTTGCAAATCAAACATTTTCATCTAGGCAGTAGCGATGTAAGAAAGGAGGATTTAAAATATAATTGTTTCTGTAGCTTCCCTTTCTGGGTTGAATGGCTTTTACCCTTTTATTACATCACTGGCAATTTTTTCTCCACAGTATTTTATCTGTAGTGTGCCACCTCTTATCCTTTGGTAATCGTTGCCACTATTTTTCCTCTAGCTCACTATTTCTAACTCACCCTTCGCCAGAGACATTCCTAAGTAGATGGAAACTCTCTCAATGTGGAATTTTCGCATGAGTGCAAAATAATAAAAAGCATGTGTGTATTAAAAAGAGATCACCTTAATGCGAAAGGAGCATTGGGTTCCATTAATATTCTATTACAGTGAAATCATATTTAATAAATTTTCTCAAGTTTTTTTTCCTAAAGACTCTTACTGTATTTTTCTATGTTGCCTACCAATCTAAAGAAAACAGTGCATATGATACATTTGATTTATGTTAAATAAATAGGTTGTATGGCTCCGCTGGGGGAGGGTTGGAGTTAAAAAAAATATTAACATAGAAACCTTCAAATGCATACCAGACTATAATGTGTGCTTAATTTCCACATGTAGAAATGATGTGTGTTTTGGGCAGCAAAAATGTCTTTTTTTAATAAACAGCATGCTGTTGATTTTTTAAAACGTCTTTGTAGAATTCTGTGTTACAGGGAAGGAACTGTAATTTATCTAACAGAAGCATCAAATGAATATGCCACTAATACAAACACTCCACATATACTGTTATCATTCAGAAATTCTACAGCATTGTTTTGTGTATACACACTCCATCCAATGATTAGTTTTTCTGTATCACTGAGGACTTGCACATGGTCTACAAATCTGCATTAGATATTCTTCCAGAAGATGAACTATGCTTTCCATGTGACTGCCCAGGCATTTCATGTCGCTGCAAGGGGAAAATGCAAGCGGATCAGCAGAGATAGGATATGTATGCAAACATGGCAATGTATTCCATGTCACTGAGATGTAATGCAGATGAAAGTCAAATTTATGGCTAGTTACATCCCAAAAACATCCTTTCCACCTCTTGCACACAGTTTGGAAACAAGACTTTCTGATCCAGGACGAACTGCAGTTTGTTGTGTCATCTGAAACACAGCAAAAAACCAAACTGTGGTTTGTTCTCTACAATTAGAGACTGCAAGTGGGGGTTAAACAAGTTTCCCGCCTACACAGAAGAAGAGGAAGAAGGGAACCTAAATCCAAGGTCTTCCCAGCTTTTTCTCACCATAAAGAAACCACAGTTTGTTCATGCTATCTGAATGCAGCCTCACACTGCGTGAGAACACTGCAAAAAGACTTTCCAGATGTTTTGCTAATTGCTCAACTATAAGCTGATCTAGAAGTTACACTCACCACAGGGAGAGGATCTCCATGTAAATTTCACTTCCCAAACCTCCAGCTTCATGGTGTCATGTCACTCACCATCATGAGTTTCTCCTCCTGTAAAACTGGCAGGGGGAACTCACAACAGAATGCCCCCCCCCCATAAATGAACGGGAAACACGCCACAGGGGCACTATTTCCTTTGGTATACATAATGCCTAGATATGCTCCTATTTTGAAGAAACGTTCTCATATATTCATCATGGCAATCATTGTGAAGTAATAATACCTTTACCAGGGATGAGAACTAAGGCTTAGAAAGAGGAACTTGCCTAAGTGAACAGAGTTCGAGTCCCGTGTCACCTTTAAGACCAACTAAGTTTTATTCAAGGTATAAGCTTTTGAGTGCACTCACCCTTCTTCAGATACAATGACATGGAATTTACCAGTCCATACATATAGGACCATGGTGGCTCAGTGGTTAAGACGTTGAACTGCAGACCGGAAGATTGGTAGTTCAGCAGTTTGAGACCCGAGTGCCGCGTGACGGAGTGAGCGCCTGTCTCTGGTCCCAGCTCCTGCCAACCTAGCAGTTTGAAAGCAAGAAATTGCAAGTAGATAAATAGGTACCACTTTGGTAGGAACATAACAGCATTCCATGCGCCTCAGCCACACGACCACAGAAAAAGTCTATGGACAAGGCTGGCTCTTCGGCTTGGAAACGATCACTGCCCCCTAGAGTCAGATTTGACTGGCTTTCAAGCAAGGGAAACCTTTACCTATAGGTAAGGATGATCAGTAAATTAGCACACAATATAGTGAAGAGGTTTACAGATTCAAAGACCAAACAGGAATAAGAAGCTTAGTTTACACGGCTACCATTTGTTATCTGCCTATCAATCTCTGATTTTGATATATTCATTCCCTTCACTATGTTTCCATCCTGGAATTAAACCCAAACAAACAGTAACCTTATAAACTAAGTTTGTTATTCCTATTTGGTCCTTGAATCTGTTAAACATCTTCATTGTGCTGTATGCTAATTTACTGCTTATCCTCTAAATGTATGTATGGACTGGTAACTTCCATTTAATTGTAGCTGAGGAAGTGTTGTGTGCACATGAAAGCTTATACCTTGGATGAAACTTTGTTGGTCTTAAAGGTGCCACTGGACTCAAACTTTGTTCTGTTGCTTCAGACCAACTTGGATACCCACCTGAATCTATCTAAGTTAACACAGTAAGCTGAAATTTCAGTCCACCTCTCTGCCTAAAACATCATCTGAAATGGCTGTCATGGTCCAAAACAATGAGGACTTGGGATAAGCAGGACACTTAAAAGAGACTTTATTGGCTAGGTTCCCTTGCCTTTTTTAAGGCACACAAAGGGATTGACGCAGCTCTGACCGTAAGCCACATCAGCTGCCCCTTGTTGTTCCATGACCCTAATTAATATTACACTTGGTGACATTTATGTATCAGAGCTAGAAGCTAAACAGGAAACAATTTATGTCACCCAAAGCTTTTTAACAAATCGATGCAACTATTTGTAATTGCTTGTTTCACAAGATTAAAAGTGCTCAGGCCTGATCTTCGCCCACTGTTTCGTGGCCAACATGACCCGAGCTTCTGTTGTAAAATAGGAGTGTTGGTGATCAGCACCTATTTCCATCAAGTAATCCATATTGCTAATATTTCTGGAATTTTAATGTAGTTACAATTTATAGCCAATCAAATGTGGCTACCTAAATTGCTGTTGCTGGTAGACAGTTTAACTGTCTTTATTAATTACAGTATAATTTAATGTTTGAGTACAGGCACTTGTGTTGGTCATTTTCAGAGCTAAAGCAGTTATGTGCCTTATGACAAACCATCTTAGCATTTTCAATGGAAATTTCCTAAAATGATGAGTGATAAAACCGTCAAATTCTGGTAAATAATGGTTATTGCTTAGAGTGGAATTAATCTTTGAAAGGACAGTTACCTTCAAATTAACATTAGAACCCAAAGACAAAATGGCTTTCAGACTTCTGTGATTACATAAAGATGGCTACAGAGGTTGTCCAAATAAACACAACTGCTACATTTCCCATAAGGAGCCAATACTGCCAGATGTTTTCGCTGAAGTGTTTCAGTCACAAGTATAAAGTTGAAGTCTTACATTCCAGTCCATTTGAAAATTTATATAGCATATGTATTGTTGTCACATGGGACTGGTCTAAATTGGCTTTAGCCACCAGTTTACTGGTGAGCAGATAAGTCTCCAGTTTAAATCTCACTTCTACCAAGAGTTCTCAAGGGGGCCTTAATACAGTCCACTATCTACCGGCCTGAGTCTGCCAGTTAGACTAGACTACAATAAGCATGATAGACCATTGGTCTGATTCAATAGAAAGCAATTTCATCTGAATTTTATATTTCCTCCAGCATCACAGAAAGGCAACTCTATTGACCAATTTAGGGAACAATCCCACCAACATTAAGGATTGTTCAGTTTTTCCAATCAATAGGAGATATTTAAGCATGTGACAAACATCCTCAATGAAATTTTTAAAAAAGGAAACGCCACCAAAAAGACATGAAAACATCAGCTATTTCAGGTACTGGGTTAATCTGACCTTCCATTTTTTCTAAATGCTAGAAGGATATTGTTGTCACTGAATCTATTATATATGACTGTGTAATCATAGAAATGGCTGGAATGGTGTCCTAAAACTGAATTGGTCTGAACTGGCTTTAGTCACTAAGGAGCAGAGAAGTTCATCTAACCCGGTTCAACCAACCAGCTGATGAATAAAATTAGCTGTAAAGGGGTTGTTGCCCTTTGATGTAAAATCAAAACACTTAAATGAGATGGTTAGAATAATTTGCTTTGCATTAATTCTGTTCATGGAAAAAATGAAACTTGTGTGTCATTCTGATGCCACTTCCATTTTTTAAAAAAGAGATATTATTGCATATATTAAAAAGTGGTGTGCCATTTGGTGAAGTCTACTGGTAGAACATAAATTCTATATTATACCAGTTAATTCACATTCTTAAGGCAAATCATTGTTTTTTTTTCAGAAGCATTCTGCTGGAGGGCTTATGGTGTTCACGTTGTTCAGCCAGCTTGGGCTAAGACTAGCACTGTCAACCACAGTTCTCTGGAGAGGCGGCATATCCATTTCCTAAATACATAAATAGATGCTGTAAGATAAAGTTCTCAATTCATCTAGGATTGTTTGCTACATGGAGGATCATCATTTGACTTATCCAGTGATGGATGAAGCCAGTTTGTTACGTTACTGTAATCGTGCACTGCCTGGATTTTCCGATCCACTCAGGAAAATCCATGCAAAAAAATTATGATAGCACAACAGCGACTTCAAAGAATGACATGCTGGAAACCAGAGGCTACTGCATCATGGTGCTCTTTCCCTCCATATCTGGGGCTTGAGGGCACCAGCATCTTGGGATGGGGGAGGGGATTCCTGTACATTTAAGAAGTTGCATGGACAGACCCCAGGAATGGAGGAATTTATGGCAATGTTAAGTGCTTGTTCTGCCCACGTACATCAGGACATTTTGTCTATCCCCCAAACGGTCATTATTGCCTTTAAGACAGTTCATCAATTCCAATACCAGTGCCTCTATTTCTGTCGATTGTTAGGCTTAGTACGAACTGTAGAACAAGAAAATAAGGTCAGGAAACTGGTTGATGCAGTGGTGGAGCAACACTTCATGTGCCGGAGTTGTACCCGACAGGGTTATTTGCCATGGAACATACCCAATTCACAATTTGAATCCCAGTGAACTGTCATGGATTTGCAGGAAAGATTTTTGGATTTGTACACTGTAAGGTATTCAGACTAAACAAAAGGATGTTTTATTGTAATCTGGGAGTGTACTGAGGCCCTTCACCATTCATCAAGATATGTTATCAGTTGTGAGAGTTGTTTTGTTCTTCAGTAAAATTGTCTGAGTATTTGGCTTCACTCCTTTGGGCTGGAGCCAGCCAGCTTTTTCTCTCAATCCTGCTGAATTCCCTTCCTCCTTACTGCAACCCCTATCCCACATGACTCTCATTTAAGGAGGTCCCACGACCCCCAGCGTAGCATGTTTTGGTAGCCAAAGTGGGACCTTCCTCATTTCTTTTTCACCAGATGAAAATCTGGTTAGAAACAACCCAGTGCCTTGCTACTGCTTGTGATCCTGTTCGTCCATTGTAGAGGTAGTTCTCGGGCGTGGAGTATGGCCCTTTGCTCATTGAAAGACAACATGTTTGCATTTTATTTCGGCACCAGCAGAAAGCAAGGAGGGCCAGAAGAATGTGCTACCTAGTGGGAGACCACCTTCACAAGCTACATCTGCAGATGTAAGGTAAAATATCTGAGCCTCTGTGAGGACTTTCCTCACACATTAAGTGAGCTGTGAATCACATGTAGCTTCCCACAGTCTGATGGTGGTACTTCTCTGAGAAAGTTGAAGCCTATGGCTGAAGAAAGTGTTCTCAACCACTAGAAATATGCTTTCTGTGTTTATATATACACACACAATCACATATGCACATTTTATAGTACAGGTTTCTCTCTTTTTAATATGAGCTTTCTATACAGCCTTATAGGCTGGATTTATAATGCTACAGAAA
Organism: Lepidodactylus listeri; assembly: GCA_029233225.1. Classification (NCBI taxonomy): domain Eukaryota; kingdom Metazoa; phylum Chordata; class Lepidosauria; order Squamata; family Gekkonidae; genus Lepidodactylus; species Lepidodactylus listeri. The sequence continues at coordinate 40,686,036 of JARCFY010000007.1, forward strand.
ATACATGTGAAGCTGGGTAGAGTGTCCCCTGAGGAAATACTCCATTATGGTTCTTGGAAGTTTTTTTTTCGTTGTTAAAAAAAAATCACAGGGTATATATGTTTGCATAATGAGCTTGCCTTTTAAATTTGTTTTGCATTATCTTTCAAAATATTACAATATGTACATTTAACTCTCTGTAAAGTAATTCAGTTCAGCTAGTACCAGGAAGGGAGCTGTAGGGTTTTATTTTCCTTGTCTCTGAAAGGCCTTGCTGAAGTTTTGCATCTGAAGTGGCCCTCAGTGAAGATCACCAAAAAGGAACTATGGGTCTGTGAATGAAGGCATGGTAACATGTGGACTCTCATCTAGCCATTTTTAGGTTTTGAACCCTCGGCCACATACTGGGAAGGTTGTTATTTCATCAATTTTTCTCTTCAGGTTATTTGAAATATGTATAAAAATTTTAAAATTGTAAATTATATGTCAATCTAGTTTATTCTTTCTTCTTCTTTTATTTATACCCTCACCTTTCTTCTGTCATAGGAATCAAGATGGCTTACATGGGATAAAAGTTATTGTGAAAATGTTACCCTTCTAATCTCTGGCCAGACTTTGACCTGCTTAACTTCAACAAGATTGTTGTGTCCAGGGCTCATTTCATAGCAGGAGCTCCTTTGCATATTAGACCACACACCCCTGATATAACCAATCCTCCAAGAGCTTACAGTATCCTTTGTAAGAAGAGCTCTGTAAGCTCTTGGAGGATTGGCTACATTAGCGGTGTGTGGCCTAATATGCAAAGGAGCTCCTGCTACGAAGTGAGCCCTGGTTCTGTCATGTGGTTTCCAACCATATCCTCCCTAGATAGACCTCTCACTGGAGGAGTAAGGTCATAACTGGAAGGAATCTTTTAAGTTACCTAGTCCAACTTCCTGCTCAGTGTAGCAGTACACAATGACACAGTCATCTAGCCTTGCCTGTGCTTAAACAGCTCCAGTGAAGACACCACCACCTTCCAAGCCCGTTTGTTCCACTTGACTGGAAGACTGGTAGGGAAAGAGGATTAGGCAGACTCAAAGAGGATTCAACAGGTTTTGTGCAGAACAGTAGACATATTACGTGATTAGTGGTGGGCTTGTCCATACAATCTTTGTTGTACAGTGTAGTGAACTTGCCTCTTTGAAAACAAGTAATACTATGGCAACACCCAGCTTTAGAACTTGTGCAGACTTTGACAATATTGGTGCCTCACATCAACACTGGTATATAGTAAACTGTTAGTACAGAAAAGCTCTCTTTAATTTTAATTTGCCTGCAGCATCCATAACTAAAATCATGAAAGCCAGACACAGGCCTGTAGCCAGGATTTTTTGGCTTGTGAGGCATATTTTTTTTCTGGTGGGGCTAGGGTTGGGCTTCTGTGCAGGGGTGTCGGTCCTGTCCTGTTGTTGGTCCTATGCTTGAAACAGGTAAAAAATTTCTGCTGTTCTCTCTAGAGCAGACTATCACCCCCCCCCCCCCCAATTGTTGTTTCTGTTATTTAAGAAAGCCTGGCTTTTGGTAAAAGATTGGTAAAATGGACATGAACCCTCCCCCCGAGTATAAAAATACAAAACCCATGTTATTGAACTGCTAACTGAAAACAGGAGGGGAAATTACAGATGCAAGGCTCTTGGATGCCTTTATAGTGGCCTTGAGCTGATAAATCACTAAGCTCTTCCCTCCCACCCCCATGAGCCTGACAACAGCCCCCAAGTCTGATGTACCTACCAGGGTTCAAGGAGCAGCCACACTTTTAAGAGAAGTGATGAAGATGAAGAGTGGCAGCAGACTACTGTGGGAAATACACAGGGAGGGAGGTCACGTGTAGGGTTATCAGCAAATCAGGAAGAGGCTGCAAATCAGGAAGCAGGCAGGGCACAGCACATGGTATGCCATGACTTTACAGAATAAATTTTAAAAAAATTAAATTATTTTAAAAAAAAATTCTAGCAGCAAGGCCTTGTGGGACCTGGCTGATGTGTGATGGTGCTGGGCCCCAAGGGGCCCCACCGTAGCTACAGGCCTGGCCAGACCCAACATTCTTGCAACTCACTTATGGCTAGGACCTCAGCATAAACCAACCCTTGGCTTAATTTATATGAACCACAACAGAGGGAATCTTAACATGCATGAGCAAATTCACCATGAAAATAACATCTTAAAATGAGCAACACTTTTGTCATACTTGGGCTGCAATTAACTGTACAAGAATCTTCTACAAAGACCAGCCCAGGACTCCTATGGAATAGATAATGATGCAATGAAGATCTAAGCTTGTGAAAAGCAGTGAAAACCAAGGCTCTCCACACGAAGACTCTTTGAAAAGTTCAGTCAGCATAGAAATGCTATGGCAAGATGACTGACAGGTGCAGATTACTAGGAATATCTCCTTCCTGTCTCAAAAGGGCTGTACCAGCACTCTATATCTCTTCTCAGCACAGTGTAAACAGCCAGTTATCCTTAAATCCTAAGCCATTTGGGGCCAGAGTATTTAGAGGACCCCTTGTTCCCATGCAAACCTGATTAACTACACTTTTCTGCAGTCTCACCTCAGCTGTGGATTGTTCTCCCTGCAGCCATCTGCCTGGTATTTTCAGTTTCAGGTGCCAGGTAAAAACTTTGTTCATCTGAGATTTGAGGTTCAGCTAATTATGTTTCCTGTATTACATTATTCACATTCAAAGTAACTTCAGTTAACTTGGTGCTTAATTCCCAGTGGCTTATATATCCCCCCCTGCAAAGTTAATCACCATTTTGTAAATGGTCACCTGCACTCAATCATGGGGTCCTGACAAGACACTTCTTATAGAGAATGTGCACACCAAATAATCCATAAGGGGCAATCCATCTCCCTCTCCTCTTCACCCACTCAAAAAATGTGGGTGGCAAGCAAGCCTGCTTGTAGGGAGCATCTTCCATAACCAGAATCAGCCCTATTAGTTGATTAGCATATCAAATGATCCTGGCTATGTGTCTTTGTAGGCATGGGGGGGGAGCAGCTGGGTCTACTTGCTAAGCAATGCCTTTCATGAATGAAACCAACCATCATTTATAGAGGGGTGTAGTAAATCTGTCCACATCATTTACATTCAGCTTGATTATGCATTTATTTCCCCAAATGCCACAATTTAAGCGAGAAGTGGTGGACACAGAAAGGGTGACCAATATATTGCAGACAATTCAAACAGGGCATGTATAAACTTATCAGTAGTTTGGCCTGATCATTATCAGGAGGGAGCAGATTTTGTTCCTAGCTGAGTATTGTTAGGCCCCTTGTGAGCAAACATAAAAATGAGTAGACAGCCACTTTTGGGAAAAGTAAATGTGTGCTTATGGGAAGCATTTGTCTAGGGGCTAATCCATCTCTTGTCCAGTGACCCAAATTTCTTGGACAGGAAGTGTTTTGTTTTTCCATCAGTGGCTGTCTCCGGCCTGAAAGATGCCCACCTAGCCTCAACCAGGGCCAGGGCTCTCTTGGCCCTGGCCCCAGTCTGGTGGAAAATGCTTCCAATGGAGATCAGGGCCTTGCGAGACCTGTTACAGATTTGCAGAGACTGCAAAATGGAGCTGTTCCGCCAGGCCTTTGATTGAGGCAGCAAGCATCTACCAACTGGCCTCCCTATTGCTGTTGCATGAGTCCACTATGGCTTGGCGCTGGCCTACTCATTCCTTAGCTGTTGGAATTGACACTGAATACATTGCACTGCCCACTTTAAATGTTTTAAATTGGTTTAATTGTATTGTTTTAACATTACTATTTATTTCCTGTTTGAATAATTTTAAGATTGTATTAAATTTGTTATGAGCCACCCTGAGCCCGCTTGTGGGGAGGGAGGGATATAAATGAAAATAATAAATAAACAAATAGTCTTTCTGCCTGCAATCATTGAATTTGGGCAATAGAACTTATGAATTGATAATCAAATCTAGAATCCCCACCCTGAAAGATTGGGGGGGGGGGGAGAGAACTGGAATTCAGGGTGGACAGCATTTAAAATATACCAACTATGTTCCGCTGTTTGAAATCTCCAGCTAACAGACTTCTAGAATTTTTTAAATAGAAACTTATCTTTATATACAACTAGGAATAAGGCCTGTTGTGGAAATAAATACAATGGGCTTTAGAAAGAGGCTCTGGGAGAGTTCCAAGGCATTGGGCACTCATTGACAATTTGCTGTGGCAACCTTAGCAGGGTATAATGACACAGAGTCCACCATTTTCTCCAGGGGAACTGATCTCTGCTACCTGAAGTGCAGTTGTAATTCTGACTGATCTCCAGTCCGCACCTGGAGATTGGCAACAGTGGTTCCCCAAGAGGGAATAGCTGGTTTGGAGGGCAGAGTCCATGGCATTCTATGTGTCTGAGGCCCCACCCCTCCAGGCTCCATCCCTCAAATCTCCAGGAATTCCCCACCTGGAGTTAGCAATCCATTTTCCTTCCCAGCCAAGCATCAACCTATCTTAATCCCCCCCCTCACTCTTCAGCTTTCCATCTCTCCTGCCCTGCAGCCTTTACCATGCTCTGAAGCCCTGACTGCCACGTCACATTGACTGTAATAGGGGGGGCATCTCAGCACAGTATAGGGACACAGAGTTCACCATTTTCTCCAGGGGAACTGATCAATGCCATCTGGAGAGCAGTTGTAATTCTGAGTGATCTCCAGCCCTCACCTGGAGATTGGCAGCGGTGGTTCCCCAAGAGGTGGTTTGGAGTGCAGAGACTATGGCATTGTACCTGTCTGAGGCCCCACCCCTCCTCAAACCTCACCCTTGCCAGGCTCCACCCTCAAATCTCCAGGAATCCCCCACCTGGAGTTGGCAACCCATTCTTCCCAACCAAGCATCAACCTACCTTTCCCTGAGTGTTCAGCTTTCCACACCCCTCTACCGTGCTCTGAAGCCCTGACTGCCATGTCACCTTCTTTTCCCGCACTTTTTGGCCGTGTGGTACCTGGGAACTGTGGGCCAGCAGATGAAAGTCCCATTCAACCCAGTGAGTGACACCCCTGCAGGCCCCTCTCTGGAACTATAGCTCAATTGAGCCTTATGGGGGGACATTTTAAACAAACAACCACAGACAGCAGCCATCTTAGAAACACAGGTAACTGCCATTTCATTACACCTACCAACAGCTACTGAGGCAACAGTTGGTCCCACACAGGAGGGAAGCAGAAGCATCTTCATCAAGAGAGAAAGCTGTCTGCCAGAAATTCTGACAAGGCACAGTGGCTGAACTAGTGGGCAGGGAAGAGGAGCAGACCCAGCACCCAGCCAATGGCACGTGAATACTCAGAGCCAGTGGATAGGGACAACTTCTGAGTGACACTTCAGGGAGCCAACTGATTTTGGAGCATGTGGAATATTCAGGAGTGTCCATGGTGAAAACAGAATTATATATAACCAGAGGATTAAAAATAAAATAATAACCAGTACTTATTTTGAAGATGGTAGATCATGGCAACATGCCCTCCATGGAATCATTTTCAGGGACTGTATGGAAGCTGATAGTGGCTGTTTCTTGGTCATTGTGGAATACTGTAAACTCATTTCATCTAAGCTCCTGCATTTAGTCTTCAGTTTCTCTAGTTTCCTTCATTGAATGGAGGTTAGCCTTCGAAGCTTTCTAAAAGCTTTTAGGGCTATCTCCTCACTCATGTCTATTTCAACCGTAAAGCTAAAATTCCACATATTCTGCACACTATTGGAGCAAAGCTTGTATAATCCTCCCCCCACACTACAAAAAGCAAGATATAATTTGGGTCAGATGCTTCACAGTTACAGGTAGCCCAAGCATCTTTAGGGAAATCTTAATTTATTGTATTGTTTTAATTCTTCAGACAAAGTACAGGCAGGACTTGCTAAAAGCTTTGAGGATAGATAGATAGATAGATAGATAGATAGATAGATAGATAGATAGATAGATAGATAGATAGATAGATAGAACCCCATCCTGAGAAGCCAATATTTAAATTTCTGGTTCATGGTAATATTGAAGTCAATGGAAATAACATTTCACAATATGGTGTCAATCTGGAGATGTTAATTTGGTGCTTCATTAGTGCAAATTCTATGTTGATTCTTCATCAGCAATCATTTGTGATTTCCTATAGATCTTTATGCATCATTTCAATTATGCACAGGATCAACAAGCTGGTTATGAATCCATTTCAGATGATGAAAAATAAGTTTTATTTACAAGAGTGAAATCTCTAGTGGAATTCTGTTACCTTTTTCTTGCAGCCCCAAATTCAAGGAATTATAGGGAAAGTTATTCAGACTTCCCCTAATTCAGGATGTGAAAACAAGGATTGGAGGATAGTGGTTCTTTCCTATTTACCACTACTAACATTCAACATGTAACAATCTAGAGCCAAAGAATGATTTCCACTCATGAATTTCTCAAAGAGAAATCCCGTATGTTGTACAGCACACCATTTTGCAAAGCAGTTCATAACATGATGTAAGGGGTGCCTTGCATTCAAACTAGTAAAATATTATGTATAACCAAGCACATAGGCATGCCTAAATTAGGTTTTTGTATCTTGGTTTAGAAGGGTATAACTCTTGCACTGCTAGTGTGTGTGGATTTTAACAGAGGCTTACTTGAGATACATAACCTGAAGTTGTATTCAAGCTCAGGGTCGTAGAAATGGCAATGTTGTACTATGAACATTTAATATTGTATTTTTCTAGATACTAAATTTGTTATTTTAATGGCTGTATTAAAATTGGCAAGTGAAACAAATCCAGCATTTCTTTCATACAAGTTCATAATTTCAAACATACCATCAGTTATTCTGCATAGCTATTTAATTTTAAATATGAGCTAGGAGGTTTTCTGTTCTTTTAAAATCACAAATCCCCCCATTAATTTTCACTGATAACATTCCTGTTCATCAAATGATCAAAAATCAATAACAGTTCGATATACTATTGACATTTATTAATACACCTTCCCCATCCATTTAATTTTATGAGAGAATATTTTTATAAAATCATTGCTACTAATTCAAGCATTTATCATTATATGCAAAAAGACTGCTTGATGAGAATATTATAGACGGTGCATGTTTTTGACATTAGCATTTTATTTGGATGACTAATCTTGCAGATGTGAAATTTTAATGAATTATTCATGAAAATGCTTTTCTCTAAAATTTTAGATCCTGCTAATGCTAGTTATTAAACATTTTTATTTTCCTTTCGTGTAAAAAAACCCATACGCTTACTCAAGAGGGAAGCTGGGAGGATTCCGTTCTCTCCTCAAAATTTGTCTGGAGGGACAGTGGAGCTCTGAAACCCCTAATGGATGGCTTAGACTTTTCGAAACCTTTTGAGCCCACCAATGAAGGACTGCATAATTTGAACCTGTATCGTTTAGGTTCAACTTTCCCCCACTAAAGACCAATGCTATCAAAATCATGACAATTCTACATCCTCATTGATTTGAGAAGTAGATAATCAGAAGTGCATAGTGGATACTTGCCCAGATGGTGGCTGGGGTGGTAAGTGCCATCAAGTCACAGCTGACTTATGGCGACCCCATAGGGTTTTCAAGGCAAGAGATGTTCAGAGGTTGTTTGACATTGCTTGCCTCCATGTCGTGACCCTGGTATTCCATGGAGGTCTCTCATCCAAATATTAGCCAGGGACAACCCAGCTTAGCTTCCGAAATTTGCCAAGATTGCACTAGCCTGGGCTATCCAGGTCAGGACACACTGACATATAGATGGAATAGTTGTACTGCGACTATGTTGCATTTTACACATACATTACACTCCGACAAGGCAAATGAAACGTGCTAGGATCAAGGAATTATTTTTAGTGCCATTGGAGTGACTGTACTTTCACATGAACTTACATTCAATGTCATTGAGCAGCATGGGGAGGAACCATGCTGAAGTAATGGTGGTAGAGGACTTCAGTCACTTTTTTCCCTTCTGAGATTCATATTTTCTGTCAGTGGACGGGCCCCCAGTTCACAGCATTAACTCGAAAACATGCAGCACCCCAAGTGCTCATCTAAGATTGATTAGCATACCATTTCCTTGACCTACCTCTACAAGTGAAAAATACACAATGACTTACATCAAAAAGTATGCCATTCCGGTTCCACTTTTAGTTCAGGTTATCCATGTCTGGAAGATACCTGCTCATGTGAACCTTCATGTGTAAGATCAGTATGGCGGACCAGAGTGTTAAGGAAAGCAAAACTCTTTGCACATGGGAACATGTATCACCAGTGTGAACAACCAGCACTTTTATTGCATTAGAGAATGCTATAATGTCAGTAATATTTACTGACTACACAACATTTTATTGTCTGCATCAACAGACATGGAATGATGGAATTACAGTTGATGTAAGGAATGAGTTTCTTGTATGCCTCAAAAAAAGATTGAAAAATAAAAAGGAGAATCTTGTTACTGGCAGCACATACACATGAAGCACCATGCTAACAGTCTGGACTGTACCATTTTCATCAAGGCTTATGGGAAGGAGATAATTCTGTAACCTACTCTGGGCTGGTTCAAGATGGAGAACAGATCTGCAAATGTTAACTCTCCAAGACTAGAATGAGAAATTATTTGTGTAACATCTAAAAACTTCGTCCAAATACATTAACCAAAAGGTACCAAAAGGCTTTTCAAAAGAGTTTAACACACATTCTCCATGCTATAAGGAATGTAGCTCATCAGCATTCTGAAAACTACAATAGTTTAAAATTAGGTTTTTTTAGAACTTTGATATATTTATATATAAAATATCTAATGATCTGTATTATTTATAGAATAATACCCCTCCCTCCCCTTCCCCATCACTTACTTCTCCTATCTTGATATCTAGTTATGGGTACTATGGTTGGATTCTCCAAAGGGAGAATAAAAAGCCGCCACCACCCCTTTAACACAGGTCTCAACTTTCTCTTTCTTTGTACTTCTGAAGAGGAAATCCAGGATGTTTTATGTTTTTGACATGTGCTGGCCTGATCCAGAGAAGAGAACACAGTTATGTGGGGATCTCTTCCACCACAGTTGCAGGAAGTTGTTTAGGGGTAACCATTGCATCCATCACTTAGGGGCTGCATACAGGGTATTGTCTTTTTTGAGGGGGGGAGGAGGAGATGTGCAATTGAAGCACAGGGGGGCTATGTGCCTGCTTCTCCATTTATGGAGTCCACCTTTTGGAGAACACCCTTCCTCATATATCACAGCAGGACTGCTTATTTATGTGGGAAGGGAAGGGGGCTCCACTAGGTCTGTAAAGCTGTGTATATTTTTGTGACAGAGAGAGAGAGAGTATGAGAGAGACAGAGACAGTGTGTGTGGGAGAAAGGTAGGCTTTGACTCTCATTCCTGACAACAGTTTACCTGATACATGGTACTACTTTCGTACTGTATGCTTTCCTTTGCGAAAAAAAGAAAAAAAATTGTAACAAATTGTCTTTACATCTTGGCACCTTGTAAAGTATTTTTTTTATACAAAAGTTCAATAATTTTGACACTCTCATTATTAATCACTACTTCACTGATAAACTTTGAAAGTGTGACCTTGGAATTCATTCATGCAAAGTATTTACTGCAGGAGGAGAAAACATTTTTGAAACAACTTTTTTTTTCCTTTTCCTTTAAGAGAGCCAGAAATAGGCAGTGGTAGGATAACAGAAGGGGGGGGGGGGTTTGAGGAAAGTTTGTTTTTTTTTTTAAAAAAAACAACAACAACCAAGAACAGCATAAAACAATAACAACAAAAACCTGTACAAAAATCATTCGATCCATAAGGGGGAGAGGAATCATCTGTCAACTATGTTACATTTTAGATGCCAAAAAGAAGGGGGGGGACACCCTGGCAAAACCAAAACAAAGCATCCGGGATTTTCTCCCACATGTCAGCAAATGTCATCCAATAGTCTTAAAGCAAGGATAGCTAAATAAAATACATGTGCAGCATATTCTTGCAATTCCATTACATACAGTAGGATTTCCCCCCCAAAGCATTTTTAAAGAATAGTTAATATAAAGCAGTTGCACAGAAAGCAAAAGATGGTTTGACAAACAGGTATGCATTTATTCCTTTTGAGGAATGATTCTTTTTTTTTTAAAAAAAAAGGACTTTCCCCTCCGTCCTTCCCTTGCCACCCCACCCCCATCTCCCACCCACCAAAAAGACAAAAGGATCACAGAGACACATTTGGGCTATATATGTACAACATAATAAACCCCAACCTATAGGAGCATTTTCTTTAATATCCAAAGGGACACAGAATCAGAAATTTGTAAAAAATAACGTTTGCTTGATGTAAAGCCTGAGATTTTTTCTTCTTCTCTTGGTTCTTCTGCAGGATAGTGATACCTGCATGGTATGGTAAGTCTAATTTTTTTTATTTCCTTTTCTTTTTAATTATTTTGCTACAGTCTTTAGACTATGCATGCAAGACATACAACTAAGTGCAACTGAGTGAAATGTATTTTTTAAAAAACTTTTATTTACTCATTCTCTAACAGTTTGAACTGAGGTATGCGTACTAACAGTTTCTCATGCTGTTATCTTTACTCATGTCTAGCTACACATGCGGAGAATGAACTAATCTACCAGATTTTTATCCCCTTTTGAATACCAAGCTAACCAGCAAAACCACTCAGTTTTGAAGCACAGGGGATACCTTCTCGTGATCCCATCTGGCTACCTCCTGCACGTCATGGAGCTGCCTGAATAAGGCTTGTTTTGATAATGTTTGAAGTGACTACAGACTGCCCTTCTCTAAATGGAAAAAAAAATCAGGAAAGGAACAGAGGAAAAAAGTACTGAAGATTTTCACATTACCGTTCTAAACTGGATGTTATTCGTTGTTGGCCTGATTTCAAGTAAAGTGATACAGGGACAGGGTTTTCCTACAGTGAATTTCCCTCCGTTAATGAGCTGTCTCTGAAACACTATGGTCATTTCAAAAGTGCCACTTTTTCTCTGCCCCCTTTCGCCATGTGATCTCCCTTGGAGGTTTTTTCTAACATTGTAAGTTAAGCACTATAGCACTAAACCAATATAGCACTTCAGTGCTACAGTGGCACCATTGAGATGCCTTGACTCCACTGATGCAGTGCTAAATCAATAGAACACTTCAGTGCTATAGTGGCACTACTGAGATGCCTTGACTCTTTTGACTTCATTGACTCTATAGTGGCATCTCAATGGTGCCACTATAGCACTGAAGTGCTATATTGGTTTAGCACTATAGTGCTCAAGTTAGAATGGTTAAAAAAAGTCTGTGGAAGATCGCACAGTGAAAAAGACTGGGGGGAAAGTGGCATTTTTAGGAAGCGCTATGGACGTTTTAAGCAGCACACCACAGTGATTCAGAAGTGCAACGAAGGAGTAGAAAATGGAAGAAAGCAGTTTCCCTCAAAAGTGGCTCAACCATGCTTTGCTAACCCGATGGAAGTGGGTTTGTATGAACAGGTAAATAAATTCCACTAGCAGCTGGTTACTAAAACAGGTCTGTCTAAAATGACAGAAAAAATCCATTAGCAACCAGTTACAAAGGCAGTTTGAAAATGGCCATTGAGACTTTAAATATTTAACTGTCAGCAAAGAACACAATCTGCATCCAGTTGGAAGTTGCTGGCAACTCTCCCCCTGACTCAAATGGTATCAGAGTTTACAAGGGGACAGGAGTGTTATTCCACATGGAAGATGCTGACCAAAGGGGGAAGAACAACAGTCACCATCACACTAAAATCTTGCGCAAATAAACCAAATTAAAAAAGAAATTGTCCTGGCAGTGGCTTTTAACAAAAGTGAATAGGATTAGTAAAGGCCAACGACCAAACAAAAAGGATTAAATAATTTCATGAGATATTTTTAGATGGCCCAGTTTAAGTTGTGGGAAGTCCTCTGTAGATTACGGAACTGTCTCCTCACCTTTCTCAGATACTCTAATTTTTCCGGGGGGAAAACACCAGACTATTCTTTTTTTTTCTTCCCCCAAGATGGAAAGCTGCCCTTGGATGCTCCCTCCACTTAATACTGTTCCCTAACTTTAGCCTCAAAAGCTCTCTCATTGCAGTAATTCGTTTGGTCACGGTAAAGGAACACAAAAAACACAACTTTGGTTCAGCCATCTACTTGGTCTTTTAAATTATACCCTAATAATGGAGCAGTTTTTCCTTCTCAGGTTAGCCATAGCCCATATCTTGTCATTTGCTTCTAAATTCTTTCACCTCCTTTGATCAACAATAAGAGGATATTTGGCTTCATAAGATAAAGCATATAACAGAGAACATAATTTACCTTTGTGTAATATTCTTTGGTAATTTTAGGGGGGGAGGGTTACAAAGTAGAGTATAAATTAAGATCTGAAAAGCTTTTGAAATTAAAAAAAAAAGCTATAGTCCAACATAAATAAGTGAGCTACAGAGAAGTGGTTGGAGGACAAGAAGTGTTTTGTGTCCTGTGATTAAGGGTACTGATGCTTTAACATCAGTTGTCGGCATGCATTTGCTCTGAAGAACACTGTTCCCTTGCAACAGAACCCTCAGTGCCAGTTCACCCACAGGTTTCCAATTGTTCATTTTTTCCCATACTGGTTGGTGTGCTATTGCATAACAATCTTAACTGCAGTAACAGAATTTGCCCAGTTAAAATTATTAACACTTTATGACTAGTGAACATTCTTGACTTCTCAACAAGTTTCCACCTGAAATCTAATTAATATCCAAAAGAAATGTATGCTACTTAGCAGTCCTCAAACTGTTAAACTTGGTTAAAAAAAATCAAACACCATACACAATGCTCTACAATCCCTATTTGCAAGTGCGAACCATAATCCATGTCTAGGTATGCAATATGGTCATTTTAGATATCCTAGATGGGTCTGACAGCCCAGAAACTCATGATGTGAAAAGAATAGCCTGATGTTGCACAATTTATAACTGACAAAATAAACTGTTGGGTGCTGCATGTTCAGGGGTGTTTTTTTTTTGTGCTGTCCCATTTTGTAATGTTTGTTAATAATAATCATTGCTGCAAAACAAAAACAACCTCCAAAACGATGACGACAACACATACTGCTTTGTGGAATAAATCTGCTCCACATCCTACACAATTTCTCTGCTGGTTTGCCTTTCATTCTCACTCTTGCAGTACTGCCTTGCTTTCTGTTGGGAGATAACTTTGCACATGAATTAGAGCAGCGACACGAGAACCTTCTTTTTTTTCTAAAAGGGGGGGACATATCCCCAAATGGAATGTTTTCCATAGGTAATATGTGACGGCATCTGAAGGAAACTGGAATGAATGGCAGAAAAAAAAATGAACTACAAACAATTCAAAGGACATTCAGCTTTGTATAATAAAAACACCTAATAAACATTCATCACAAAAGTACAGAAAACATTAAGCCTCAAAAGGCCCTGGCCCTCCTGAGGCCTGAGGTCAGAACTTAAAATGGTGTAGGAGAAGTGGGGGAGGAGGGGAATCAAAGCTATACACTAAAAAGCTGGGGAGAATTTTCGTTTAACCCCTATTGTGTATACATACTCACATGTGCACGTACATACGTGCACACACGCACACACACAGACTTACTTCCCCATCCCAAATGGAAGCAAAACAAAAACGAACCCAAAATAAAAGGCAGTGATAATCAACATGCGATACTGTGCAAATATGTTGTCCATTGGAATCCTTAAAATCTGGGCAAAGGCTTGATCTGCAATTTATGTGTACATGCTCAGCTTGATGTCTTCAGTGTCCCAAACTGGAAGAACCGCAGTCCAAAGTCTGCTGCCAAATAGTAGGTAAGCGAATCGGTTGAATAAATTTACAACACTGATGTTGACTGTGAGAGGGAGTCCCAGGTACCAAACAAGTCCATCCAATGCACAGAGTACAAATTCCTTTTTTTTTTCTCAACAAAAAGTAGAAAAATCAAAAATACTCCCAAATGGGATACTTGATGGCACTAAGAGTTAACATATTTTATAGCTGTCAAAATGGACCGAGAGTATCCTCCAGACTGTACAATAAAGGGGAGAGATTTCACAGCTAATTTTGAAGTATGTGTTTTTTTTCCTCCCTCCCCACAATCTTCATTCACAGGATCCCGACCACAGACATACTCATTCTATGTCCTCGTTTACATTTTCGTCGTCATAATCTCTGTCGTGATCACACTCTGGACTGTGATTGGCTGTGGTCACTAAGGATAGTGGTCCTTCATTTTCATCTGGATCTAATGGTTCTTCTTTGACATGCACAGGGTGCCTGTGAAAAAGAGAGAAGAAAAAGAAGTGTGGGCTGGCTGCTAACTCCTGTCTTTAAAGCCCGTGGGTAGGAAAGAGCAATAAACAATTCGGAGAACATTCGGTTTTATATAACAAAAGCATTTACTAAGTTTGGGATCATAAAAATAGTGGATCTTTTTGAGGGAGAAAGTGGGGTTTAATTTTTCAAGGTGTTATGAAAATCCAGAAAAGACAATTCCTTTAACTTATGAGGAAGATATCTGCCACCAGTACAATCAATCATAACAAAAGAAGAGACGATTACAAGGCTTGTGAAAACTTCCCTCCCCCCTGTATTTTTCCACACAGTGGATCCCAGCTTGGCTGCAAAAGTAAAAAGAAAGCCCCACACGAATAGAAACACAGAGCTTCAGTGCAGCAAAAAAAAAAAAAAGTCCTTGCTTCTCTATGGTTTCTTCATAGGGTTTAGAGAAAATGCTCTCAAGTGACACATTAGCTTGATTAATACAATCTTCAGATAAATAAATGAAATAAGCATCTGTAAAGCAAAAACAGTGGTTTATCAGCCCGCTGAGCTTCTGGAGGCTGGGCTAATCATCAGTTGCTGTGTGTTCTGCTTCTCTAGTTAACATGCAGAACCTGTGAGGCAAGTCTCCAGAGGACGACCCCAAGTGAGGTTCTATCATTAATCAACTTCAAGCAAACACAGCAAAGAGACACCATGATACATGCTTTAAACTCCAAATTAATGCATATTTTTACAAACTGTCAATAAGGGAAGAAAAGCCCTGCCAGGAAACACAAACGGAGAGGAAAAGGCTCGCTCAACACAACAATATGATAAGAAAGCAGAGTCCTAATGAGAATAATAACACTGTCAGCTGTAAACAAGGCAGAACATGATCCTCAGCTCATGGTGGGCACTAAGGATGCACTAAAGAGATGAGATCTGCCAAATTTCTCGTTATAGAAGAGCCCGTGAATAACCCACAGGGGAACAAGGGTTGATTATACAAAATGGGCATGATAACAATTGAAAAATGTTGTCCGTAAATCATATTCACAACAACTCCCTTTACAAATACAAATTACCCTTCCTTTCCTTTTGTTGTTATTTGGTAGCTTTTGATATGCAAAATACCCCTGCAAGTAAGTAGTGTCTTGTTAACAGACTTTATGAAAGGAAGTCTGATTTTATTGGCAATATCATGGATACAGTAACACAACCCATCTTTGGTTATTAAATAATCAAGATTTAATACAATCCCTTAAAATAAAGCATTGGGTCTCTCTTTCCAAAGTGGGTCTCTCTTTCCAAAGTACATAGTCTGAATCATTGGATGCTGTAATGAAATCTTACCCTTTCACTGGGTCAGGGAAGGAAGGAAGGAAGGAAGGAAGGAAGGAAGGAAGGAAGGAAGGAGAAGAAAAAGAAGAAGAGATTGGATTTATACCCCGCCCTCCACTCCCCAAGGGAGGCTCAGAGCGGCTTACAAACTCCTTTTCCCTTCCCCTCCCCACAACAGACACCCTGTGAGGTAGGTGGGGCTGAGAGAGCTCTTTCCCAAGCTGTCCTTGAGGGAACAGCTGGTACAGAGCTATGGCTTGCCCAAGGTCATCCAGCCAGGTGCAAGTGGAGGAGTGGGGAATCAAACCCGGTTCTCCCAGATTAGAGTCCGCGCACTTAACCACTACACCAAACTGGCTCGGAAGGAAGGAAGGAAGGAAGGAAGGATGGATGGATGGACCTAGGATATAAACATTCAGTGTCTGAACTTTCACCTAAGTGGTTATACATTTAGAGCAAATGCTACATCTCCTGTGCACCACAAGGAAGCCACAAGAAGCTGCAGTTACAATGATTAGCATCACAATTTATATGGAGGGCAAAGCCAACCAGCAGTGGTATAACCAGCAATCACACTGCAAGAGAAAACTAAGCTGATATATGTGCCAAAGACAAGCAAGCCATGTAAGGGCATTAACAACTAAATATCTGTGCTCCAAATTTACAAGCCAGCATTCACTGGTGATGGTGATGGAAATCTCGATATCCTAAACGCACCACCTTCTACCAATAGTTGAGAACACCTTTACAAGTCTTTTCTCCAGTACAGACTCATAAATTGTACATTACTCAGTAAGTATGAAGGCATTTGCCTCACCTTCCTGTTACTTCCTGCAAAAGCTTCCCTGCTGAGCTTTGTTTCCAGGATCTGTCTTTGCTGCCTTACCATTCCCTCTGCAGCACTCTGAACTATCCAAAAGGATGCAGGTTAAAGGGGAAATCCAGGGCAATTGCAATAACTTGCATGGACAGAAGTGCCTTCCATTTTTGCAAGAGTTACTTTTGGATCTAATTTACCTTAAGCAGACCAGGCAAGCGATCATCCTTACAACAGTTAGCTCATTGGTTTAACTTTCTAAACAACCACACATTGCTTTCCATGTTTTGTTTCTGAACACAGGAGCACTTTGAGAAACACAAGGATGCAAAAGATCTGGCACTGGTTTGGCAACTGCTGTGTGAATGTCAGCCTGCAGGACTGATTCACACCCAGCAATGCTTCTCTCTGAACTTTTTGCCATATGCATATGGGAGGAGCAATCTTTTGATGTACACATGGAAGCAGCTGTAACAATTAGTACTTGGAGGAGAGATTATCTTATTGTCATCGTTGCAGATGTACCCTGGCAACCCAGTAAACTGTCTGGATTGCTAAATGGTAAAATCTTAAACCCAGGAATCAGTAAAGGTAAAAGTTTTCCTTGCTCAAAAGCCAGTTGAATACAACTCTAGGGATGTAGTGCTCATCTCCATTTCCAAGCTGAAGAGCCAGTGCTGTCCAAAGACGTTTCTGTGGTCATGTGGCTGGCATGACTAGATGCTGAGGTTTACGGGACGCTGTTACCTTCCCGCTGAAGTGGTACCTATTTATCTACTTGCAATTTCTTGCTTCCGAACTGCTAGGTTGGCAGGAGCTGGGGCCAGAGATAGGAGCTCACTCTGTCATGTGGCACTCAGGTCTTGGACTGCCAAACTACCGACCTTCTGGTCTGCAGTTCAGTGTCTTAACCACGTAGAATTAAAGAGTCGTCTCTGATTTGAGTGTTCATACAAACTCAGGGGGTTATAGCCTGCAGACATTCCAACAAGAGCAGAGGGAGGAAAGGTGGTTGAGCCCAATTTCACTCCTCACTGCTGCTCTCAACCTGCTTGGCTGTTTTGTCTGCAAGGGTCTCCCTGGCACTGTGTTTTCAGGGGTCAGAGGAGGATGTTGAAGACAAAAAGAAAGATCTGTTTTCTATCACAAAACATCTGTAGGATACAACTGGTGATTACTAGCAAAAGGTAAGCTTGGACTGTGTAAAGATATCGCGGAGTAATTACACTCCCATCAAATCCTCTTTGGAAAACCGCCTCCAGCTCCTTGGGAGACAATGTTTTTGTGAGTTTTCTGTCATAAAGAGTCTTCATACATCTGATCTGTTTCACTTTAATTCAGACAAAGCAGTTACTATGAAGACTATGAAGGTAGTTTTGACATTTCCTCTCTACGCAAAACGGAATAGTTCTAGAACTCTTTACAAATAATAACCTGGGTACGCAGACACAGACCGCTTCTCCTCCATTGATAAAGAACTGGTGCGAGGATGCGTTCGAAGCAAAAGATGCCGACATGGCAATTTGCTACAAAGGCAAGCTCTGCCAAAGGCATGGTGTATTGCCGCAGACAATAATCTGAGTGGAGAAAACGGATGTTTAACAATGCAGATGAACCATCAAAAAATAAAAATAAAAACCAGGTAAGACTCCAGCAATCCAAGCCTTTCAAATCATGCATCATGCTCAGTTTCTAATACCTCCTCGCATCAGATAAAAACGGCTTCTGAATGGGCTCTAGATGTGGAGGTAGTATTAGAGGAATCCCCCCACCCCCTCCCTTTGCAGCCTCTACTCCAAAGGCTGCATTCCGGTAAGGGTTGAATGACGCTGAAGCACCACAGTAAATAAACAACAGCTACCAAATGTTCACAATTTGAATTTCATCTACACGCCTATTATTTTAATTCCTCCTCCACAACAAACTTTATTAATATTTGTAATTATATATGCCATAATGTATACACAATATATTGTTCTAGGTACACTGAGAATTTACAGGGAGGGACCACAGCACACACCAGTAGAGCATGTATTTTGTGCACATCAGGCCCTGGTTTAGCTTCTGGCATCTTCAGTAAAAGTGCTGGGGGGCAGGGGGGAATTGAAGGCACCACATTCATCAGCACGGAATATGGATCTGTCCTTCCTAAGAACTCGGAGATGTACGCCAGCAAGAGTAGACTGTGCTGTAGGGTTGCCAAGTCTGGGTTGGAAAATACCTGGAGACTTTGGGGGTGAAGCCAGGAGAGGGGAGGGGCCTCAGCATGGTACAATGCCATAGAGGCCACCCTCCAAAGCAGCCATTTTCTCCAGGGGAGCTGATCTCTGTCAGCTGGGGATCAGTTGTAAAAGCGGGAGATCCCCAGGCCCCACCTGGAGGCTGGCAACCCTACCGTGCTGGCTTAAATGGTCCAATTTAATATAAGGAAGTTTCATAGGAGTGCTCTTTGTTTTATATTGATTTAAGGACACATTTTAGTACACAGTTTGCCTAACACATGCAAACTGTAAACTATCATGATCCCCCTTAGCTATTATTTGATCATTAGTGAGGCTTGTGAAAACAAGGATGTGTTAATTCACATATTACTCTACTTTCAAACAGTACAATCATAAGCAGAGGTGGCCCCTTTAAGCCCAGTGATTTTAATAAAGGGTGTAACTATGCTTCGGATGGCACTGTTCAGAATCTTTCAGACTCAGAAGGTGGATTCTTTTATACTGTGTAGGCTGCTTTGAATTCCAGTATAAAAAGCCCCCATCCTAACAGCTGGAAATGAAAAAAAAAGACACAAAGTAATCACCAAAGGCTGGCACTAGAATTCAAAAATGCTTTCCTTTTCCTTACTTGGTCTCAGAATTTCCCATCATTCCCTTTTGCTAGGGTGTTTTTTGCTTCCGAAAAGGGTTAACTATAAATAACTTCACTGACTGCAGGTTCCTTCTTTTCACATCTGACTAATTCTTTTGTCCACTCCACGAAGAGAGAAGCATTTAATAAAGCTAACTTGTTTAAGGCCACTGTAGGCTCACACAGCACCCAACCATTTGCTTGGTGGCTACCTTTGAAGCATGTCCAAATGAAAGTGTTATGTCCTCCAGCTGTAATTATGCAACTAGTTTCTCATGTTTCAAAAGACTGGGGGGGGGAGAGGGAAGCAGAGGCATTTCAGTACGTCATAAAATGCAATGAACGGCAGTAAGATTTCTGCTGGAGTGTTATACTTGCTTAGTTGTCATGTTAACAAGTTTGTGATAAAGTTTAAGGCTTGATCTATTCCAATACACCAGAACGGTTAAAAACAATTTACTTTATGGCTGGGAAGTATTTTTTGCAAAGGAAAAAGAAACTTATCCCTGTAAAAAGGTGCAAAATGGAAATCTGAGTGCGTAGACAATAACTACCTGCTATGGCACTAGTAGCTTGCATTGAATGCTGGCATATCATTTTATCTATCCAACATTATAAGCTCTCTAACCAAAAAGAATTCCCAACAGTGTGTTTTCTAGTGGATACTGACAGCACTGGTTTAAAGGAAATACCTAACGTTGCCATCAAGCCTCCATTGTATTGACTTGTGGCTCTTGTCCTTCATCCCAAGGACATGGGAACAGCTTATCACAAGAGCCAAGGCAGAGGTAAAATTGGATATTAACTTTCCCAATGGCCAAAAGCTAGCAGAAAGAGTAGGACCACACTTCAATTTTCCCACAGTCATGGAAGACAACGGCTCCTCCAGCAACTTACCTGGCTATCAGATACTGATCAGGACTTCTTAGTAATTAATCAGAGTAAATTTAATGCACAGGGTAAATTTAGTGCATAGTCCTTCTAGCATGCAAGCCCTAGAACGATCTAAACTTTCCTCTAAACAAGTCAAATGGTTCCGGTAATGTAATTAGAACTATTTTGCTTGCCTGCTCTAAAATACTTTCCCTTGTCTGGAAGCCTCCCTGTTTGTTTGGAAATATTACCAGGTCTGCTTCCTTCTTACTTTTGCCCAATCCAGGGAAGGCTTGCCAATCCCCTGGTGGGGGCGGGGGACCTCCTGATTTCAAGGGTTCCTGCCAGTTGGCTGGCACGGGAGCCTTACCCCCAACAGTGACCACTCACAGCCACCCCTCTCCCTCCCCTCCTGTATGACTTAAAGGGCCCTCCAGCTGACTGGCGGGAGCACATGGCCTGCCAATCAGCTGGAGGGCCATTTAAATCCTCAGGATAGGAGGGACAGGGGCTACCACTGGACACACACCTGAACTCCAAGTGGTGAATTCACCACTTGGAATTCAGATGTTGGCAGGCCCCACTTACAAGAAATCATTTAAAGGGAAGCTTCCCTTTAATTTGTCACTTGGAGTTCAGGCGCGGGTGGGCAGCCAGCCCCTGCTTGCAAAAAAAAACCATTTAAAGGGAAGCTTCCCCTTAAATGGTTTCTTGTGAGAAGGTGCCATGTCCCCAATGTGATGACATTACTTATGCCTGATGTCATCGTGTTGGGGAGTCCCTGCTCCCTCCATGGAACACCCTTTAAAGTCCCCTACTGGTGAGAGGTAAGGACCTAGCAACCCTAATCCAGAGGTATGCCTGTTAGCTCATCACATCCTGGCCTCAATTCTCAAGGCCATTTTTATCAGAAGTCGCTGGCCCTATAATTAGAGCCAGAACCTATTCCCAAAGTATACTTTTAACCTGCTCCAAACCATCAATGTTTGTGCAGCAGCTTTAATTTCCATCCACTGTGGCTTTACACAGATCGTATCTCTCCCTAGAACATCTTTTGGGATTATTTCCTACCTGGACATTCAGACCAGTGTTCTCTCTAAGCTGAGTTAGGGTGAGCTAGATAACAGTTTTTTAGCCTCTGGCTCACACATTTTTGTCTTAGCTCAGGAAGGATGGCTCCAGAGCAAACTATTTATTTATTTAAATTTATATCCCGCCTAACCAGCAAAGCCAGCTAATTTCTGCATTAGTCAAATTGCTTGCTCACAACTTTAATGCCAGTAGCTCACAAAGTAGAATTTTTGCTCACATGACTCCACAATTTAGAGGAAGCATTGATTCAGACCCCTACCTAGACTTGCATACATTGGCTGTTATGACCAGCTACCTTCTCTTTTTCACTTGACTTTGTTGGCCTCTTGTCTCCCTTACTGAATGGAATATTTGCACAGTGATGTGTGTGTATGGATGCTTGGGTTATTTGGCTCTTAATGTGGACGTTCTAGTACTGTATACTATTACTGTATGCTTGATTTTAATTTTTATTGTTTCAGTCTGTTACTTCTCCAGACCAGCTGCTTGCTATCTCCCTATTCACTCAGCCCAAGCTCTCCCAACACAATTTTGAATCCTATCCCACAATAAACATCTCTTGAGAGAAGGATGTAGATACACTAATTAAATCAACAAAGGGCTCATAGTATGATAATAAACAAATCACTTTTCCCTGGATAGCTGATAGAAGAAACCATGTATCTACATTCTAAGACTCCTATGCATGGCTACTTAAAAGCCAACAACTGTATTTTACATGTAGTGCATACTTAGTGTCTGTGTTATTTTTATTTTTTCAGCAAGCGCGCTATATAGCCTATACATCCAAACCTACATGAATTACAAACATATCCATGTGGCACATACCCTTTGGGGTATGGAAGTACTACTATTAATATAACTATTCAATGTGACATCACCAAGCCCCACCCACGACATCATCATGTCCTGCCCAAATAGGGTTTAGTATAATGAGGATCTGGCAGTCCTACTCCATTCCACGCACACTAGTGTAATAATGCCCCTCATCATAAAAGCTCTGGCTACGGGTTTATTCTTTTCAATAATTCTCATAATCTAAAAAGAGAAAGTTTCAAGGATTCCCTACGTGCATCATTTAAGTATTTTAGCAACACAAAACCCAGGCGCCTTCCACCTGAAAAATTTCACATCCCAGCAACTTCTCCAATATAACAAAATATCAAACCCTTAACATTGTCATGGAAAAGCACAAACGTATTTGTGACTAAAAATTGCCTCAAGTGGAATCCATTGAAACAGCGCTAAAAATGTGTCATGTAGTTCTACTTTGGGAATGCTAATTAATACTGCACAAACAATCCCTGTAAAAGCTAAACACATTCAAATGTTTTGAAGTAAATGGCAAAAGACAATGTTCAAATTAATTATTAATTAAAAACGAATGTTGCCATCTTTAAAGATTTTTTTTCAAAGCACAATGTGCACTGATTTAAAATGCTGAAATATCAAAGTTTTAAGAGCCTCAGATTTCCTTTCTCCTCTACCCCCTGCTCAACATATTATGCAGGTGGGAAACTTTTTTTAAAGCATTAAATGCTAATTACCGTCACAACTAATTATTAGGGTGGCGTTAGGTTAATGTTTTCCTACCTTTTGATTTAGACCTACTTTTGTCAATGCCTTATTCATGCTGCTTTGAAGTAGAAGGGCTACAAATTAATTCTTTCAACCAGTTTATTAATTGGCTATGTGATCTTTTGGCAATAGGACCAATGATTTCATGGACACGCTTTAAGATACAGCTTGCCGCAGTCATTCACAGTACCTCTCAAAATGTAGGGAAGGATTTTGAATAAAACTGGGTCAGCCCCTGCTTTCCTTTGAAATGACAGCTAACCAATGTGTAACTTCTTGGCCACAGGCACTACAATGAATCCACTGGCATCACCACACTCTCCTTGTGCCACGTATGGGATGATACTCTTTCCATACATCTGAAAGTCTCCACTGAACACGTGGAAGTAGATAACCAACACAAAATTGTGCCTCATATAAATATCAGCATTCTTATAAAAACAAAACTATATGGACCACATAGCTAGGCAGAGTTTGGAAATATGTGTCTAAACTTGACAACACCTAACTAAAGAAGGGGTTGGATTCAGCCAGGTTTTTCATTCAATCCTGCCTGATTTCTCTCCTTATCACACCCCTCATTCCAGACTAATTTTATCCATATAGGTCCTATGATCCTCAGAATAGCACTGGGGGGACAATTTTCACCAGCTGGACCACTGCCTGAACCTAACTCATTGTACTCCTCAGTCTAGTCACTCTTGCCATTGCCACAAAAAATGAATATTGTGTTGTTATTCTAAGTCCACCTAACTCAGCATTCAGTTTCCAACAGTGGCCAATCATATACCTATAAACAACACAATATTTTGTAGGCCATTTGGGGTGTGTGTCAAAGAAGGACCCCCATTGGTCCTTTTTCCCCAGCTGAACCACTGCCTGTGTGTGGTGTGACCCCAGCTCAAAGAGAGGCTAGAGTGCCACTGAACGAAAAGGCTGCATTTTAGCTGTCATGTCCAATAGCCACTGACCGATCATTCAATATATGTGAGAATTTAATTTTTAATAGTAACATTTAAAAAAAACACACAAAAATGTAATGATTATCTTTGACAAAGAAATGTACTTGCTTACTACATTGCTGTGGTCTTGGAATTATAGCTAGGTTTATATGTCAAGCAGATTGAACTGACTGGTATTTGCTGGTTTCTTTTTGTAATGTGAAAGCCAGTAAATGGACCCTCTACTTCTAATCAACAGAAACATTTCTGAAATGTAGAGCTTCAGAATGATCATTTAGCACTGGGACTAAAAATTAAACTTTTGCAGGTGGGGTGAGGGGAGACAGAAGAGCAAAATTTAAACAAATGGCAAATGTTCCTCTTTACTTACATTACTTGCATAGGAGAACGTCCTGGACTGCTGTCACTCCCATTACTGTTCGCATGCTCCATTGCACCATTAAGCTCTTCCTTCATAGCACTGGCTAAACTGCCCAGAGTGGGGTTTCCCATGGAAGCAGTAGTGTACAGAGGTATACTGTTCTCAGCCATTGAAGCCTGTCGAGTCAAGGAACAAGACATGAGGAGTCATAGCAACAGACATTCATGCATGTGCACAAACTAGTTCCAAGGTACTCTCATGCTGTTTACACTAGGTTTGCATTAAATATAATGGATAGAAAAATCCACATCATCAGTTTCACCACTGCCTGCAATGTGGCTAAGACTTCAGCCAGCTCTGTTTTTTCTCACACAAGTTTTACTTACACTACCCAAGAAAACCACACCTCAGGGGAGAATGCAAATTATGGGAAGCCGAAAGGGACGGCACGGTGGTGTATGTGAAGTCCTGGACCTCCTTCTCAGTGCGCAAGTCACATTACTTTGTTTTGATCTTTGCACACACCAATTAATTATGCAGAGATCCAGTGTACAGTACTGTTAGACTTCAACCAGGTAGGCCTGGGCTTAAGGGCCAGTACATACATTACTGTTGCCAGAGAGATGCCACTGAAAATGGCCTTCTCATCGTAGCTCATCCTTATTCAGCCTCAAACATTTAAAAGAATTAGCTATGCCAAGGATGGTCTTCACACTATGAGGATGAAGGATTTAAAGGATTTTAAGAAAAAACTGGCTAAACTGAATTAGCAACATTATTATATGCTTTACACGGGGCTCAACGCTAGTGGACATGAAACAACAGCTGTGTGCAGTGGCATACCACATTAAGTGGAAAGATTCTGTTCTCTCTCTGTCAAAAAAAGTGGGGGGGATGTCTTCTGGAGACCAGGAGCAAAATGGATAAACATCAACTTCCATGTAGTGTAAGGAATGGATTTCCCCATCCACCCAGTTTATCTACTTGTAGTCCCCTCACTTGGGTTAGAGAGTAAGGATATCTTCACACACAGATTCATATTTTCAGATGGTCAGACTGCCCAGTGGAACCCGAATGTATTTTTGCCTTGCTTGTAGCTAGAGCTAGGGTGGTCAGATTGCTCTCTCTGGCCTTGGTTCCCTGACACTGCTCAACAGGGAAAATGGGGGGAGTTTAAACAACATTGCAGTACACTACGATGCTCTAGGATTTCCCCAAAACTCTGTGGCAAAACCCACAGATTTGGGGGGGGAATCTAAGAGTGTCCCAAAATGCAGTGATAGCAGTTTGGGTGAGCCTCCCCCCCCCCCACCTACTTGTAGCACATGGCTTGCTTCTTTGAACACATTATATGTATTTATTTAAACATTTATATCCCAATTCTCAGCAAAATCTTAAAACTCCAAAATCTTCAACCCTAAAGAAAGTACAATAAAATCAGGTCACCTAAGAACTATGAAAAAAAAAAGACAAGTGTTTAATTTAATAGCTTAGTTTGTATTAATGTCTGTGGGTATGTTCTATATGGTTAGCCTTAATATAAGGCAGAATACCCTTTTGCCACCCCAGCATGAAATAACGAGACAGACAACAGTTTGGAATCAAACAAGGGCCACTTTATTAACTATTTAAACAGGACATGCAGCAACGGGCAACTAAGCAAGCTCAGGAACAGGCAAGGCAGGCGTCATTCCCAGACCCAGCCTCCTTGCCCTTGTAATGACCCAGTCAGATTCTGGCTCGTAACCGGCGGCCCAGCATACTGGCGTCCCCTCCCAGGGGCGCCTACCCCTGAGGCTGCACAGACCTTCAGGGAGGAGCCTAGTCTGAGAGGTTCCCAGAGGCGATCACCATTCACCTCCCCAGACCGCAAGGCCCTAGGGTGGTTCCTGGTGACCTCCTGTTCCCAACAGGGATATGCCGTAAGGTACCCACCAGTTCCATTTTCTTGCTTGCATAAACCTACCAAGTGACCAGCCTAATTATACCCGACCACCCTCTATGCCCTTAACCACCAGCAGCAGTGTAAGGTAGGCGAAAAAACACCGTCTCCAGGAGCCAAATAGAAGTCGGTATAAAAAATTCCTACCCGGCCCCCAACGGCGACCAGCATCAGCCTACACTGCAAACGGGGCGGGCGGGTGGGCGAGCTCTCGAGGCGACTGCGCAGATGGGAGCGGGGCAACGGCTCAAATCGAGCAAGCCCCGCCCCCCCCATCGAGCCAATGAGCGCCGACGCGCTCTGTTGCTGCCTCGCGTCATGCGAGGCGGCAAAATTGCTTCCCCCCGCCACGGCAAAGCCGGGCGGCGGGGAGCCCATTGCCACCCCAGCATGAAATAACGAGACAGACAACAGTTTGGAATCAAACAAGGGCCACTTTATTAACTATTTAAACAGGACATGCAGCAACGGGCAACTAAGCAAGCTCAGGAACAGGCAAGGCAGGCGTCATTCCCAGACCCAGCCTCCTTGCCCTTGTAATGGGCAGGTAACCTAGCCCCAGTATTGACCCAGTCAGATTCTGGCTCGTAACCGGCGGCCCAGCATACTGGCGTCCCCTCCCAGGGGCGCCTACCCCTGAGGCTGCACAGACCTTCAGGGAGGAGCCTAGTCTGAGAGGTTCCCAGAGGCGATCACCATTCACCTCCCCAGACCGCAAGGCCCTAGGGTGGTTCCTGGTGACCTCCTGTTCCCAACAGGGATATGCCGTAAGGTACCCACCAGTTCCATTTTCTTGCTTGCATAAACCTACCACATGCAAATGCAGTGATAGCAGTTTGGGTGAGCCTCCCCCCCCCCCACCTACTTGTAGCACATGGCTTGCTTCTTTGAACACATTATATGTATTTATTTAAACATTTATATCCCAATTCTCAGCAAAATCTTAAAACTCCAAAATCTTCAACCCTAAAGAAAGTACAATAAAATCAGGTCACCTAAGAACTATGAAAAAAAAAAGACAAGTGTTTAATTTAATAGCTTAGTTTGTATTAATGTCTGTGGGTATGTTCTATATGGTTAGCCTTAATATAAGGCAGAATACCCTTAAAAGATTATACCATTGGCAACTCAGACCAGCTACACTTCCTAGAATATCTAAAGGAACTTGTACTCATTGTTGGTTTTGTGATCACCCTCAAGAAAGCTTCGTATACATGTGGTGGAAGTGTATCACAGCAAAGACATTCTGGAGAATGGTTAGTACACGGATATCACAAGGCATTAATTACAATGCAAAATTTACTCCAGAATTAGTTTACTTACGTCTTTTACATTACCTTAAAAATCCACTTGTATTAACTGATGTAAATGTCTTTGTTTTCTTCTAGTGGTCATACAACTTCATAATCCCAACTCTCTCATATCTCCCACCCCCCCACCCATTCCTAACAAAACTGGTTTCTCCCACTCTTTTTGGGGGGTGGGAAAGTGAAATATATTCACAACAAAGCCTCTGCTCTATGATCTGAACTAAGATTTTTGTATTGGTGACTTCCAGCGCAACCCACCAGCCTGCCAAAACTCACCCAGAAAGGGCAGGCTGGCGTGGTTTTTTTTTTACATTTGCATCTCAATGGTGAAATTTTTCAGTAATCAAAGGCCTCTCTCTCTCTGTTCTTCTCTCTCTGTATAGAACTTCTGCAGTGTTTTTAACACATCAGCTCCCAGTTTATCTGCCTCTGTTGTAAACCAGATGTGTTGTTGAGCCCTTGGAGGAGTACCCACTGTTCGCATGCACACACACACTTTCTGTGTTGGGCTATTTTTAACAGATGGTTGAAGTACATTTAAAGGTACAGCATATGTTCTGAGATTGCAATTTTTTAAAAATTCCCCCAAACAAGATAAATCATTGCTGTGGCTCTTGATCAACCACATCCCTCAATCTAGCTGCTTTTATCAGGACTCAGGAAGGAGACCCCCACCCCCCCGCCCTGTGAAGCTTGGTTTTTAGTCCCCTCACGGTAGACACTGGCCCCTGAGAAGGGTAGCCATCTTAGACAATGTTCTTGCTCCTTAATTCTACAGACAAGCATATACATACCCCACCTCTTTTGTGCTTCAGCTACTGTGCTTTACACAAGAGTAAATGGGCTACTCAGGTAAAGAAGGTAGAGTAAACGAGGCTGCTGAAATGCTCAAGCGCTTCAATGCATGTGCAAAAACAAACAAACAACAATCCCACCCCCCAACAAACAGGAACAGATGGAACTCCTGAGAGGAAGTCTGAACTGATCCCACTGATAGCGCGATCATCATATCATCAGAAGAGGCACAACAAGTGCAAAAATGCGATTAGGCGGCTGCAGTCTGAAAAACCCCTTAATTACGTAGCATCTATACCTGCAAACCCATAGCATGGCTCTACTGCATGCAGTGTCTGCAGCTAGATTATTACTGATGCTCCCTCTAAGATGAGGAATCTTGTGAGCAAAAATTCTACTTTTAACTCAGCTTAGAGGGAACACTGATTATTACTTACTAAGGCATGGAAGCAAAAGATCCCTCAGAAGAAAGATTTACTCAAAAAAGTGAAGGGGCTTCATGCCTAAAAGAACAATCATATTATGCTAAGCGACTGTATGGCATATGGAGTTAGCCCTAGTAGCACAGGAAATCCCTTCTTCTTTATACCATGAACAGAATGTTTTTGTTGAAAGTTATATGGCATGGTATAATCGGATCTTGTTAGATCTTGGAAGCTAAGCAGAGCCAGTACTTGGATGAAGACCCCCAAGGCAGTCCAGGGTTGCTATGCAGAGGCAGGTAATGGCAAACCACCTCTGCGTTTTCTTTGCCTTAAAAGCCCCTTGTGTGGGGGGGAGTCACCATAAGTCAGTTGCAACATGCGTACACAAACATATAATAATTTTTTTAAAAAAGATACAATAAAAACAGAAAGCAGAAATATCTTAATCAAATGGTATTTTAAAACCAGCAGCCCTAACACATTCACAACAATGTTGAAAATGGATAATATAAAAACCTTTCAAGCAATTTGGCTCCCTGTGGTTAGTTATCTTACTGAAGGGGGAGTTATTCCAAGAAATAAACATTACCAGAATGTGTCACACTTTTAAATATATTGTGGTTTAAACTGGTACTGTTCATAACTTACAAACACTTTTGTTCAATATCAATGCGAAGTTGGAAAGTTTACTCAAGTGTGATTGTTTGTGCAATTCTTTATTGTTGTTGTTATATCAGAAATTTAATAAAATTTAATTTTAAAAAATGAATATACAGAGTGGGAAGAAATGCATACAAAACTAGTAGCAAACATCAGTCTAAACACTTAAAAGATTCAGTGTTAGGAGGATGAATCTGGGCTGGAGGACTCCATAGACAGAACACCACAGCCAAGAAGGTAGGGGAAAAGAAGCCATAGGGGAAAAAAATTCCTGGAGAAGCTGAGAATAAGCATGCTACATAAATAAAACTGAAGCTTGAATTCAGGAACTTTCAAATATGAATGTGAGGTTTTGTCTCATGCATTCAGAAGACTTAAAGAAATGGGACTAGTTCTGACCAAACTGTTCAATGCTTCATGTACCTCCTGCATAGAACGCTGATCCATTCTCTATTCATTTCACTCTATGAGCCTCTTCACATTCATTCTCATAGGCAGCAGAGGAGCCAGCATTTGTGAGAACATACATGTGGGGTAAATAACCTACAGGGTTAACTGTGAGTCAATGCAAGAAGGATTTTGGCTCAGGGCAACTGGCAGACGTTCCATTTGCTCATACTGTATGCCATTTATAGCGACTGAGTTATGGTTACACTTTGGTGTCACCATTTACAGCTCTGATATCTCCCTTATGTATATTTGTTTTCGGGTGGCACTTTGCTGAACATTCCATGCACTCCCAAATCAGTTGGCTCCATGATGTGTCAGTCAAGCTGTCTCTATCCACTGTCTGCGTTGCCTGAGTCTCACCTCCCACATTCTAAACAGTTTGCTGTTCCTCCCCCCCCCCCCCATAGCCAGTTGGAATACAGAGGTCATTTGCATATGCGGCCTGATTGGCCTTTGCCTCTAACATTCTAAACAGTTTGCTGTTGCAAGTTATTGTCTTCCCTTAAACAGTCACTGGAGTCAGCCCTGTAGCTAGGGATATTTTTGGGAGGGGCCACCAGCTAATGAAATCAAAGTTAATTAGTGAAACTCCTTAGAAGAAGGCTGGCTTCTCCTTAGTGAAACTCCTTAGAAGAAGGTAGCCCTGCACCCCTGCCAGACTCCAGGGCAAGCGAGGGGGGTAATGCCAAGCAGCCACAGCTTCCTCTCTCCCCCGGGGCACTGCATACCAGCTCAAGTTGTGAAGCTAGGCAGGGAGAAGCAAGCAGTGGGCAGCAGCAGCATCCAGGAGGGGGACTGGCAGGAAAGAGGGGATAAAGAGATCTGATGGTGGGAGTGGGAAAAGGCAGCAGGACACTCTCCCCAGCCCACTCACTTGGGCTAGCCCAGCAAGCCCACCTGCCCACCCATCACACCACCGAACAAGCCAGTCACCTCCTGCTGCTGGAACTGCCGCCACCTCTGCTGCCGCTGTTCTGGATGTTGCTGGCTGGGAGTGGAGCGAGGCCGGTGAGGAAGCAGCCAAGGCGCTCAGTTGTCTGGCAACCAGGTCGAAGGCAGCACAACACAGGCAGCAAGTTGAGGGACTTTGGTGCTAGCCTGGGAGGGAGGGGCCCAGAAGAAATGCTAGGGGACTAGGCCCTGTGGGCCCCATGTTAGCTACAGGCCTGAGTGGAGTTGGCAATCTCCCTGTGGGGCCTGGAGATCTCCCAGAAATCACTGTGTTCTCCAGCCACAGCACATCATTTCCCCTACAGAAAGTTTCCCAGCTATTACAACTAATCTCCAGATGACCAAGATCAGTTCTCCTGGAGACAATGGCTGCTTTGGGCAGTGGACTCTATGGCACTATACCCTGCTGAAGTCCCTCCGCACCCCACACCCTGCCCTCCCCAAGCTCTACTCCTCAAATCTACAGGTATTTCCCAACCCAGAGTTGGCAACCCTGTAACTGGCTATGGAACCGCTTTCAAGACCCTTGGAACCCAGAAGACATGGCATACCTTAGCTGCCCCTGCATAACTCCAAATCAATGCAAGTTAGCGGTGGAGGGAACCATACCTATTACCATGATGCTGTCCTCCCATACTACCCACTTGGGGCAGCAAAAGGACTTGAGACAGCCCTGTCTTATAGCTAAACGTAAGGAAATAATCATGGCTTGCCTCCCTCTATTTTCCCCTTCCCTCTGCCGCCCCACCAGCCATAGCTGGGACACTCACCTGGAGCTTCCTTCTAGAGCCCGCTGTATTTTTTCCCACAACTGGCTTTACTCCTAGTTTTAGATAAATCAGATCTTGACAACATTAATTTCTATGTTCTTATTTTCATTTGCAAAAACTGCTTTGACATAATTTGCATTTAACTGTGCAGAGCTTGCGCTAACCCTCACTAATTCCAGTAGAGAAAGAGCACTTGGTAGAGCTTCTCATTTGTTCTCAGACTAAGGTTTCATTCTTGTTAGTCACCTGAAAAAGTCACAGGCCCAAACTAGATGTTATGAGAGCTATGGGTCCCACCTGTGGCTGCCAATATCATTTTAGAGAAGAACTTAGGCATTTAAAAATGCTGCAGCGGGACCAGATGATCTTGTTTCCCCACCGGTGCCTTTTCAAGTGCCAAAATAGTGCACATCGTACCCATAGTCTCCCCTTAGCTCAGGGTCAGATCCAGGCCCTGTTAACAGAAGGTACTCCCACCAGTGGAAGAGACGTTTCCTGCTTCTCCCCTCCTGTTGTATCTCACTGCAACTCCCTAAAATGCTATTGTTGGGGGACAGGGGACCCTCTGAAATGGTAGGACAAATCAGGGGTCAGAAGCAGGAACAGGGAACAGGCAGAAATTTTGCCTATACTCAAGCCTAAATTCTGCTTTGAAAGCTCTGTCTGAAGAGGTAAATACCAATTATCAGAAATACACCTGTTCAGATCAGCTACGTGCAGGATAAATAACACAAGAACTGGGCCCAAATGGATGCCTTTCAGAGGAAGGCAATAAACTGGTAAAATCACTTCCTTGTGCATAATTGAGATTAAGTGGTTCCTTCTTTTTTTTTTTACACAGCACATGTATTGTGCCAGGTTTTTTACAATCCTCTTTTCATTCATCCTTATGACAATCCTGCAAGGCAAGTCAATTTTATTCCCACAACTTCAAGGCACGAGGCTGAAAGTAAGTGACTGGCTAAGTGCCACCTAAAGAGTGGGATAAGAATGAAAGTCTGCCAGGTTCAAGTCCCAATACACCAGACAGAGTTGTCTGCATTTGTGATACAGATCAGATCTTGATCATCTTGACAAACCTGCCTTCTAAACAACCAACTAAGAGACAGTACTAGGATCCAGCTCGAATCCTGCAGTGAAATTTCCTCTCCCTATACAATATATGGATGGTAGCTCTGCCGCAGTGGGAATGGCTGCCAAAGCCATTTAAAATGTTGTTCTTCTGAGAAATCACAGAAAAGTGTATTGTAGTGTTGTACAGACAAGTCCAGAAGACAAAAGAAAGAACAACAACAAAAGGTGACAAATAGGTGGGGCAGTCTTCCAGAGCAGGCATTCACCATATTTGTTGTGGGATTTAAAGGGATGTAGAGCAGGAGGGTGAGAAAGCTTTTACAAAAGTTTTTTTAAAATTGCCAACTGACTTCAATACACTTAGAAAGGCATAAAAAGTACCTGAAGTGCTCAATTTGGTGGGAGGGAAAAGTGGTAAGGCATCAATAATATTACAGACACTGGTTTGTGACAGCTGTACAGCAACAATCTATACAGCATGGAAAATTAGTGCCGATAAGTGGGGAACTCACAAGGACTCGTGTGGGGCACCTTACTTTTCCCTGTACCCCCTCCCCAACCCTGTGAAGTAGGTGTAACTGGCCCAAGGTCACCCAAAGAGCTTCCATGGCAGAGTGGGGATTTGAAACTGGGTCCCTAAGACACTTGTCCAAAACTCTAACCACTACGACACACTGACTTTCATAGGGTGGCTACTATTGAACAGTAGTAGCAAGTAGCTGGGCCTGAGCGAATCATGCAAGTCAGATGGTAGCAGGTTGCCCGGTAGTTGCTGGTGGGCCTGGCTACATTAAGTTCTCCCTCAGAGGCCCAAACATCCCTGGAAAAGGCCCTGCCCCCTTGCTTTTCATTGACAGAAACTGAGGGTGAAAGGCTGGGAACACTGTGGTTTCCTAGCAATGGCCATTGACCACATTTGTTTCTTAACATTTTTATTATTTGGGGGGTATTTAATCCTCCAACTTAAAAAAAAAAAAATTCAGATTTTTCTGCACACCTGGGACTTTTCTCATATTTGGAGAAAGATCCGTCTTACCTAGCCATCACTTCAACATCTAGTTTTAAGTATCCACAGATGAGGCCATGTTGAGTAATGACGATATCACTTGCAGGAACAAGAGTCACATTTCCCAGCATTTCAATTTAGACAGTTGTACGATGGGACTTTCATGCAACAGACAGACAAAAACCAGTGAGCCCCACCACAAGTATATTATCTTTTTCACAATATTATACGATCTGGAAAGACCCTCTCTGCAGCTTCCTATTTATAGCTTCGAAACAAAACACAAGAAAATGAACAAACAACAATGCTAAAACAATGAGAAGAAATAACATGAAACATCTAAATAATGCCCTTCCCAGATATAAACTTAAAACTAGGGTCATACATTTCTCATGCTTTGGCTTTAAAAGAGGATGAGAAAGATTCATGCGGAAGAGGACCATCAATGGCTGACTCAAGGGAATCTACAGAGGCAGTAAACCACCACAAGCCAGTGCCAGGAGGCAACATCAGGGGGAGGCATTGGCTGCTCTGCAGTTTGTTGGTCCTCCAGGGCAAACAGTTGGCTGCTGTATGAGACAGGACACTGAACTAGATGAATCGCTAGTCTGATCCAGCAGTGCTTTTCTTATATCCATATGTTCCCATGAAAAGCCATAGACTCTGGCTATTCTGGACTTCAGTCTATCTAAGGAAAAGCATTCTGACAATGATTGGGTGTGTGTGTGGGGGGGGGGGACAACCACAGCAAGGATGTGTATTGCAAAACTCGTGCAGTGGAAGAAGTAGTTTGCAAATTAGTTCTCTTGCTCCTGCTGAACACCAAGGTATTTTAGCTCTCCATTTGTTGCAATACAACCTGTGGATACAGACTCAGCGTAGCTGTCACTGGGGGATGAAGAACAGTACCCTGCCTTTGTACTCTATCAAGCTGACCTCCCTGAAGCACAGTCCCTATCTCTATCCAGTACAATCAACAAAGCTACTCTAACGAAGAGGATTATATTAATCTTTTTTTTATTTAAGATGCAGCAAAATAATTTAGATGAAGTCGGAAACGCACTTCCCACTGCAGAGATAACTTGTAATTGCAGTAAAGTAATTTACTTCTGGTAGAGCCAAACCAGGAAAAACACCAAACCACAGGTGGGACAAATGGAAGGGCAGCAACAGGAGGCTTTTATTGCACTACGTTCTGAGACGCAGATCAGTACTATTAATTTAAACTTTTTTTTTAACCTCCAAGGCTGTGATTGAAAGTATAATCCTAAGCAGAGTTACACTCGTCCAAGCCCACTGATTTCAATGGATTTGTGTGTGTAAAGTGCTTTCAATTCATAGCTGACTTATCACAACCCTGTACGGTTTTCAAGGCACAAGACAAATGGAGTTGGTTTCCTAATGCCTGCCTCTGTGCCGCAACCCTGGACTTCCTTAGTGGTTTCCCATTAGGGTTGTCAGGTGCTTACTGGCTGCTGGTGGGGGACTCCAGGCTGCTCCCTGAGATGGTGCGCGCCATGATGATGTCACCCGGAAGTGACTTCATTGCGCCGGGCACATTGTATAGTGGATGCTCTAGCATTTGGCCAAAAACTCTGTTGATCAGTTTTTTGCCAGATGCTAGGGTATCCCCTGCGCATTGCGCCAGGCACGTTGAGCATGATAGGGTCTTTGGGGGCAAGGCTCCCTCACCAGCCAGCTGGCTGATTACCCCCCCCCCCCCCCAAAAAAAAAAACTAGCCAGGGTTGACCCTGCTTAGCTTCTGAGAGCTGATGAGATCAGGCTAGCCTGGGCCATCCAAGTCAGGGCAATAGACTCAGAACGTAAACTGTACTACCAGAGATGTAATAATGCACAATGGGATTTTTCTCAAAAAGTTTTATTCAGATGATCTCTACACTAAAACAGAACCCAGGATTGCTTTTAAAATATCCTGAATTTTACAAAGAAGTTTACAAATTTGGTCTAAACATGACTGAAAGAGAACTTCTTTCCACAAGCACCCTTTCTTTTCACACACACACCCCGCCCCACGAATATGTGTAAATGAACATGGTTACTGGATCAGACACGAAGCTGTCTTATACAGAATGAGACCATCGGCCTATTCAAGGTCAGTATGCTCTGCTCTGACTGGCAGCAGCTCTCCAGGATCTCAGGGAGAGGTCTTTCACCTCACCTACTACCTGATTCTTTTAACTGGAGACTGACTCTGGGACCTTCTGCTTGCAAAGCAGAGATTCTGCCCCTAGACTATAGTCACCCCTATAGTTACTGCTGCTTCTAACAGTATTTTTGTAGCCAAATAAATAAATAAATAAAATTATGATTGTGTTACAGCTGTCAGCCACCAAAAACATGTGCATGCTTAAAGAAGAAGAAGAAGAAGAAGAGATTGGATTTATACCCCGCCCTCCACTCCCCAAGGGAGTCTCAGAGCGGCTTACAAACTCCTTTTCCCTTCCCCTCCCCACAACAGACCCCCTGTGAGGTAGGTGGGGCTAAGAGAGCTCTTTCCCACGCTGTCCTTGAGGGAACAGCTGGTACAGAGCTATGGCTTGCCCAAGGTCATCCAGCCAGGTGCAAGTGGAGGAGTGGGGAATCAAACCCGGTTCTCCCAGATTCGAGTCCGCGCACTTAACCACTACACCAAACTGGCTCTCAGATACTTAAAGTATCAAGAGACAGCAGGAACTGGCCCACTTATTTGGACACTCTAGAGCCCTCATGGCATATAAAATGGAACAAAGCATCACAAATCTTTCCTCTTTCCCACTACTGCATTTTTACTGAGCTGAGCATATTGCTATGTTTCACAATTGTACCACCTTGGCTGAAGAGTCATAGAAGAAATCGCAACTGGAAGCATCACCTGCTGAACAGTTTAGGGAACCGGAGGAACACTAGTAAGACTATAAAAAGAGCTTGTACTTCCATGAAACTAATTTAGGGAGCAATCACCTCACCTATATGGGAAACAATACATTTGTGTATATTGTAAGCCGCTCTGAGCCCGTTCGTGGGGAGGGCGGGGTAGAAGTATGAAATAATAAATAAATATTTACTTATCAATATATAGACATTATCTATTTTTTTCTAAGCAAGACAAAGTGGGCATGTCCCATAAACCTGGAAGAAGATTTTTTTTCTCTGATTTTGGAAGGCAGAGAACAATGGAAGAAAGAATGATGGCTGTCAGAAGGAAGTTCAAAGAATTCAGAAAAGTCTCCAAAACACAAGGAAAACAAGTTGCCTTTTCAGAAGGCCTCCAAACCAAGATTGCCCACTAGATAAAATGAACATGCCACAGCTAACAAAGCACGGGCAGTGATTGATAAATGCTTATTGTCTTGCACACATACATCAATGTGTTCTTTTCTACACTGCTATAGATACTACCAAGCCATATTAAGGTCAAATAAATCTTGGTGTGTGGGTTTTTTTAACACAACAGAGAAAAATAATTTTATATAGTTAATTATATTGATTAATTGCTATTAAGTAGCTGCAAGCCACAATGTCTAACCTGAGAATCCCTCTCTTTCTTTTTTCATTCCAGATAGGAATTAGAAGTTTCTTGATAATAAGGTACATCTCTATATTTGCCCAGAGGCTATGTAATTGCCTTATATGTTATTGGACTAAGTTATGGATCAGATTAAGTCCAGTTTTTATATGTGGCTTGCCTTGACCAGGATAGCCCAGGCTAGCC
The DNA here is from genome assembly GCA_029233225.1 of Lepidodactylus listeri. Classification (NCBI taxonomy): domain Eukaryota; kingdom Metazoa; phylum Chordata; class Lepidosauria; order Squamata; family Gekkonidae; genus Lepidodactylus; species Lepidodactylus listeri. Next base: position 40,723,284 of record JARCFY010000007.1, read on the forward strand.
TGATCTCACCAGATTTTGGAAGCTAAGCAGGGATGGCTCTGGTCAGTGTTTGGATGGGAGACCACCAAGGAATACTGGATCACTACACAGAGGCAGGCAATGGCATACCACCTGTGAATGTCTCTTGCCTTGAAAATCTATAAGGTCGCCATAAGTCAGTTGTGCCTTGACAGCAAGAAAGGAAGGAAGAGTAGCTTAGTATTTTCCTGTCAGAAACTGACTGAGAGCTGGGCAAAAGGAGTACATGTACATATTTTGTTCCTCTTAAGATTTAATTATCACAGCCCCAAATTACATGGTGACAGTGTTTAAAATCTAGTCTAAATATATACATTCTTGTCAATAGTCCTCCTCCATGTAGTGATCTGAAAACTTACTGCTTCCTGATTTTAAATAGGTGGTAGTGGAAGAAAACAAAAATTACTGTTACGTTACCATATAATACAAGGAAGGAGGGATATGACGACAACAACACATGTTTTAGAACTAAAACACGAACTGTTCAGTATGATAAGCATATTAATTGAAATTAGTCACATAGCTAACAGAAGCTGAAGGAATGCCGGATCATTTCCATTTTTTTTTTTTTTTTGCCTTTCAGCCTCATGAATGTAAAATGTGCTTGTAATCTTAATACTACTCCACAGACAGAGCATGTCTTTAAAAACGGTACTTCACAAGACTCTAGGGAAAATAAGATCCTAATGAATGGTATTTACAGTTGCTTCATTTACACACATTTTCATTTGCTTTTGAGAAGTTACTACATAAATGGAAGTGATTAGGGTAATGTAGGCTGTTATCTCCTTCTTAATCAATCTGATTTTCGGTTTAAAAGTAAATCTGGAAGTCCAGCCAAACCTTTTGGAAATGCTATCGTCTAAATCATTCTTTTAAGACTACAGCTTCAAGTCCAGTTAGGTCCAGGAGAATACTACTGATTCTAGAAGGGAGTTGTCATGAGGGTACAGAATCGCAAGGTACACAGGCTGTATGTTAATTCATGCCAGTAAAGTAACTTAAGACGCATCCTCCGGTTTTCCAGTGATGACAACTGGAGGTGGATTGTTCTTGTGGTTATGTGCTCTCCGTGTGGCAAAACTACAGGCCTTTGAAGTGGTCGAGAAGCAGTGAAAAAGAAGGGTGAAGATACCTCCTTTGGCACTGAGAGCCACAGAAACAGTTGTTAGTTATATCCATGATTCTTGTACAGAAACACCAAACAGACAAAGGAAATTAGTAGATTAAAATACTTGATAGGATATTTTAACTGAGTAAAGTACATGTTATTATTATGCAGTTTATTTTTTATGATTTGTATATGTTTGCTAAACATACGGCGGCTTACCTGTTTTGTACATATATAAATGGCTGTCCCACCCATATAAAATACTAAATATTTTCTTTACATTTTTCTGCCAGTAATATAAAAACTAACAACTCTTTATTTTCATTCCATTGTGCTGTGAGCTTTAGCTCTTTAACAACAGAAAAATATATATCTAAAAGACCCCTAAAAGGGGGGGGAAAACATAATGTATGTGTGTGTGGGAGAGATCTGCTTTCCCTTTAAAGCCATGAACAATAGAAGGTCATGTGACACAGTATCCTATCATTCAGCACATTAATAGCTGTGCTAGAGTAATTACACTTGTGGTATTTTTGCCTCAAGTGAAATTCTGAAATAAGAGGATGGAAATTATGATACTGCTGATAAATATTAATAAGTGAACTTTTAATTTTTTTGCCACAATATTCAAAATGCTAAGCATCTAGCTAATGCTGAAGCAGCCTGATATGTGTTTGCCTCCAGGGACCACGATGCTTTATGCACTTAAGAAAAAAGTTTAACGGAATTAAAATTTAATATCTAATTAGAGCAAGGCTAATATATTTTGAAACGAGTTGGGGGAAGACACACACGCCTATGTGGCATATTTGCCACGCTCATTAATCTTACCTGTAAAGCAGCACTGAGAGGTGAGCAGTAGGTGTGGCTGGTCTGCATGTTTTTAATAAGTGAAGGGCTTCTGCACAAGGAAGACATACAAAGGGGGGAAAAAGAGAGTAAAGTTAAATGTAGACAACTCTTGAACTTCAAGAAGGTCAGGCTTTCTCCCTTTACTGGGCGGGGAAATGCTTACTTTTTTCTCCCTCCAACCTTTAAAAAAGTCTTCTACAGCTACTTTAATCAGCCTGGATCTTCTCTGTTGTCCTCTCTCACTGTACCTCAACTCTAAAAAGGGACTGCCTCTTTCGATGTCCAAAATGTCTGAAGTGCTGTTTAGATAGGGTTGCAAGCAATGCTACCTCTAAACTGTGGAGTCTTGTGAGCAGAAATTCTACTTTGTGAGCTACTGGCATTAAAGCTGTGAGCAAGTGATTTGGCTGCTGCATAAATTAGTTTGCTCCGGAGCTATCCTTCCTGAGCTAAGGCAAAAATGTGTGAGCCAGAGGCTAAAAAACTGTGAGCTAGCTCACACTAACTCAGCTTAGAGGGAACACTGGTTGCAGCCCTCTTGAGCTGCTGAGCAAGGAGAACTTTTAAAGACAGCCCCTTGAAGGCAGGGGCCAATCAAATTCCCATGGAATGGGCAAAGAATGAGAGCGGGGCTAATGTACCTGGAGGTACCAATTCCATGGGCTAGATCCTCAAGGCTAATGTACCTGGAGGTACCACTTCCACAGGCTAGATTCCCATCAATGTGGGTGGGTCACTTCAATTCTACACTTCAACTCCAATGTGGGTGGGTCACTCTACAAAAGCTGTTCACAGGTAAACATTCCTACACAAGTGGTAAAAAGTCCAATGGCCATCTTATTTATGTTTATTGATAGTGATTTCTCAGCTACATATAGTGAACCACTTCCCAAGCTGAGGCACTTGTTTCTTCTAAAGAGGAAATCTGAGGCAGACTTCACTCTTACATCCCCAAAAGAATTATTTCTGGTGTCTAAGAGTCAGAAGCACCCATTTTGGCTGGCTGTGCAGTACCAAAACAGTGGGTATCTTCTACACCTTCTAATCCATGTGTGTGATCAAGGACCTGCTATCCTATATGAAATACTGTTCTTGCAGGTCTGCCTTCTGTTTGGAAGGATTTGATACTAGCGTCTTGAATAGAATGATGACATTCCACAGAGAGCAGGTAAACTATGCTGTGTCTGCATTGTAAGTGGCTGAATGACTGAATCACATCAGATGCAGACAGACAACAGGGATTACGTACTTCCAACAGAGTTTGCCTAAAAACAGAGAATGCAAGAACAATATATCATTCAGAGAAGCAGCAGGCAGTCTTCTCTGCGGATGGGAGTTCTGGGTTCATACTAGTGCAAACAGTTTGAAAATTATGAACCCAGTAAAATTGGTTACCAAGGGTTCCCCCCCTTATGGTAGGGAGAGATGATGCTGGATCAGTTGCTTAGCAACAAACCCAGCAGAGGCTAGAAAGAAGAAGGGTTTCTGGCTCCTTTGAGTACCCCTTTTTGGATTAGTTACCTCTTAAACTACTTCAACCACCTTTTTAACATTAATAACCTGCGTAGTTTTAATAATGTTAAAAGCTGGTCCCCCTCTCTAGTCTTTCCACTCTATACAAGTAATTGAAGGCCAGTTCATGTACTAGAGAGAACCTCGTTGACCAGAAGTGTAAGTCACTGGATTCTCTGCAATTTACATATTAACCCTAAGAAATATTAAGTTGGATCCTCCACACAATTCCCACAAATGGAATTGGCAAAAAAAAATCTCCCCTTCCCCACTTCTGTGAGTGGAAATTTTCACTGGATTCAACCCAGTCGGTGATATTTAATTTAGGGTAAGAACAAAAAGATGATCTTGCATGTGTGGCACTGCTTTCTGCTTCAGTGTGGATGCAGATCAACCAGCATGGCTTTCTGGAGGAAGAAAATGGGAAACGTTGACCCAGCCAGCTTTTTAGCAGGTGAAAAAGGAATAAATGATCCCTCTTTGAACATCATAAAGTGCTATGCTGGGCATCACGGGACCTAAATGAACAAAAATTATGTGGGATGGGGGCTATAGAAAGGAAGGGGATTTTCCAGGTTTGAGTGAAAAATCTGGCTGGATGCAACCCAATATGAGACCAAATACAGTGTAAGCAGTGTGGCATAAGTTCTGCTGTTGGATGTATTTCAGTGTTAGCATTCTCCCCCCCCCCTGAGTAAACAGCTGGCCAGTAGCAGCACCTGGTAGGCTGCACCTGTCCACAGCTTCTCTCTGGACCACCTGTAGCAGTGCTTGCTGAAAATCATTAGTGACAGCCCAAGCACAGGATAGGGTTGCCAGCTCTATGTTGGGAAATTCATGGAGATTTGGGGGTGGAGTCTGGGGAGGGGAGGAAGTTCAGTGGGGTATAATGCCACAGAGTCCTCTCTCCAAAGCAGCGGTTTTTTTAGGGGAACTGATCTCTGTAGTCTGGAGACCAGCTGTGATTCCAGGGGACCTCCAAGTTCCACCTGGTACTTGGCAATCTCATATTTTGAGCCAAGACTGTGGAACAAGGAAGGTGTCATAAAATGCCTGACTAGGGTGTGGAGAGATGGTCACTCATTCTTTATTGAAATCATGGCTTACTTTTGTTTATAGGGTTTTTATTTAATATATTTAATATAATAGATAACATTGAACTTTAAATACGTATGTGTATTTTTAAAGACTTCTACACTGCCTTTCTCTACAACATGCAAACTCACATTTTATATATCCAGCTGTAATTTCTAAAACATTGCCTGAACTATATACCATTCTGGGATCTGGCAACAGTGTACTGATGTCAAAACAGATTTGCTTTTTCTTTAAAGTTGTTGATTGCAGCCATTTAACTTTGTATGCAGAGTACAGAGAAACAAGAACAGTTTAAATTATCAATATAAAACCATCTTGCTAATTGGCTCTACAGCATTACCTAGTAGCATAAAAAAAGAGAACACATCAGTATTCCTGCATTTGATGAAAATATCACCATAAGCATATCAGAAAGTGTTAGCTGGGCAATTTGCAAGAGAAAGCACAACAATGCATGTGCAGCCATGACATTTAAGGGAAAGACTGGGTTTTTTTGCAGCAAGGGGCAATGCTTCTATTTTGTGAAATGCAAATCTACATGAAATGGATAACTCATGCAAAGCAAAAGCAACAGAAACCAAAAAAAAAAAAAAAGTGCACACACACCCACACGCCAATACAAAGCAAGTAAAAGCTCTTACTGTGTAACAAGCTTGCCAAACTTTTCGTCAGGGCAGATTTTTCGAGGACGGCCTCGTTGAATATGACGGCCACGTTTAAACTCTTCATCATCAACAGTCCAAAAGGACCCAAACTCATCCTCTACTCTGATAAAGCACTTATGCAGGGATAGGTTGGTGCGAATAGCACCCTGGGATAAGATCAGCAGCAAAGGAGATGAAGTGGAAACAACGGGACATGGGATCGGGGGAATAGAACAGACATCAAATAACAGGGAAAAGGAAAAAAAGAAAATAAAATGCAATAAGCATAAGCAAATGGATTGTGAGGGTTAATACGCATTGCCACCTAAGAGCTACTAGCATGTGATGCAAAACAAACACCAAGCAAGCAAGGGCGAAGGGGACCGGTGGGCATACAGACGGTAGTGATGAGATGCTCTCTGCTGTTTCCCTTGTCTGAAGCAAGGTGAAACTACCTGGATTGATCTACAACACCATCTAGCAGCCAAAGCCTCTATGTTAAAACTGTAAGCACGATCCAAGCTAGGCTAAGAAGTTCAAACATGGTGGACATACCCACTGATCTTTTGTGGCCTTCGTTTTTGGAACTCTACTTCATCCACTGTCCATACTGCCCCTTTAACGTTTTCTACTCGCACAAAACACTTGTGAAGACTAAGATTATGACGCACTGCATTCTGCAGCAAGTATAAAAGAAAAAAAAAACATTGAAAAAATACTTTCCATGAGAAAAAAAAGAGACTTAGCATTGTCCATGAACAGCAGCAAAGTCAGCCGATGTGTCCCTTTCACCGCCCACCATCCCCACTGGACTATCATATTTTCAGTATTTAAGACTGGCAAAATAAATATGGTTAAAATAGTCTCAAGAGTTCTTATGGGAATCATGTTTTCCCCCCCTTTAAAAATAATAATTCAACCTCAGTCGGGGGGGGGGGGGGGAATGATGACCCAGTTACCGTTTTACACAAACATGTTACTCAGGGGCACATATCAAGCCAGTCACAACAAGTACTTTCAGAACCAATAGATTTGTTTGTACCAAAACAAGCTTGTCTCCTGCAAAAGGGAAGGCAGGCAATAAGGCCACCGAAAAATAATTTTGTGCAACTAACAGAGATCTGAATTTTGCAAAAACAATTATATTTTCATGGTCTCAAGAAAAAAAAATCACGTTATCCCTATGTCACGTTAACAACAACATGTTTCAGAGAGTAGGAAAACATTTGACATAAGTCTGGTATAATTTTCATATTCATATCTTTCACTGCATGTTCCACCATGGAAGGAGCCTTTCATTCTTGGTTCCTGGGTAAATGTCCATCTGTTAGGTCTATGAAGCAGAGTCAAACATAGTCACACAAACTATCCCCGCTAGTGGCATAGATGTTGCTGTGATCATAACAATTATCCATCTAGTAATGTTTTTGATGGCCTCACTAGATTAATCAAACCATAATACAAGCAAAGTTTGCATTTTCTTTAATAGTTCTACAACAGTACTGTAGTAAAACATGTCACTGCTTGTACTATACACAACATGAAAATAAATGTATTTGTAGGAGGAAGGAAGGAAGGAATGGAGGGGGGGAGAGAGAGAGAGAAAGAGAGAGAGAGAGAGATCCTCCCCTCATCATCTCCTGGCACAGCCTGTCCCTGGCTCCGGGGCGAAGGCAAGCTGGATACGTCTGTGCTGTGCATCCAAGCTGCTTTCCCCTGACAGTCAGGGAAGGTAATGGCAGCAGAACTCTGTTCCAACGTTTTCTTCACTGGAAGCTAGCCTCAATTGACCTTAGTCAAACATGTAAAAAAACCTGTCCTAAGTGTGTCGTCACTGGTAACCACTGCAGACTATAAGATTGAAATGCATAGGTCAGCAACTTATACCTAATGTCAGTCAACTGTGAGACTAGTTTTTGCAGGCATGATGCCAGGTAAATATATGGATGGAAATGTAATGCTAAGCATCTTGTTTGGGAAACTTGGTGCGTGAGTATATCCATCTATACACACACACGTATATGTGTGTGTGTGTGTGTGTGTGTGTGTAGAGAAAAGGTATTCTAACCATGCATGCCTAAGTTCACTATGCAAACCAATGTTAGGCATAACACATTTATCATATTAATTAAGCAGCCAAGGGAGGTCTGGGGGGGGGGGGGGGGAGGAATCCTTCTGTACTGCAGTTTCTCTGAGTAACTAATTTCCTAACCTTCATTATAAATCCATTCCCTTACAAGACGCCAGACAATCTTATATCCAAATGAAGGAGTACATGTGTTTTGGAGAGACAGAAAATTAATACCTCATTAAAAGAATTCTGTAGTCACACATGTGAAAACTGATGAAGAACTGCTTTGGGATCGAGTTCCCATTTCCCCATTTGGCATAGGCGTATGAAAATCCTGGCCAAGGAATGAGATTTTCCCCACCCTACTTCTGGCCCATAGTTTCATTATATGTGGCTCCGTGGTTATTACAGGCATCCGCAAGACTAGAACTCGGTGCATGATAGGAGTACAGACATGTAATACATGACAGTCAGTCCCTTAATGAACAGCGGTGAGGGCATGCAACCCCTCCACAAATGCTGCTCTGCACTCATGGGGGGGGGCACTCCTGCCTTACCTTTTAGAGCTAAATGCTACATAACAAGAGTTGTGGCTGCTTCATTGGTTTTCAATCAGTGAGCTAAACCTGCCATATTGGTAAGAAGGATTTTTTTTTAAAAAAAATCAATGTATATAAGGTGTGACTGAGATGAGGTGCCAATTCTGGGTTAGGAAATTCCTTGTTCTTTTGGTGATGGAGCCTGGGGTTTGTGGAGGGAAGGGACCTCAGCAGGGTATGATGCCACTGAGTCTACCTTCCAAAGCAACCATTTTCTCTAGGGGGACTGATCTCTGTCACCTGGAGATCACTTGTAATTGTGGGAGATCTCCACTCACCACCTGGAGGCTGGCAGCCCTAGACTGGGAATTTTTTTTGGAGATGGCACACAGGCAGGGGAGAACAGAAGTATTGGGAGGGCTTATTCCTTGTCTACATGGGTGCCTGCATTGATACAGCATGGGGGACTAGGGATGATGGAGGCAGGCTAACTCAGTGATGATGGTGGGTGGCTACACAGCTGCTGCACATTTAGAATTTTAAATTTTCACTTTTTCTAAACTTTAGCAGGATGATGAGAAATCTTAGTATCAGGCTGCATGGACTGAACAACTGGCACTGCAGACTACTGGATGAAAGAGGAAGAGGATTGGGTTGTGTGGATTAAAGATGGCGGGGAACAACGCTGGTGATAAGAGGTCTTTTTCCTCTTCAAGAAGAAGGAAGTGGATGAACCAAGTCACTGTTAAGAAATCAGTGAGGGGTAGGTGGAAATCTTTAAGCAAATGAGCAACTGGGAGTTTGGGTCAGACTCTGTTTTCACACTGTATTTGGTTAGTGGCTTGGGTAAGCCATTTGCAGCCTCCCTAGGCTGCCTTTTGTGAAATGAATGTTGCAGCAGCCAACATGGTGTCAAAGAAGTAGGCTCAGACCTTACCGCTGCCTTGCACTCAGACAGATTTGTAGTCTTGGGCACCTCACTTATCTTCACTTGTCAGCATTCTCTTTCCAACAATGGGAAGGCAAAAGCACTGGAGAGGTATATGTAAGGGCAACAGCACACCCTTACAAGACCCAGCACTTAGTGTTCAGAGTTATGATGCCATGCACAAACCCAAGAGTAAAATCTTTACAAGGTTAGACTTTGGGTTATAATAGAATGGCCCCGCTGCTGGCAACTGGGTTTTGGCCACTGTGTGACAAAGAGTGTTGGATTGGATGGGACATTGGCTTGGTCCAACATAGCTTCTCTCACGTTCTTATAGAATGCTGATAGGTGACTATTTCCAGGTTTAAAGGAAGTGGAAGATTCCAACTAGGCAGAGCCTTTTGAACACTCATGAAAGTGTCAGGAAGTGAAAGCATGGGACAGGATTTTCTCCTGTTCTCTGGCTGGGTGTCTTGCCACCAACAAAGCCTGGGGGAAATTTATTTGTGAGGAAGTATGAAGAGTTGTTTTTTATACCCCACTTCCCTCTATCCTAAGAAGTCTGAAAGTGGCTTATAATCTCCTTCCCCTCCTCTACCCACAACAGCCACCTTGTGAAGCAGGTGGAGCTGAGAGAGTTCTGAGAGAACTGTGCCTGGCCCAAGGTCGCCCCTCAGGCTTCATGTGGAGAAGTGGGGAATCAAACCTGCTTCTCCAGATTAGAGTCTGCTGCTCTTAACCACCACAATAACCTTCATGAGGCCATGTGGAATGAGGCCAATACTGAAGGCCCCACAAGCATGTCACTTATGCTGCTGAGGAACTAGCTTCCCAAGTGTGCCAAGGCCCAATTTGGTTCAGGAGCACAGCGCAGGAAAAGGAGGGGCTTCAGCCTTCCCTCCCATGCTGTCTTTCTGAGCTGGAATGGCCACAGGGTGGGATTGAGGGCTTCCATTTGACCTACTGAGTATCTGTACATGTAGTGACCCAAATCATATCAAATGTATTGTCTAGTTTGAATCCTAGACCATGTGTACATCAGCCAATGCTAAATCTTGTGGGTCAAAGGCAAGAACCGCATGGGCCCAGCTAAGGTTGTGTGTGTTTGCAGCGGAGCTGTGGAGGTGCCCAAAAAGTGTGTGTATGGGTGGAAGTGTGAATACTTATCAGACTTAAATAAACATGGCACAGAAGGCAATGAAGATTTTATGCATGTACGTGTTGCTTTGTATCCTGCCCAATAAATTCAGTGGTGATTAACAACAAACCTATGAAGGCAGGCCAAGGTTAAAAAAAAAAAAGAGAGATGACTTACCCAAGTAAAATCAGGGAGTTGCGTGGTGGTGGTGGTAGTTTGGGTCTTTAAAAAATGGTCTTATATGACATTTTGAGAAATTTCCATTGGGAAGGTGGCTAACAAATACCATAAACAAAGACACAAAGGCCAGAGTAGGGTTTTCAACAGGGCTCTTCCATATATCCAAGGTCAATAATATAGTCCTTGCCCCACCCCACAGGCAGTGATTGTGTGACTTGCCCAGTAGAAGCTTCAGTGGCTATTAAATCCACAGATGTGATCCAAAGGAGAGCACACCTAATTGAGAGGGGTGAGGTGCAGTTTCCCCTTTCAAAAGGGTTCCCTGATGGAAATTCCAAGTTTCTTTTCAAAAGAGCATTATGGCTGAAAAGGCTGCTTGGGTATTTGGCACGAGAGCTTTTTAAAAGACAATTAAGAACACAGCTAAGGTGCACCAGTGGCATTTCTCTTTGAAAGAGCACTCATGCCAACCACCCAAACTGCCTTTTCAACCAAGATGGGGGCAAGAAACTTTTTAAAAAGCCATTTGGAGACCTTTTTTTTATGAAGGGGGATTATAAATATCATTTTGGGCTTTCTGCGGGGATAGGTTCTCAGAAGGAAACTCTGCTAAAATATTCAGGTACCATGTGTGCCACTTTGGACTGTAGCCATTTTAAAAAGAAAGGAAAATTCTACAGAATTTATAACACACACACTGAAATTAACTAAGCGCAGCCAAACTATTGAAATTTAAAGCACTAGGGGTATTTTGTTAAATTGCTAGATTTAATATTTTTATTGGCTTGCATCTTTACTGCTGTGCCCAATTAACCTGTATTGTGTTTCATAATACACAAGCGAATGTTTTGAGAAGTTGGCATGTTAATTTAAGGCAGGTGTATCAGCTGGCTTAAAAGCTAGTTTTCTATGAATTCTTGGGGAAAAAAGTTTGCGGTTTCCAGCTCAAAGACTCTGTGTGTGTGTGTGTGTGTGTTGTGTGTACATAGAGCCACCATCTGATAAAGCTTTTTCCCTCACCCTTTCCCTCTTTACCTTAACAGTTGAAACATTTCAGTGCTAGGAACAACTACAACAGAAAAAGGCTGGTAGTTTAATCACAGAATGTGGAGGGAAAAAATGAAAACAGTAATAGGCATTCAAATTGGTGGTATTTCAAAGGCAGGAGGACATTTTGCTGCCAAACAGCAAGTTGTTTGTACAGATAAGAGGCACCCTATGTGTGTCAAAACAACTGATCTAAATTTCAAAGTCCGCACACTGTTACAATTGCTTATGTCCACAGCGCTGTCAGTTCCGTACATATCAGATGCTAAAGCAATAGGCGTACATAGTAATATAGCATACCTTCCACGTGGCTGCATTCCGTCTGAAGTAGGCAAACATCCGCGTGAACCAGTTGTAGATTTCATTTAGTGTTAGCTGCTTTTCTGGAGATTCAAGAATGGCCTGAAAAGCAATTAAAATAAAACGATGATCTTAGGTCTAAAGGAGAAAAACAACAACAACACGTACACACAACTCGCACGATTGTCTGAATAATTTTTTTTAAAAATGTGATTCAAAGCACAAAATCCAAAGGAAGTCTTCACACTCCAATCTAAGATTAATGGTTGTATTTAATAGTTCAATGGCAAAATTCAAAATGGAATTATCTAATTGTTTTGAGTTTTATTTCTGTTTCCTTACAGAAATATTAATTTATTAGTCATTCATAAAGCAGAATCAAAGAGAAATGCAAAACATTTCACTAGCTGATTAAAGCTTAGTAATTATTTTGAGCTCAGATTAATTCTAGGGATCAGAGATTACTGTAGCTTGTGATAATTGACTTGCCATCTTTAAACAGGCTCATTTTCAGTGTTGTGTGAAATGAATTTCCTAATAATCACATCGTATTGTAATACTTAATCAAAAGCAATTATAGTATATGTATTGCAGTTGTGGAAAAAAAGGAAGAAAACCTTATAGCAAAGGCTTCAGCATGCCTGCACGTGAAAGGGTTTTGCTCTCTTCACTCTATAGAACGCCATACATACATGTACAATGCTAGATGTCAGCCAGCTGTTCAGGATGGTCTCACTTACCTGCCTAATTAAGGATGCATACGTAAAGGGCGGCCTAACCTCTGCATTCTTGTAGAATTCTTGGTTCTGCGCAATATCTGCTAAATGAAAGTACCAGAATCCTTGTATTACCGTGGCCAGCAATTCATGCAAAAATAACACCCCCCCACACACAAACACCTAATCTTTCGGCCTGTATATCCAGCAAATTACCTGAAGAGATGGGCACGTTGTATTTGTCAGAGTACCGCCTTCGGATAGGCCCCACATTGTGGATGCTTGTAGTAGTGATGACAGAAGGCCCCTGGCTGACCGGAGTGATGGGTGCCGTTGGGGTGGTCGGGGTATGAGGTAAGCTCTGTGGAGAAGCCTCTGACGCAGTCTTTGAAAGTGTGACGCTAGATACGAGGTTTAGCTAAGAAAATGGGAAAAGCAGATTTAATTTTTTTTAAAAAACCAGCATTTCTCACAAATTCTTCTTGTATGCTGTAGTGGTTAAAAGTATGAACTGTAGTCTTGGAAGCCCCAAGTTCAAATGCCACCTGAGCCATGGCCGTAGACATGCTAGTCTCCCAAATTCAATCTGCATTATGGGTAAAATGATGTTGACCATCTTTACAGGGATATTGAAAAAATATATGAATTGGAAGTGATTTCACCTTTAATGGTTAGTGTTTATATAAAGTACACAGTAATAATATTTTATTAATTTCTTCTGTTCTACTCTTATATACAAAGCAAAGGATTTCTTTCACTTTTAAATAAGACTGCATTCTCTAGAACAGTGGTTCTTAACCATTTTGGAGTCATGGTCCCCTTTGAGAATCTGGTGAAAGCTACAGACCCCCATCCCAGAAAAAAAAGTCACAAGACAACGATGATGATTGTACGTTACCTGAACACGTACAGTAGTATCCCATGCCCTCCTACATTTCGTTTGAGTGAGACATTACTGTAATAACATAATTAAGAATGTTTTTCACAAAGAACATTTAAAAAGTAACAGGAAGGAAATCCAAAGGAAAAAAAAAATCATTTTTTGTGCATGGTTCATGGACTCCCTGAAGCCCATCCGTGGACCCCAGGTTAAGAACCCCTGCTCTAGAAGAATCTACTTCAAATACACCAACATACAACAGATCAGGCTGCATTTTATTAAAGAGAAAATGCTTGATAGGCAAAATAAATATTTACTTCCCAGATTTCAAGCAATGGATTTTTATATAATCTTTTATCAAAGTGCATCGTCACTAATAATATTTGTCTGACCGTAGCAACCTAAGACCGTGATTCAAATCATCACTGAAATGGTGTCCTTTGAGAACACTGAGCTTTAGTGTCATAAGAACCATAAGAGCACTGCTGAATGACACCAGCACTCCATTCAGCCCACCATCCTGTTTCCTCCAGCAGCTATTATGATATCCAGGAAGGCCCACCAGAACACACACAGGGGGGGCCAAATCCTCACTCAGGTGCTATCTCCATAGCAACTGGCATTCAGAGGACTCTGTACGTGGAAGCTCCATTTAGCTATCCTAGCTATTGAGATACCTGTTTTCCATGAAGTTGTTCAATTTCCTTTTAAAGCTATCTGAGCTAATGGGCATCATTATATCCTGGGGCAAAGTTAATTGTTAACCCTGTGAAAAAGACACTGTTTTGCCTGCCTTCAGTCTACTACTTGCATACTTCATTTGGTGACCTGGAGTTACAGCATTTTGAGGGGGTAAGAAAAAGTTCTATCTACTTTGAACAGTCCCAGTCTCTTTTCTCCTTTGACCATTTGGGTTTTCTTTGGGGGGGGGAGGTTCCTAACGTTATGGTGCCAGTATCAAACCAGTAACTTTCAAGGGACAGTACAAGGTAAAGGGATTTCAAGAGGTGCAAGTATTTTCACCCTGGTATGAGGAAACTGCCCCTGTTAAAATTCGCAAGGAATCCTGCCCTTCTTCACATCTGATCCTCGTAAAGTGCTGTGAATCAGCCTGCATTTTCATGTTAAAGATTTCAAGGCCCGTAAGCATTACGGTAGCACCTCAGCAGTATGGCTGTCTCTACGTAACAGTACTTATCTCTTTGCAAGACAACCTGGGAATTATAGAACTGTGAGGGAGGTAGAGGAAAGGAATTCCTGGATTTTACCGAACAGGCAGGACTTATTAAACCAGTAAAAGTTTGCAGTGAAAATATGCTATATGTATACCTTGTACACATTTGCCTTTGGAAAAAGGTAAGAGAACTTGGAAGTGCAGCCATACTCTGAGTTATCTGCACTGTACAGAAATGATTCCTGCACAGGACAAGCTAACACCTGAATAATGTGAGCCCAGAAAAGGTTGTTATATAGCATGCTATCTGTAGAAACCTAAAAACAGCAGGCACTTGCACATCCAGAAAACTTGGTTAACCAGCATGGCCCAGGGTACAAAGCTCCTCCCCTCCAGCCCCATGACCTTGGGTGCATGTGGCCAACTCCTGAAACTCCAACTGGCTGGGCTTTTGACAGCTAGCACTGCCAACTAACATCATCCTCAAGTGCCTCCATCCTCCTCTTTTTGCCTTGAGCTTTTGGGAGTCAGCTCTGCTGGAGGGCTCCCAGGAAACTGGTCTGCATATCTGCCTGCTGTGTAGGACTTCTCCATGGCTCAGGGGGAAGGGCCTCACCAGGCAAGGAGCAGTCACAATGCCATTCCCAAGGGGGTGTCCTGGTTTCCAGTGGGTATTCCCCTACAGAGAATTTTCATAGTGGGAAACAACCAATGCTCATTTGTGTTCTGTTTGTGGACGTAAGTCGGTAGCAACACCTTTCATATACATTCCTATTGATGTTAACCAAGTACTCACTTATTTGCAATCTTCCACTAACACTAGAGATGGGCTAAGGTTAGAAAAGCAAATAAATCTAACAGTTGTCAACAAGCACTGTTTGCACACAGAAGACGACTGAGGAGATAAACCAGAGGTTAAAAAGCAGCAAGATAGTCCAAACTAAATCATGTACAATGCACCTCCCATTTCCCACTAAGGCAAAATTTTCCTGGCTCCAAATGCTTGGCAGCTGCAAGCCTTTACTACCCTCTCCCCAACCAAGTCTAACAGATTTTACAATGGTATAAGCTATCATAGGCTAGAGTTCCTTTCAACAGATACACGTAAGGCTATCTTACTGCTATTGGCATGCCCAGCTTGACAGCCAGTGGAATGGAACAGAGTGCTGGTAGAGGATCAGGGAGATACCAGGTCAAATCCTCAAACTGCCATGGAGATCCCTGGCTGGCTTTGGCTAGTCACAATCTTTCAGCCCTACCTATCTCACAGGGTTGCTCAATTAGGGCTGCCAAGTCCCCCGATAGGGCGGGGGAAACACTGATTTTTAGTGCTTACCTCCCGCTTTTCCAAAGATGGCCACCGGGGGACAAAATGGCTGCCTTAAAAGGGAAATGTCTGCAGAGAGCCTGCCCTGCAGTAAAAAGCCTCGCCAGACATTTCCCCTTTAAGAAGTCAGCAAGAGAGCTTCCATAGCAAGAGAGGTCCGCCCAGAGATTAAGGAGGGACTGAAGGAGCTGCTTTTGCATGTGGCTGGCAAGGTGAGTTTCTCTTCCAGCTCTTTTCATTCTCTCTCCCTCTTTCTTTTTTCTGTCTGTCTGTCTGTCTGTCTGTCTCCCTCTCTGTCCCCATCCAGCAGAGGTCTATCAGTGGCTATTATAGCCACAAGGTCTAAATGGAAGTAAGTGCCTCTGCCAGTTTTTTCCCCTTCTCTCTCTCCCTCTTTCTTTTTTCTGTCTGTCTGTCTGTCTGTCTGTCTCTCTCTGTCCCTATCCAGCAGAGGTCTATCAGTGGCTATTATTAGCCACAAGGTCTAAATGGAACCCTTTGTCTGGGGCAGTGAGGCTCTGAATTCTTGGTGCTTGGGGGGCAACAGTGGGAGGGCTTCTGGAGTTCTGGCCCCGCTGCTGGACCTCCTGAGGGCACCTGGTATTTTTGGCCACTGTTGTGACACAGAGTGTTGTACTGGATGGGCTGTACTGGATGGGCCGATCCACTGTGGTTTTCTCCTGTTCTTATGATATGAAAATCATATTTAGCACTTGTGTAGCACTTAGTGCTTCATATTCTGCCGAGATGAGGAAGGATTCAGTAGGGCCGTTGCTCAGTGATAGAGCATCTGCTTGACATGCAGGAGGTATCAGGTAGGTGACATTAAAGATCTCAGCCTGAGACCCTGGAGAGCCACTACCAGTCTGAGTAGTCAATACTGACCTTGATGGACCAATGGCCTGATTCAGTATTAGGAAACTTCATGAGTTCATGTGTCAGCATGTGGAAGCAACATCACAGGATGTGACATCACAAAATGATGTCACTTCCTTTCTCCTGGCTCCACCCCCAAAGTCTCCTGGCTCCACCCCCAAAGTCCCCAGATATTTCCCAAGTTGGACTTGGCAGCCCTATGCTCAATGGACAAAATCGAGGAAGGAACAGGAGACCATGCAGCCTTCACAGAGGATGTAAAGAATACCAAGATAAAGTTTTATACCATTATAGTGCAGCTCTAAGCAAAATTACACCCCTTCTAAGCCCCCTGACTTCTAAGCCCACGGTCAAAAGTCACTTAAAAAAAATTAATGCAACAGATTAACCCAGCTCCCTTCTGGAAAGCTTTATTGAGAGCTCAAAGAATTTAACATAAAGAGGAAACATGTGAACTTTATGGCAGAAAAAAACCAGGGCTTTACACATAAAGGCATTGTTAAAGTCAGTACTTTGGAATACCGGATAGTTCCACGCTCTGAATCATGCAGCTGCCCAAAGTACCTACTTGGCCACTTTGGGAATGCTCAAACTATGTCACTATGCAAAATAAAGGTTTTTTAGTAATATATTTCAGGGTAGGCAGTTGGAGAACTAGAATTTGTAGCATAAAGTGTGTATGAGTGAAGGAGGATTGTTTGGATTCTGGTACTGAATTAATTAATACATGTAATATGGATTATTTTTATTTTATTATCTTTTTACTTCATTTGTATCCACCTTTCTTCCCAATGAGAACCCAAAGCAGCTTATACCATTCTCTTCCCCCTCCATTTTATCCTCACAACATCACTGTGAGGCAGGTTAGGCGGAGAGTGTGTGACTATTCAAATATCCACACAGTGAGCTTCCATGGCAGAGTCAGAATTCAAACCTGGGTCTCCCCAGATCACAGCCCAATATTTTACCAACTACACAACACCAGCTCTTTCATTGTCTTTCAATCTTTGTTTTTATGGCTACTACAGATACTATTGGGTTTTCTTTTGTGAGTCAACTTGAGGCCTTTGTGAGGAAAATATGGTTTTTTTAAACAGTATATAAACCCTGCATCCTGCAGTGCCAGAATTCAAAAGGTACCATGTTACTCTGCAAAAACTTTATAAAAGGCAGGGGAACATAACTGCGCCCCTCCAAATTCTAGGAAAGGAGGATCTGGGAAAGAGGGAAGATGTATTTCTACTCTACACCTTCCCCCCAACTCACTCTTTCTCATTATGGAGTAGCAGGGGAAAGCAGCTGCAATCCAAATACACACACCTGCCAACCCCCCCCCCCCAACCCCAACCCACACCTGGGATGACAGAACACATTTGCCACTCACACCTACCAAGAAGAGATGGGGTGACAAAATTATTTTTTGCCTAGCAAAGCTGTCTAGTTTTAGCAAACCTGATTGCTGGAAACAAAATCTGAATCAGATGGACCCCCTTGCATGATACAGCAAGGTTCTTACATCCTGAAGGGGATTAATACACAAGTTTGGCTTTCAAAACAATCCAGTGATGTCACAAAATAATGGTTGTCAAGTATGAGCCTACCTGTGAATGCATTCATACTTGTAACCATGAGAAATGTGTCTTCAAATATTAATTTATGCCACACAAAGAGTGCCGATAGGTTCTCTTGAGCCCTTTTTAGGCACATTGGCTGATTGCACAGATTTAGCTATGTCCCTCTGGCACCCATCCATCACATATGATAAAAAGCCTAGCAATGATAACAACAGTGCAATGGAGAAGTTGCTCTATGAAATTATATCTACTTTATTTTATCTCCACTCTTAAAGAGGGCTTTAAAAACACACATACACACACACACACTCCAACAACCAGAAGCAGATCTGAATCAATTTGCAGTGTTCTTCCATTGCACAAGCTCAGTAAGATTGGCTCTCCTGCTGGAAAGATCACGGATACTGTTTCATCATTACTGTTCAAACCATTCAATTTCAAACGAGTTCAATTCTGTTTTTACTGTTTAAAAGCTTAAACATTTAATCTGTTTCTACTAGGAACCTGGGGGAGGGGGGGGAGAGAAGCCCAAAGGTCAATGTTCTCCAGTTAAATAATTTGAATTGAGTTAAATTTCTGCAGGCTTTTCAGTGTAAGGTAGTACAAGTGGAAATAAACACAGAAAGTGAGGAAGAGCGTGTGTGTGGGTGGGGTGGGGGGCTGCCGCCTTTAACAGGCTTGACAAATGACACTAGGATTCACACCCACTGCTGGGCTGCCACTAATAAGCTACAGAGGAAGCAGCCAATCTCAGCTAATTACCAGATAAAATTGTATTGTAAGGACTCTAATTAGGAGATGCTTATGAAGGTGATCTAATGATTAAACGCCGCATTCAAATGACCCCACCATCAATGTGCAGTGGTGCAAGATGTCACCGGAATATTTTGTAGAAACAGTAATTTTATTTCAAGTGTGTGTGTGGGGGGAGTAATATTTGTAATAATGGCTACGAGGTAAACTAATTAAAAGACAGTTCCTAAAGGAAGGCTGTGGCTTTGAGCAGCTGTGGCCGTTCCAAAACAAAGTGCCAAATCTCGACAGAGGAACAGCAGTCAAGTGGAAAATTTCTGCCTGACCTCTGCTCTTGCTATTAATTTGCAGGAAAACTAATGACACATATACATATTCCCACAAAATTGTTCTAATTGCTAATTTGCCAAAGGAGCCCAGTTTCCAAATTAAACATGACTGCAGTCTGAGAAGAAAGAAGATGATGCGGGGGGGGGGGGGGGGGACCTAGAAATCTAGTGTAGCATCATGTGTCACCTCAGACAACTGTTGGTAGACCGAACCAACAAGTTAATGAAATGGTGAATCCGACTGCTTGGTTATTGAAGACTTGCCTTGCAAACTTTTCTTCAGTGAAAATTTCGCTCATATTGAAGTTGCCCAACTTTCATCAAATACTTTCTCAAAACTGAATATACATGTGGATGTGCTGTTTTCAAATACAGACATTAATTGTGAACTGAAGCGTAACTACTGTTATGAATGGTGGGGTTTTTCTTCCTAACTAAAAATATTAATCTTCATTATAAACTATTAAATTGTAATTTTGTCATTCAATTAGCAATGAAAAGGCCCATTTAGATTCTATTTTTGCATCGGCCAAAGAAGATAAGACAGGGGCAAAGATCAGGAAGGGCTTGCACTGGGAGGGTTGCTTTTCCTGAGGAAAATGCCGCATGATTTCTCAGTGTTTGCATTTTCTATTTAAAACATTTGCTGTGGTTTTAAAATTCGCTCATAAAGACAACCGACATACAAGTAGCTTCCAGTTTGGTGTAATTTATTTTGATGAGGTATCTTTTTTTGCTACAGGGTAACAGAGGCAAGTTTCAACCCAGTCTTTATTATTATATTGGATGTGCTGGGGCAAGCGTATTTTGTCCAGTGTAAAGAGAGGGATGACAGGGCTGAGTCACAGCATTTCTGGCAACTAGCTACTCATGCTTGTCCCAGTAACAAGGAGATACCTAATAAGCATCTTGAAGCATTATAATAGGAACCATTATATAATTCAGTACTTAATCAGAATTTTCAGATTCTGTAATTGCATATGATGGAAACCTGTGAATGAAAAAGTAATCTTATTCTTTGTTGCTGAAAAAGCAGCTGTATTCTGCTTGAGGAAGAATTCTACCTAACTCAAAAATAGGTACATTCCAACAACCAACTGGCATTGATCTAGTAGACTACAATTTGAATTCCTCACAAACACGGGAAACTGCTTTATACTGAATCAGACTATTGGTCCATCAAGGTGAGTACTGTCTACTGAAACATGGCAGTGGATCTCAGGCACAGGTCTTTCATCTACCAGCTCATCCCTTTAATTGGAGATGCTGGGGAGTGAACCTGTGGCCGCCTGCTTGCCAAGCAGATGCTCTATCACTGACAAATGCCCCTCCCCATCTCTACAGACCATTCAGAAGAATAAGATGGTTCTCTCTACTATATATTATATTGGGTAGGGGGGGGACTTCCTTAGCCCAACCATGTTTTCTAGATGAATGTTAGATTCATGGACATGTGTGAACATGTGCTCCCTGATCTCTCATACAAACTTGTCTGTTTAAAATGGCTTCCGCTGAGTTCCATTAAGACTATGCGTAAAAACTGTGACAAAGAAGCAGACATACCAGGCAATCTCACGCATTCTAAGGAAAAATATCATGCATGCTACACTGAGGCCATCTGTGGTGCTTCAGGGCACTGATAGTTTTTTGTTTACTGCTGGTGCTACTACTGAGACCATGGCAAAAACAGATGCTACAAGTATATCTCAGATGTTCCAAGGTAGATGGGTACTGATTGCAAGCCAGTGAAGGTGACCAAGAGTTTGGTCTGTTAGATTTAATACTTTAGCCATAAAAATTTTACACATACATATATATGTGTGTGTGTGTGTTATGTGTGTGTGTGTGTGTGTGTGTGTGTGTGTATATATATATATATATATATATTACACATTACTGTATGCAGCACAGGATTTGGCAGGCAGCAATCACTTAGCAGGTGTTGTTATTGGCAGGGACACTAAGGAAACACAAGTTGAGGAGTGGGACTTAATGAAAAACAGTATATAAAAACAGCTTTTGTGTGTTGCATTTGCGAATCTCTTTTTATTGCTACATATCATTATTTTTCAAACTATAAAATACAGCTACAGCAGCTAAAATGCTCAGTCATTACCTCACAGTTAAAAGGCTATTTTTTAATGCTTTGTTTTTACAGTTGCTAAAAACAGGATTTCAAAACAATCCTAATTGCTGTGGTTAGGGTAAAGGAAAATACATAAAAAATAGCCAACAGTTATGTCAGCTCCATAAAGACGGATGTGCTGCCAGGTATGCAAAAGCCCTTTTGGAGCCAGGGAAAGAAGAATGCATTCCTTCTCTTGTTCCTCAGCAGCAATTTGCAGCTATATCAGTGCCATCTGAAAGCACACTGGGCCTTGGATCCCCCCCCCCCCCCCCGGGTCACCTCAAGCTCACACATGAATGAAACTAATGGAATGACTATCAGAGTACGTATAAAATCAGAATATAATTTTTTCCCCTGTCACAAGCAACATCTAACAAACAATTTACAGAAGATGCGAATACCAGATCGCACTGAAATCTCTGAAAATATACTGATGGGGATGGATGTAACCTTTCTTCAATAATAACTGGGTGCCACAGGAATAAAGGTGCTTTACAGCCACTTTTTGAAGCATGTGTTTAAATACAGAGACAGGTATTCTCCAGCCCCTCCCTTTTGCTTTCCCCCCTCACTTTCTCAGAACGCCTTCCAAAAGGAGTGACAAAACAGCAGACGCTTTAAGACAGCCTCTCCTAAATCATGAAATAAATCATTTGAGTCTCCCCCTAAAGTTAATGAAAGCAAAGAATGACACAGTTCATCTGAGGCCGCTGGCTCTCATCCCAAGTCTCATAACTAGCGGGATAACAGCAAACAGAGGTAAGCAAGACTACAGAGCTTTCGGAGTGCCTTAAGGTTCAATGAACCCCTGCCCAGCCAATCAGGAGAAAAAATAAGGGGGGGGGGGAGCATACACAGCAGGTGCCTCCTGACCCAGTCAGGACATGAATACAAGGCAGGCTTGAGGAGAAAGGGTCAGGAAGGAGGATCCACTCACCAAAGTTCCCAGGATATGAAATAAACTATTGATTCTCAACCAGAACAATATTCCTTGAATAGTGTCTCCTGAAGCATCCTGAGCAGGAAGCTTGAGAGGAGTAATACCCAAAAGTCTGAGGCCCTAGCAGAGCCCGACCATCTTGGCTAATACTTGGTTCTGAGTAGCTGTCCTGTGTATAATTGTCTGAATTATTTTTGACCTTTTCTGTATTTGGTGACTAAGCTACTGAAGACTTCTAAACTGAACAAAGCTCCTAACAATTTGATTTCACTCTCCAGGCAAAGGGATTTTGACTTTGCTGCTCTTCTCTTGACATGTACACCTTTACAGATTGATCTCCATGTTCAAGCTTTCTTCCCATCTAAATTCCTTAGTCAGCTCAGTGCCAGCCTAGGTGAGTACCATGCCTTGGCAAATGGAACAAACATATACAAATGCTTGCTGTTTATAAAGCACTCCAAAACACGGCTAAGGGCACTTCAAAACACGGCGGAGAGATCACTTCTTTCAAAGAAATAAGCTCATGTATGCTTCTTCCTGCGATTACACCTGTCAAGATACTTCTCTCCATGGCTGGGTGGATTCCTGATTCATGGTACAGCACCAGGAACTGATCAAAGAGCTCAGGAGTACAAAAATGTGGTACTAATTTATGCAACTAGTCAAGACTAACATACTTGAGCAGCGAAACCCCAATGATAAAATGCCATGTGGTATTAAGATACAATATATACTGCTCTGCAAAGTCCCCCACTTTTTCAGATGGTTATGACTATTTTAATATAAGAATTATGTTTTTCAATATAGATATTAAAAAATCTCATAAACTCCCTAGGTAAATTTTTCCCTTGCTTGAAAGCCAGTCAAATATGACTAGAGATGCGGTGCTCATCTCCGTTTCCAAGCCAAAGAGCCAGCACCATCCAAAGACATTTCCGTGGTCATGTGGCCGGCATGACTAGACATCAAGATGCACGGAATGTTGTTACCTTCCCACTGAAGCGGTGCCTATTTATCTACTCGCAATTTCTTGCTTTCGAACTGCTAGGTTGGCACTCCCTAGTCAGTCATTAAAAAGCTGCAATTCTGAATTTCGCTTTTACTGCTATGTTTGGATCAGTTATGACTTTCTCATTTAAAAACAGACCCCCCACACCCCCCCCCCCAAGAAATTAAACCTAACCTACACCTTGCATCAGTTAAAGGGAGAGAGGAAAAATTAATTACTGGGTGTAAAGAATACTTTACACAGCAGCATTGGTCATCAGATCTTCCCTAGTCAAAGTCCTATCCTGCTGAGTTAAAAGGGCCAAGGTCTTACACAGAATCTGTGATGCCGTTACCTCCCCCCAACCCGAGGGAAAGCACAATATGCAAAACACTATATTCCTACATTTTATAATTAATTTTCAAATGCCTCACCTATACATATTTTAATAATTTCTGATTTATCTGATGGTATCTATAATAATTTCCCCCCTATATTTCAAAAAATGAAAAGAAGGCTGTTTCAATCCAACAACAGTGTCACACAATATAGGCCTGTCAGACAAGAATTTTTTTTTAAACTTCTAACATGTAAGTTAAAGGATAAGGAATTTATAATGCTGCCTGTGAACGAAACCACTTTTCATACACAAATGTGATCGCCCCCCCCCTCCAAAGAGTAATACAACAGTACATTTACATAAACTAATCCAAACAATCTATGTATTTGACAATGGCAAACCTCACACAGACCGGCTATTGTTGGTTTACATCTTGAAGTTCTTTATGTTGGCTTGTAACACTGCTCTGGCTGTCAAAGGTTTGACTTGGACTCTAAATAAATGGTTATACAAGTGCTGTGCAGCGATATTGGACTTCTTTGCAAAAGAAAACCTGCTGCGTATGAATTCAAAAGCTATTAATTTTTCAGTCAAAAATATTCATGCCTATTTCTTTTAATAGAGAAACACTGCGCTGAGCAACTGAGAGATAATGTTGACTAGTGGTACAGAATTTTCAATAGAGCAGTTAAAAATAAATTTAGTAGGAGGTCCCCATCAAAGCTATAATTTTTCAGAATGTAAAACATTTTTAATACTCATCAAGACAGTGCATCCTCCCCCGATCACTCCCCCCCCCCTTTCCTACTGCTTTTTCCTGTTTATCGGCTGTATTAGCAATACTTGTGATAGCACCCCCAACTGTTATTTCCGGGGCTCGTTAACAAAAACTACCAGACTTTCGGCAGGAACTCACTGGTCAAACTGGCTTCATACTAACTCCTCATCTTGCCATTCCCTTCCCTATAGATTATACTCCCTATGAGGGCACAAAACAGCCTTCGAACTGCCTTTCCACAACCTGCAAGGATTCGTTGCATTGCTAGTGTGAGGGCTAATGTTCTGTATGCACACGGGAGTGTTGGAGCCACAATGTGAGAGGGACATGCTCTGCTCTGCATCATCTTGCATGCACAATGGTGCAAAGCCCCTTCCACCACATTGCAAAAGAGAGACAGACAGACAGAGACACGGAGAGAGAGAGAGAGGGAACAAGGGAGGCACGTTGTGGGCTGAAGGTAAGGGGGAAAAAAATAACAGGTAGAACATTTCATGAGATGCAAGCTTCCGTGCTAATGACTGAGCCACAGCAGGAGCTCCTAGGACAGAGAGCTGGTGTCCTGCTATTAAACTCTTTCAAAGCAGTTCCCTCTGTTTACTGTATGTATGTCATTCAGTGCTCTGGAGAGAGAGAAGGAGAACCCCCTAAAAAGTCAGTTGTCAAAACTGCTGTGGAGAGGATTTACATAAAGCTGCAAACTATTGAAGTGCAACAAGGAGAAGGTACGTATCTCGCAGCACACTATACTTAAAGAGTTTTCAGCACGGCAAAAGAATGGATTCTGCAGAAAAGCCCTTAATGAGACAGACACAGAGTAAAGCAAGATCAAGGATTCTAATGAAATGTTTGATCTAACATTAAAAATAGCCTATCTGTTAAAATCTGTCCAGCACGCTCTAAAATGACAGAGGCAAACGTAGCATTTTCTTTAATGCACCTTGCATTTATTTTACTCCGAATGCTTTAAAATTCCTAATTGCTTCATGTGATTATTCCAAATGGAGGGAGTGATGTGCTTCTTGATTTTAAGATTTGTAAGATTTAAAGGTACACTGCCTTTATTTGATTTTTTTACTTTGAATGATGTGAAAATTAATTGAGTGTGGCCAATCTAATCAATATGCAACGATGCAGTGTGATCGCAAACCACTAGTTTACTTGTTTGGGCTTTTCCTGCCCTCTGTAAATAAAGCAAACACACACTTGTGTATGTCTGATTTATGGTGATAGAAATAAAAAAGGAGTCAGACTATTAACCCAGCAAATATGGTAGCCTGCCGAGATGCAGTTGGTAGACAAAAATTAATGTCTGAAACAGAACACATTACACATTACAGAGATAGTGAACATAAAATCATTAAACACTCTGCACTCCTCTTTTCTGTAGGAAAAAAATCCTATTTTTGAGGCTGCACGTGAAATAAATAACTGTAGAGGGAGGCAGGGAGACCGCTTAGAGGAGCAAAGCCTTCTACAATAGAAGAGCTTTCCAAACAGACCTTTCCCTCTGTTTTAGAGAAGGCTGTTATATGTATTCAAAAACAGTCACAACTTGCTTTAATCTTCTTTTTAGCTAAGGTTGCAGTCACATAAAGTCAAGTACATCGACAAGACCTTACTTCTGTACTGGTCATACGATATCAAAAATTGGATCCTCCTCTCCCCCCACCCCGCCATGCAAAGAAGACTACGTTAAGAACATAGGAAGAATGCTGAAAATCAAAAGCAACAGTACATCTACTCCAGCATCCTTTTCTCTCTAGTGACAAACCAGATGCCAATATGCAGAGTATCCTATTGTTGCCCCAACTGGTAAACTGCCTCTCAGTATGGACATTTCATTTAGTCACGTGGCTAATGGCACTTGATGGACCTAGCCTACTCTTTCAGTGATTTATACGAAGTTATCCATACCTTAAAAAAAAAAAAAGAGTGGAAGGAATTAATCTCACTATAAAAAAACGCAGTGCGAAAACAGCAGGGGGTATTTTAACCTGCTAATATTTCTTGTAAACTTACCTGGAACAGTGGGATATACACCTGTTTAAATGAAATACAGAGTTGTGTACCCTCTGCACAGCGAAAAACAGAAGCAGAGTTTGAACATTCAAAGAGTTTGTTAAAAGCCAAGAAGTGACTGGATGTCATCTACTATATTATAAATGCTATATAAATATTAAATGAAGATCATCTCCATCACAGTCGATTTATTGATATCCATGCATGGAAAATTTGAGCTGAAGATGAAGTAAGTGCTAGAGTACATTGGAGAGGATTCAGAAGTGTCCTGCATGCAGAGGGCTTCCTCAACACATGCAAGGCCTGTTTTAGTCCTCTCCATGAGAAAATGTGAACCCAAACCCAAAGACGCTCACCTGCTAATGCAAAAGCATGCTTGACTACAGATGTACTATAGCAGTGAGAACTACTGTAGAACCTACCTGCTGCTGTAGCATTGTCCGAATAACCACGCAGGCTCTCGCAGAACAAGTACTAGTGGGTTTGTTGCAAGTGCTTGTGGGTTACAATCAATGGGCATGGACTGAAGTAAGACTGCGCTGCCAATCTTCCTGAGTTTATAGACACAAGACAGGGGCAATCCTAACCAGGTCTACACAGAAGTAAGCCCCACTTTTATTCCAGTCTGAAGCCCTATAGTGTAACTTGGAAAAAAATATTCGTTTTTCGAGAAAAAGGTTGTTTGTATTCGGAGCCTAAAAGACTGGGGAAATCACCGCTTTCCGTTGACAGTCATTTTAAACAGACTGGGCTTGATGCCGAGGCCTAAGATGAGGCACACAAAACAAAGGCTGTCACAAAGCTCTCTCTCTTCTTCACAGATACTTACAGGCTGAGGGGTAGCTTTTGGTTCAGTCGACTTCACGTGCAGGTGTGTCATCATTGCTTGCAGGCGTTCTTTGTCTTTTGCCAGCTGAACAGGAGAAAGAATTCAGAAAGTTCTTGTTATTTGGGGGGTTGGGGGTGAACAGTATCCAGAACTGTATTCTTTTTCCTAACGAAGCCCTTGGCACTGGAGCTGGTATATTACAAAAACAAACCCCAACCCCCCAAGGCTATTATTTCTTCAGCAGTCTGGAAATGCTATACGGGCCTCTCTCTTTTTTTGAAGCGAAACAAAACTCTGGGTGCTGGGTATCAGCCTTTCGCAGAGCAAAACACATTAGCTTTCGACTGAGCCGCTCTAGACCTGCTGGCACCAGCAGGTTCACTGCAGCATCGACAGCTAAAAAGACAATAATGAATCATATTTACTAGGCAACCCTACCCCAATTCATGTTCAGGAGACAGAGCATAAAGGAGAATTGGGGGGCCAGGATAAGCCTTTTTCTTGATTCAGCATTCAAGATAAAACTAGAAAATGCCCCCCTTCTCTCTCTCTCTCTTTTGCCAACCTTCAACTGTCAAGGTGTATAACCTGTATTCTGGGCTAATAGAACATCTGAACAGACTCAACTTTCATATAAAATAAGCTGCTAGTCATTATTTCATGAAGTACAGGAAAAGGCATAGATTGGCTATTCCTGATACAAAATCAGTTTTGCCACCCTGATTGATAAGGGCCAAGGAAACCAAAGGCTTTAAGTTTGACTGACAAGCAAGAAAAGCGGCTACCCTTCTCTGGCTACTAAATGGCAAGAGAGTTGTTTAATTTTCCTTTAGTTGTCAATGGTATCTCTAATTTTACTCTCAAAGGACTGAACATGTAGGAGAAATGTATGTTCGCATTATACCAGCAAAGGTTAAAGGGCAAGCAGGACTTTCCAGGTACGTGCCATTCTTATTTTATAAATCATCTATGCGGGCAAGGTGGGTTATGTGTAAGGACAAAGGTTGTTCAGGATCAAGAGAAAAAGCCTAGAGGAGGAGGGGGAAGGAAATGGGGAAAGGTGAGGTGAAGAACAAGAACTGCTATTCATAGGGAAGTCCCCAAAAGCGATCTTTGTTGCACTTGATGCTTTGGTGGCTACACTGTGTTAATTCTTTGATATCTATTTAACTTTTTTATACAGATCATATAATTCATGGGATCAGTCTTCTTTGCAGCATGGCATGTAAAATGTTACTGATATAGACGGCTAGGGACCATAGCTACCAGCACCAACCGATGTAACAGATTCCCGGAACACCCCCAAATCCCCCCGCCAGCATGACAAGGAAACCCGATAAACCTACAAATAAGTGAAAATGGGACTTCTGTTTCTTTCTCAAAAAAGAGGAAGAGGACTTCCTTATGCACATCTGGACTTCCATACAGAGCACCTGAGCATAGGATACATTATGCGTGGTAGAAGGGGCCTCTACCACATAAAAAGAACTGCTAACTACATAGGCCGAAAAAACAAGTCTGCGCTAGCCCCATGGAAATTTTAAGCTCCCCACCCCCAACAGCTTATTACCTGAGTCTGAGACATCTCAGTTTAAAGTGCTGATCAAGAAAAACCTAAAGTCAACCTACATGTTACAGCTGAGGGCCTGATGGGATCTGCACGGTGGCAGCACAAGGTGATCTTCTTGGCCCTCTTACCTTTTCAGGTGCTGAAGGAAACGGGGCAGGGGGCTGTTTCGGCACTTGAAAAGGCATGGAAGGGGGAAAACAAGATCACTTTTTTGCCACCACACTGTGGGCCTGGTCAGGATAGTGACCTTGTGGCAGTTTTTTTAAATGGTTAAACTTTCCTGTAAAATGGCATTGGTGGCCACAAACTGGATCCATGTCTGCTGTAATAAGTAAGTTTGGCTCCTAGTCTAAATCCTCCAGTGGGCTCATCGAGGTATACTATTGTGTACCCTGATAAAGTTATCTTGTTGTTGCTGTTCTGCCAAGAGTTGTTTGAGCTATGTACACTGGACTAACTATGAGAGAAAGAGTATAAAGTCGGTTTCCGGCATACAAGCACAGCATAATAACCACTGGTGGTAATACTGCAGTGTAGAAGCTAGTGCCAACAGGGACGTTGACTTTTAAAATCCCGGGGGGGGGGGCTCTTGTGTGCCACAGAGTTTTGGGGCAATTGCTAGAGCATTGCCCCGGCAACGTGCCCAGCATGATGGTGTCACTTCTGGGTGACGCCAGCACGCTGGGCATTTGTCCAGCTGGCCCCATGGAGGCAGGACTGCAGGAGTGGCCAGGCCAGGCCTGGGGGGAGAGAGGCGGGGGGGAAGAGGAGGCGGCGGCGGTGGCAGCCTGCCGGCCGGCGGACAAACAAACAGGCAGGCCTAGGAAGGGCCCGGTGGGTGCTCCGCTTTGCTGGGGGTGGCTGAGCTCCCCAGGAAATTTGGGGGGGGGGCTCGAGCCCCCCCATAGTTGATGCCTATGAGTGCCAAGTCTTTTGTAGGAAGTGGCTCATCAAGCAGTTTCAGCATTTTTTTTTACCACTCTACTATAATTTGCCATATTCCCTAATCTCTGTCCCTTAGACCTATCCTCCTATCTTCCACCTCATTTTCAATTCATGCATCAAGCGAAGTAATCACAAGCATCCTGTAGATATTTTATGTCCTATACTGCAAGCTGAATACCTTACCCTATTAACATTAGCCAACAGAGTTAGGATAGTTGTGACAGGATTCAAGAAAATGGAGAAGTAGTGGCCATGGGTCAAAGTAGAGCAACTTGTTGCTAGTATCCACTGTTCTGCTCTTAGACAAGAGCAAGGCCCTTATGAGAGCCCAGCCTTCCCTGACAATGAAAAATGGCCAGACAAGAACGCTCTCCATTACCTGTCCCACCACTGCCTCTGGCACTTGGTTGCTATATAGATAAAGTAACTTTGAAAACAACATGAATGAGATATGCTAATTCAGCATATCCAATTTGCATATTAATAATTTTCACAAGTATAAATGATTTAATATGCAAATCACACACTACCTGGATTTGTGAGGATACACTACGGCAAGCCCCAAGCAAGAAAGGAGACCAACACCCCACTCAGCCCATCCCATCTTCGGGCTCCACACCAGCTTCCCTTGCTTATCCACTGGTAGACTAAATTCAGAAAAAAAACCCTGAATTATTTATGTATTTATTTATTTTATTCAATTTATATCCCGCCCTCTCTACCAAGGCAGGCTCGGGGCAATATGACTTCCTGAAGGCCACTTTAAAAAACAACCTGCCCTGCTGATTACAGTGTTATCAAAAGCTGTTATCAAAAGAGAGGCAAGCTGCAGTAGTGGTCACTGTGAGGTTGAATCTTAATTATCCCTACCTCTAATCCTTGTCATAAGAAACTATTAAAAAAATGTACTCATCTTAGTTGCTAACTTTTTATGGCCAGTATCAAATGGATAAATTTTGGCCAAATTGTATTTCAGGAGCACATGCCCACATGAGCAAATGCTTAGAGTTTGAGCAGGAATTCAAAACTGCAAGCCTGGTTTCAAAGCAGGAAACAGAAAGTGGAGTATCAAGGGATTCTTTAGGCTGTTTTTCTGCAGGTCAGGAAGCACCACCAATCTGAACCCATAACTCCATTAGCAACTCCCTGCTGTTCAGTTAGATCATTCAAAAGGAGTCGTGAGGGCTTGAGAGGCCATGGACGCGAGCACCGCTCTCATCAGCATGGCACCAAAGAGGGCTCCTAAGGTCTGACAATGGCATCTGTTAATGGTATTGTAGGGGAAATTGCACTTGCTTATTAACCATGGTTGTTTTAGGAGGCAGTGCAAAGGAGAGAAAAATACAAACTGATATATGTTCTTGTTACAGTCTGCCAAATGGCCTTAGAGCGCCATCTCTCTAAATGAACTGAACTTCACAAAAATGTTCAGGGGAATAAATGAAACCGTAAGGCATTTCATACCCTAACAAGCAATACAGAAATGTTTGTTAAACAACAGCAGCAATAGTAAAAGCAGCTAAGAGGAAAGGAGCTATACACCTTTTTTAAAAGGCACCAGCCTGTTTTCTTCTGAGCTTATCCCAGTGACAAATACATTATCACTGGCTGCTGTGGGAGAAACACACACTAAATAATCTACTTTCGATCCACTTCCAATGCACTTTCCAACTGGATTTTGCCAGTTCACACAGTAAATTCCAGTTGGAAAGTGGATTGAACATGGAGTATTTTAGTGTGTGTGATCACAGCCACCATGTGGTTACATAATGAGTGTTTAACATAACATAACATACAATAGCAAATGCATGACTGCAGCAAAAGATGCACCTTTGGCTTTTTGCTGTCAAGTCATAGTCAACTTATGGCAACCCCATAGGGTTTGCAAAGCAAGAGACACTCAGAGATGATTTGCTATTGCCTGCCTCTGCGTCATTATCCTGGTATTCCTTGGAGGTCTCCCATCCAAATACTAGCCAGGGCCAACCGTGTTTAGTTACCAAGATCTGACAAGATCAGGCTAGCATGGGCTATTATTCCTTTGTGATTCCTTTCTCCCACAGTAGCTTGGTTGTTGGAATGTGATATCTGCTTTGGCTCTTTATTCACATCAGAGTTTGGCTCAATAGTTGTTCCAACATTTCTAAGCATTGCTCCATCTATAATGAGCTGATAATCACATTGTGGATCATGTATTAATGGACTGTCTGATTCCAACTTTAACTTGGTTCTAAATAATCAGGCTACATAAAAATCAACAGAATGAAATCAACAGCAGCTCTTTACCAGACTTCATCCCACAAACAAAAAGATTGATGCTGTCAAGATCTGACAGCACCAAACATCTGTTCAGCAAAAAGAACATTCACCAATGAATGCTGGATGCGACTTACCCTCTCCCCCTGCGTAGTATCCTTGCTTACAAATCAGTCCTAAGCCAGCAATGGGATCCACGCATAGAAAAATCTTCTCTGCGCACAGATCATTCTGGTTCCATCAGGGCAGGTGAATTCATTCGAGGGAAGTGCTAAGGCAAAATTCATTTAACCAGCAGCACTTGTTTTATCAAGGAATGTTACAAAAACCTGATACAGGAGTAATGTATTTTCTGCAAGGTGGTAAATACATTGTGGGTGAACAAAGAATGCAGAGTGAGAAATAGGAAGTGGGAGGGGGCATCAGCACCCATAAGTTTTCAGTCTGTGGCCTACCCACAAGTCACTGGCCTACCGTTCTACTGAGCAAAGCTGGAAACCTTCCTCCAGCCTAAGCTGCCTTCTTCCAACTCAAGTGGCTCCTCATTGGACTATGATACAGGTGTTTGGTGGGGTTTTTTGCATTTGTTATACTCTGTATTCTGTGATGTGTAACAAGCATGTATGTGCCTAATTTGTCTTGATTGCACATGCTGCTAAACTGCTGGCAGTGGTTTCCCAAGAAGTCTAACTATCTACAAGGACCTGGTCAGATTTTTCTGACTTCACAGTCTGCAGGTTATTCTGTGCCCCCCGCAATCCCCCAACCCCCCATGTGTTATTTGGCTTTATGAAAAATCATTAAGACTTTAATCCAACATACATACAACAAGAGCAATGCAGGGACAACTGTCTGAAGTTATTTATTCACGGATGAGATTGGGAAGACCAAACTGGACACTGGAGGACCTTACAACTTTGGGTAAAGGGCATACAAGTCTTTGAAAAAAAAAATGATTCAGGAAAAGGCAGAGGGGAAGAGTTAGCAGCAGCAGCATCCCCATTATTCACTCATTAGCATTTCAAAGCACCAAACACACAAAGAATGTTTCAGAAGATTCAACAGAACAGTGATTTGGGAACTCTGCTAACTTGCTAGGGGCTATTACCCAGATAAACCAAGAGTGCTGACGCAAAATACAACATATACTTTTTTAAATTTAAAAATGTGCTTTTAAAATACTCCTCCACTTATATGTTAGTAACTGCTGCAGAGAAAACAGCAGTGCGTGGAGCATATGGAGATGCTGGGGATTCATGGCCAGGAAGCACAATCTTATTACGTTACATTTATTCTTGGAGAGTTCATAGGAGCCAATCAATGTTCCATTTTCTCTGCCTGTTTCAGAGGCAGTGCAAGCAGACATCATCTCAGGAGTCAAGAGGGCTGGCTCAAGAACCGCTAAGCCAAGTTCACTACAGGCTACAGCCAGCACAGCTATGAACTAATGGGATATATATCTGTCCATACAAGATGCTAACTGTGGAAGTATTTTGGCTTGCCATTTATTTTCCCGCACGTCTTTATTCACTCCGATCTTGGATTTATTTGCAAAATTAATTAATTTATGTTTTAAAATTTATCTGAGAACTTCTCATCACATTATGTATTTTTATGCCATGGAAAACCTCTCACAATTCTCTCCTAAGCCTGAGACAGGAATGCTGAGCTCAGGATACAGGGGCACTTTGCCATATGTAGACGACATTACCTCATGGTAACTGGCTGTGCACAAAGGCCCTTGAAGACAATGTATGAAAGGAAATTTTCGGAATAATTCAGTGAGTGGTCTCTGAAGGAACAGCTTGCCATCTCCTGCCCAGGAGGTGGGATGAGTGAACCCTTGGTGTCAGGGCTATGGAATGTTATGTTATACTTCTCATGGCATGCTTATCGCTCTTTGAACTGCTCTGACCTTGGGAGATTGTTGGTGCCTGTCCATGTATCTCTTCTCCTGTCTGACTCTAATTCTTCCCGCTTTTTCCCTGGGAACTGTAAACCAGTATTTTAAGTGCCTGTTCTCTAACATGGCCATTGGTTGCAATGCATTACCAGACCCCTTTTTGAATTCTGTATAATTATCCTGCTTGGGGCTGTGTCAGCCATTACTAACACAAGAAGTGCAGATGACCACAGCAGACCTTTCTCAATAAAGCATTCCTGTTTAAGGACACTTGTTGGTGACTGACTCTGTAGGACTCTCACACAGCTACATCAGTACTCCAAGTGTGCCACCTCAAGAGAAGCCCGTATAATTGTCAAACAATTAAATAATATTTAATTGATTAATCACTCAGTACGTGATTGCAATTAAAAAGTTTATCATCAGTACTGTGATACAGGTATCCTTTCGAAGGATGGAAGGAAGTATGGTATCACAATTAACTCTAAAAATTACTACTACTCGCTGGAAGGGTCATTATGAATATTTTCTTTTTCTTTTCATTCTCTGACTTAAATAAATATGCCTTTAGCCCACAGCTCCACCAATTAAAAATTGCCCACAGATATTAAAACTGAACCTCACTCAATCAGCCAAAGCTTTCACTGATTAATCTAACAATTAAACCAGTTAAAGCTTGCAGCCCTAATAACTGCAAAAGACATCTTGGGCAAAGTTTGTGCACATATTTGGATTGGTTAAAAGGTACTGCCTTTAAGTATGCCAAGCTATGATTCACACCAATGAAAAATATCCTTGTGATACAACGGTAAACTAAATCCTATAATAATATTGTGGGATTCTTTCATCTTCATTTTTATTGTTTCCTTTTTCAACTTATTTGTAAGTTATATCCTCCAGTAGACTTAGGTGACCTAGCCACATTGATTCATGCTCCGAAGCTGCTAACAATATGCTAATAATATACTCTATATACTCTGATAACAGTATGCTCTACATGAGGCTCTCCTTGAAGAAAACTAGGGCCCCGTCCACACTGTCACTTTTGTCGCTCATTTCTCCCTATTGCTTCAGGTTCCCCCCCCCCCCATATGTTTTGTTCTCTCTAGTAGTCCCAGAGGGAGCAAAACACATGTGGAAAAGGGGGAGGAACCCAAAGCAATAGGAAGAAATGAGCAGCAAAAGTGACAGTGTGGACGGGGCCTATGAAGCTTTAACTGATATAGAACATGGTGGCCTAGTATTATGCCCATCTTATGCTAATATTAAAACAGCTACACTGGCTTCCCAAGGTTCAGCCTGAGGAGCTGATGCTTACCTTTAGAAGCTTTCATAGCCTAGGACCTACATATCTGACAGATTCTCTCTCCTTATAGGAACCCACGTGACAATTCTTCCTTAAAAATGTCTTTACTGCAGGTGGCCTACACCACTGCTGCCCATACGAGAGCTTTTTCTGTCATAACTGCCGATCTATGGAATAGACACATGGAAGGCCTCAGCTTTTCCTGCATTCAGGAAGGCGTGCAACACTGTTATTACTGAAGGTATGGGTTTAAGGGTTGGTACGGTAAGTGATTTGGTTTGTTTTGATGGCTTCTAAAAGACAGTTTGGTTCGTTGTGCATATGCCATTTTATTTTACATACTGTAAGCCACATATTGGAAGGGTGGTGTAAAAAAATCAGTCAATCTCATAAATGAAACAATAATTATCATTCCATATCATTATATACTATATAATGCAGACAGCCTGGTTGGAAGTGGTTCAGACATTTTTGCATAGCCCTGCAAGTGGGGCTGAGCATCAGTGTTTGAGGACAAGTTTTATCTTGTCTTACACAATGTCCTGAATAAGCAACCCTCCCAGAAAGGAGTGGCCGACATTCGTTTATATGGGGAACAGCCAAAGAAAGTGAAAGGGTCTAAAAAGGGTTTTGGATATAAATTTCTCCCCATCCTACTCTTCCTGTTATTACTGACCCTGAACTTTGTCTCATGGTGGCTGCCACAGCTGACCCATCAAGCTGCTTTTTGCTACTATGCATGCATGTATTGTCAGACTAGAGCGAAAGGGGCCACCTTCCAACACATCACAGGTGATAGCCCTAGAACAGACGTCAAGGATTCCATTCAAGACAGCAATGTATATAACGTCACAAAATCAAAAGTTTGAGTCCAAGAGTGAACCATCTTCACTTGAACGTAGGCAACACACAGCTCTTCACACCCCCACCCTTCACCGTTAGGCAACACAGAGCTCTTTGACAGTAAAATGCTTCTTTAGTCTCTCTGGTGCCACATTCTCACTCTGATTTCTAGAAGGGCCTACAGGTTTGGCATTAAAGGCTGTTAAGAGGCAGGGCTGCAGAGCCAACTGGGACAATATCTCTATTTCTTGGTGGCAGGTAAAGCCCTAATGAAAGCAATTTTGGCAACAAAACAGATGAAATAATAACATAGGAAGAGATCCAATACATCACTTAAGTCCATCCCCAAACAACATGAAGCTGTTATTCCACACAAAGAAGGAACCTAGGGCCCCGTCCACACGAGCAAGATAAGCCAGACGGGAAGTGACTCAAATTTGTGCCGGCGCAATTTGCGCCGCTTTTGCAGGATCACACAGGTCCATGAACCTGTGAGGGCGAACCGCTGCTGCGTGATCACACGCATCCACGGGCGAGTTGGGTTTTTTTTTTCCGGCCGTTTTCAGTGCGCTTATCTGCTTCTACAAGGGACCAATGACTTGCCTGTCCACCCTTGGGATCATCTGATGATGCGCATACTGGGATGGGAGGGGGGAAAAACACAAAAAGCCCGCTCCCCAACGCCACTTGTTTGCGCTGGCGCGATCACACCAGGAAAGGTCAGTTCTGGGCCGTCACAAACCATTTGAGACTGCCTTTTCACTGGTAGCTAAATAAGTCGATTCCCCACCGGCTCAAAGTGGTTTGCGACACTTTGACACCAGTTGCAGGATGCTTCCCAGATGTGCTTGTGTGATCATGCCACTTTGAGCCGGCGGGGAATCGTCGTTGTGTCGCAAATGGGTGCGTATGATCGCACCCTAGGCTGTGATCACACACACTAAATAATTCTCTTTCAATCCACTTGCAATGCGCTTTCCAATTGGATTTTTACTGTGTGAACTGTCAAAATCCAATTCAAAAGTGCATCAAAAGTGGATTGAAAGTGGATTATTTAGTGTGTGTGACTGCAGCCCTAGAAACAGCAAACTCCCTGCCCTGCCCCTTTCTGACAGCAAAGGTAAGTCATTGCTGAACTGGCACATTCTGCCCGTCTTCATTTCTGCCTTCATTGAGAGGAGCAGAGGAGCTTAAGGTCTGTTTCTGATCTCTTGCTAATATACTCTCAAGAGGAAAACAACAACAACAACACCGGAGTAATCTCTAAGACAGGGCAATACAAGCTTTAAGCAATCCTTGCAGATGGGCTGACTAGTCCCTTCCACCCACTTTTTGAAAACATTCAAGGACTGAGATTCTTACAGGCCTTGGAGGCAGTGTTTCTACTGTAGACACTCTTGAATTTGGAAGTTTTCATACTGGTCAAATTTCCCTCTCTCACATATCAACCTGATCGATAACCTCCTCTGAACTTACCAGAAAACCTGCAATTCATTTTTTGTTACATTAGCTACAAGAGAAACCGATTTCTGGCTGTTTAACATTTTTTCATAATGCAAGTCTTGCTGAAGTTGCTATCACCCATTGTTTGATTTTCCTCACAGAAATTGTATTAAAATATTTAATACTGAAAGAACATTGTGACCATAAGTGAAATCTGAAGCAAAAATGTCTAATTTATGAGATAAGAAGATAAAAGGAATTTTAAAAATGTAAGTCATGGTTATCATGAAAAAGTAACAACAAAAAGTTTAAGTGTGTTTTTGCTGATTTTTCTCTATAACTATTTGAAGCTGTAAATGACTAACTCAGTAAAATTCCAAATGTAATTATCTTCTGCACTTAGCCCACGGCTTTCTATATATCTCTACATTACCATCTTGCATACAAAATAGGGTGGATTTTTTTGGGGGGGGGGCGAAGAATGGTAACTATATAATGTACAACAATGTTTTAATTTGTCTTCTTTGGCTAACCTTTTGCCTACTCTCTTACACATAAAGAAAGTCATCCCATAAAGAACAGCAAGAGACAGACAGAAAAGACTTGGAAGCATTTTGAAATACAGTTACATAAAGGGTCATGATAATACTGCAATTATATATTATTGTAAGCTCTAACGGTACTCGCTTAATAAAACCATTAGAAACTGACACTGTATAAATACAAATCAGTTTCCATGTGTATATATATATTTATATCTATATGTCAGTTTCTTCTAAAAATGAATATAATATATATGTGTGAAAATACATGAAATGTAAACAAACAGTTCTAGGATATAAGAGATTATTTCCAATCCAATCATGGGAAAGGCTAGAAAAACAACATTTCTCTCTTTCTGCCAAAGTATCCACATCCTTTACCAAAACCAAAATTTTGGTATAGAAGACATCAAAGCATGTACTGATAATTGAAATTAACTTAGTGCATTTATGACAAATTTGCAAATAGGAAGCCAAGTTGCAATCGCCGCAACCACTTTTAAAGAATTACTGGAAGTCATTTTTTAAATTACAATGGGGCACAGCAGAACTCATTTAATTGCACTCCATTAACACTGTGGCAATAGCAATATAAAAATATCATCTTTACCTGCAGCTCTAACTGTTGTACAACCTGCATTTGTACTCTACATTGGGCTGTACTTCTATCATCCAGCGCATGCTCACTGTTGAGATGTCTGTAACAACACACAGAAAATCATTAAGTGAAATGGATAAAACAAAAAGGGGGGAAAGTAAGTAAATACCAAGATGAGTGTCAGAAAATGTAGGAGCGTGGGTTGTTTTTTGTTTTAAAAATAAGTACCTCTGCCCTGCTTTAAATAGTGCATGTTTAACAGGGGGAATTTTATTTCCCACAAACAACTCACTCATATCAAAGATAGAACTCTGGAGAAAAGTTGCCCCCCCTTAGGATAAATGTAGATATGGTTAAGTAATCAAGTAAAGCAATTTATTATTATTATTATTATTATTAATACTGCAACATCAATCTTATAGATTTAATACATTCAAGTGTTTCGAATGCTGAAAATAAACATGGCTGTACATAGAATGGGCGAGAAAACAGAATTAAGGGAGCGAAAATCATGACAGTAAATTATACACTAATGAGAAAAAGAGGCAAACTGTTTCTGAACATAAGCTCGCTAGCTGTAACAAAGGCTAAAACCCCTGCTTTGTTCACAACTGTATCAGTAGAGTTAAAGGTTTGCTAGAACACCTATTTTGAATATCTTCCCTCATGAGCGACAGTTTTCTATTTCAGCCAAGTAAAACAGTGTTTTGTGTCTCAAA